>WOFM01000550.1:1080656-1537524 GCA_011428145.1 Ericerus pela
GAAGCCAGCTGAACCATGGGATTGCAAGCAGCATTCGCAAAGACTCTGCGGCATCACATGCCTCCACGATCAAAGGACGTATTCAGAGAGTCGCCAGGAAAATTTTTGTGATATGCATCCACCCCGGTTGGACCATAGTCAGCGGACAAAAAGGAGTGTAGAGCCTTGAAAATTTTCCAAAGGCCTACCACCTCAGTAAAAAGACACGGACAGCGCGGAGACCAGCAACGCAGATATGGAAGAGAAACCTGCGTGAGCATAAAACTCTCCAAAGTCTCAACCATCCCCGTTATCTGGAACCATAAACTTTGGTAGTGCACGCAGCTCAGCCGGAGTAGGATACATAGGAGCATCCTCCAGAACTTCTTCGCTAGCACGATCAGTACCCAAGCTCATGATTTTATTGAAATCGTAAAACGAATCTTTGTTCAATTTCATAGAAATATAAAAAAAAAAGAAAACAAAAAAAAAATAAAT
This sequence comes from Ericerus pela, assembly GCA_011428145.1. Taxonomy (NCBI): domain Eukaryota; kingdom Metazoa; phylum Arthropoda; class Insecta; order Hemiptera; family Coccidae; genus Ericerus; species Ericerus pela. The sequence goes on from WOFM01000550.1 coordinate 1,081,134, forward strand.
AATAATAACGACTTTTAAAAATATTAGGAACTCAAAATTAAAAAATCAACGACGGACGAGGACGAAGAAAATCAAGACGAATCCACAGATAGAATACACCAAGGAGACTGCGATACCTCCATATATATCCGAGTTGTAAAGCAAGATGAATTCTTGCTGAACAATCGAAATATACTGGAGTACGCCATCTCCCAAGACCTACCCTCGATGGTAGTAGTGCAAACCGAATTCCAGAGTCCCACACTAACACAGATGTATTAATTTCCGCACATATGTAGATTTTTATGAGAAAGAAATAAAAATCAAAGAAATATTGTGCATCGATATACATTTTTTGCAATCCAATTTCCTTTCACGTAAAATGATAACAACTAAGTAATATACCGACGAATATAATACTGCGTTTAACAGCAAAATTTCATGTGATTTGTACTGATTTCAGACTACAAGATGATAAATCACGCCGTTATCGTTTTTATCACACTCACCACACTTACAACCGAAACAGAAAATACAAGTTTAAAAACGAAGATTAGTGCATCGTCAGGAGCTTATTTTGAACTGAATAAATTCAGCAAGGCCTATGAGAAAACAATTCCAATATTGTACAGTCTGAAAATTCCAAGAAGGCAGACCATAGAAACACCGGAATGGCTAGAAGAAATTAACAAACTGCAGAATTGCGCATCTAAAGAAAATATATGGTGCATACAAAGATCGAAAAATATATTACGAATCCTAGACTTGATTATGGAAATTCAGCAAATTAACGAAGCCATAATCAAGGAATTCGACAGAGAACCTTCGAAACGAACAAAACGCGGCATACAATTTCTCGGTGACTTTGACACATGGTGTTGCAATGTCATGACACTGTCACAGGGAAACGATTTTATCGAAAATGAGAAAAATTTAAAGACACAATACGAGAAACTACGAGAATCATTGATAGAAAATCATGCTGAATTATTAAATATCACGAAAAACATTAAAAATTTCGAAAAGATAGAATTCGATAATTCCAAAATTTTAAAAGAAAACGTTCAAGCATTAAAAGAGGCGATCCAAAATCAAAATAACGAAATAATAATTGAAGCCAAAAGAGAACTTATTTTCGACACAGCCAGAACTTTTCATTCTAGTTTAGTTACTGAAAATGCTAAACTCAGCCATTTGTTCCTATCTTGTAAAAATAATCATCTACCAGTGGCAATCATTAACGAAACAACTTTAAAAGAAGATCTAATGAAAATAAAGAAGTTAGCTGAAAAATCAAATTTTGCAGTAGTATTAGATGAGAAATCAATTCAATCTTATTACCGAACGAAATTAGTAAATTGTTACGTGACAGGAAATGAAATAGAAATAGAAATAAAAATCCCACTCCAAAATCTCCATGCAAAATACGACTTGTATAATTTTATTCCATTAGCATTTCGTACACATGATAATAAAATTTGCTCCTGGGATCAAGAACCTTCGATCTTATCCCACAACAAATTCGACGGGTCCATAAGAATTATAACGGGAACAGATATCGATCTCTGTGGCAAGCATAGCCTATTGTGTTTTCTCCCGCAGGACCGTACAACCAACAATAAGGGTAATTGTGCAAGAGCATTATTTCAGGGAATGAAATATGAAGAGATAATAAAGAAGTGCACATTTAAATGCGAAACAAATCATGATGAAATCGTAGTGAAACAAATAGAAATGAACCAATTCGCAATAACAAACGCAAAGAACCTATTAATATCAGTCAACACAATTACAAAAACAAGCACAAGCATAGCCATCAACGATTCATGGCCTGGAGCAACTTTACTAACAGTCCCATGTATAATGGAAATTCAACAGTTACAAGGAGAAAACAACGCCGAAACAATCATCCCGGCAGGTTTCCCCTGTATTAATAACCCAGAGAAGGAAATCCTTATTGAACATCATCTACCCCTGGTTTGGACGAAATATCAATTTATGGAGCTAGATTTTGGACTACATCAATCATTCAAATTTCCGAATATTTCAATTGCATACAATAATAAATGGCATGACAACGTACCGTACATCTCACCGATAACTCCGATTCACAAATTCGAAGAGAGACTAAAAACGGCAGAATTGAAAATTCCTGACCTAGGATATCAGGACACCATAAACACCGTACACCTACTATTATTAGGCTGGTGCGGTTTATTAACATTCGTAGTAGCCATATTGGTTTACGTCAACCTCAAAGTGAACTGTGTTGCTATCAATGCACACAATCAAATAAACGATTTGGCGTTGGGAGCAATACACAGTTAATGGTCCATAAATTTAAGTCTATTTTTGTAATAAAATATAATAAGTTATCATTAAAAAGCATAATAAATTTGATTATGCCAAATTTTATCAATTAAGGCAATTTGCAATAATAAATTTCTATATTATATTTTTAAGCGATGATCAATTCCGCAACGTAAAATTAAGAGATATTTGTAAAAAGTTAATATTGTTATATGATTAGAATTAAAAACGTATTATGTATTAGAAGTCTAAACTTTCAGGAACGCAAAATTTAACGAAGCAGGAGCTTCGGGCTTTTTTTCGCCCGGGGACCTTTGTTCCGTCCCGTTTCTGCAGACGAATCAGTTCGTCTACAGAAACGTGTCGAACAAAATATAGGCAACTATTATTCTTAATTCTTAGAATAATAGCTGTCTATATTCCAACTTGCTTCTCACGATCAGACGCCACCAGATATGCTGACAATAATGTGTCATCATATTTGGCGGATGTTCTGTATCACGCCACCTTTTTGGTCGGCCATATTTGATTGAAACAATGAAAACGAAGGTAATGTTGTATCTTAATTTCGAAGATACGTTCATTCCTAAACCTACAGTCAAGTAGAAACGTTAGGGTTCATACTAGCTGTTATGGACATTAGGTTTCATTAGTATTAAGAAATAGTATTAAGTATAATTTCGAAGTGTTGTAATAATTAACGTGAAATATTAATAAAAGATAATAGAAAAGAAATTATCTTATTTGTCGAGGTGATTTCAAATTAATGAATTACTCTCGCAACAATAATGATTTAAAATTAAGGGAAAATTATGCATTTTTGACTAGAAAGGGTAAATAGTATTGACATTTTAGAATTTTTTGAAATTTAGAAAAACGGTTGAAAAGGTAAAAATTTAAAAAGTAACAACTGGCATAATATACAATTTTACTTGATCAACTTTTAAAGATGGGACGGTGCTATATGTAACTCTAGTCTAAAATTCTGTTTAAACTGAGAAAATTAATGAAAATTGTGAACAAAATTTTGAAGTTTTAAAAGCAGACAAAATGAAAAACTGAGAGGAAGTGAGATGTTTTTGCTTTAAAATGTATGAAAATTTATTGTGTGAAATTCTATGATTTTTCAAGATTCTAGAAAAGGTTTGAAAAAAATATAAAAGTTGAGGAAAGCGAAAGTGCGCTAGAATGTGAAAATTCAGAATATTTATCAGAGTTAAAAACACAAGGAAATGAATAATAATTGGTTACGAAAGTACTAAAAATTTGTAACATGTCCAGACGATAAATTAATAAAAAAGTTTGCTTTTGACTTAAAAACAGGTAAATATTCTCTTTGAAAACAAGGTTGATTTTTTAGATTTTTGGTTGGTACAGAGAAGTGTTTAAAAAGGGTAGAAAAGTTTGAAAAAACATGACTGCGCCAGAAGGAATATAATAATATAATGTATCTGCTCAAAATTACAGACACAAATGGATTCACTTTTTGACACACTGAACCCAGTGCAGACGTTTTTTAACGATTAATACATCTGTTAATAACTTTCAATTAAGTTAATCAAACGATAGCAGAATAAACAAGTACCACCATCGTATGTGGTGGCCTACTACACAAGATATTCTGGGCCGTCTAGTGGGTATATTACTACAAAAGACAAGATAATTTTTTCTATCTATACTTCAGTTTTCACAACAGTGGATCCAGAGTAGCATTTTTTTTTTGTAGGGGTCAGGGCTGCATAAGGAGAAGGAGTAGTTCCTCCGGGTCTGGACTTTCTGGAAGGCCCTCTCAAAATATCTATTAAACAAAATTTAGTTAATATTTTCTAAAATACACTTAAATACACGCAGGGATATAATGTACTCTCAAAAGATTTTGAAAAACAACAAAACCCTTGTAACTAAATCTATAATATAATAAATGTTCTAGAACACAAAAAACCCTTAAAAAATTTTTTTTACTTGCAAAATTCACTTTTAAAGAAAGTAAAATTAACGCTCTAAGCATTTTTCAGAACACGGTAGATTACATAAACTCTGGGCCCAGATTTTCTCTTTCCAGTCCTGGTGAGAAGTATGTATGTGGCGATGCCAGATAATGCCAGCGATGTGACCAAAAAATTTTCAGGACAGTTTTTCAGGTTTTTTTTTTTTTTAGTTCGATATTGAAATTGTTACACCTATCAAAAATTTACCACCAGAAGCAAAGCAATTACCCCCATTCATTAAGTAAGTTTAGTTTTTATTCTACTGGTGAAAATAATAACTTTTCATGATTAATATTAAACTCTATCTCCTCAAATTTTATTTATATTAATTTCATACTAGCAGATTGTAACTGACTGATTTAAAAATGGCACCATTCAATTTCTCATTAAATTTTAGGTCAGAAAAGTTTATTTTTAACCTTCGAATACATACTGATTAGGTATACTTTTTGTATGTATTCAGCGAGGTGTAGACGGCTGAGTAAGGGGGCTGAATTACATCCCCTCCAAGTGAAAAAAATTAGTCAACAAATCGGCAAATTTTAAAAGCAGTTGGCAGATTCTTGAATTTCTAACCGACTTTGAAAGAAAGAACAGGTAATTCAATCTATATATAAGCTATAGGTTTCTTCTTTTTTTTTGTTCTTTTTGTTGTTTTCAGCAAATTCAAACACATTCAACCTCCTGAAAAATTTTTGGGGACGCAATTGTAGGTATTTTTACTAATGGGAAACATCGAAATTACCACCCTATGTAGATATGCATAATATATAACAACTTATATGTAAGTCTTTAATTATACAATACTGGACCAGGAAAGCTCCATTAGCCCAATGTAATTATTAATGTCGAGACAAAAATGCCAGTATAAAAGTAGCCAAATTGTGTGTTTTTGGTGCGTATTTTTCATGTTTAACTTGATTTCACAAATTTAGAATACATTCGATACGGATCATCCCTTAAATTCACAAGAATAGTGTACATGAACATAGTTTAAAGTAAGTTTGTCATGTGGTACACAATAGTTGTCTATTTAGCAGCGACGTATCTAACCAAAAATCATTTTTCTTTACTATGTCCAGTACTATACTATATGCATTCAAGACCAAAAGCCATTTCTGAAACACTATCACATGATTACAGTAATGAATAAACTTGGCTATTCGTATATTTGAGTATGACTCGAAATAATTTTTTTTTTCATATCATATCTACACGACTGGTTATAAGCAAGGTATATAGACTACTCCATGCTCTAGCAGTTCATTAATATCAGTTGCAACGAACTTCAGTTGATAAAAATAACCCTCCAATAATTGAGGTGGCATCCTTGAGCACTTCGTTCCATCAGTTTTATAATATATTTATCATAAGCCGTGAATTGATAAAGAATCAGAAATATGGAACAGAGTAATTCATTTTGAAACATATTATGTGAAGTGACTCTTGTCAAAATAATAGAAATTTTATAATTATAAATTATTTATCAATATTTGCATCAACGTCTTGGAGATCTTTGTGTCTATAATTCTAATAAAGAGCCCAATGTAAGAATGATTATCATTCTTACATTTTCATTATGATGCCCCAAAGGTGGTCACCATATTAGTTTAAGTAAAATAATAAAGATCTGAAATATCAAGGCTGCTTATAAAGAAATCAAGACGGCCCAAGATTATAGATTTTAAGAATCATAGTACCTTGGATTTAGGAAGGGAAAGATATGAAAACTTAGTATCCCATATGCCACTGTGAAATTCGGTGGACGATCTCTCTACATAATAGTCTAATAAAACACATAACAACAGCTGATGTTATATGGCTTAAATCTTAACTGAATCCAGTAATGTTGATTATCCATTCTTGTTCCTTGTTTAGCTATAACACATGGTGATGAAAATTGTAAATTGTTTTACTGTTTCTTCTGTTGGCATAATTCGATAGTCGCTAATATAAGGTGTTTTGATTATAAAAACGAATCCTTTGAAGAAATAATAATCCCAATTTATACGAACTTTTATTTGTATGATCTTTTCATTTTATATTATTCAAAATGTGAATGAAAAAACATCTATTACTTCAAGCCGGTTAAAAATGGACTGACTTCCCCACTTACACATTAGCTAGATGTCGTCTGATCTTATTATCTCAAATTTAACCGGGGAAATTTGTTATTAGTTTTACAATTTATTGAGATCCGACACCTAATAATATAAACTGTATTTCTTTTTCTTACGTATATACATTTTGATTGGTTATTAGAGAAATATGATGTAGGGAAAGTAATGGAGTATTTATTTATCGGATCACAGTAAGATTTATTATGAGAATAATTTTATTTTATTTTGATTAGGATTTTAGGAAAGTACTTCTCATCATCATCGATTATATCTGCATATAAACATATTATACCTATAGAATAACTATTTTAAGATAAATAATTCTCAAGCCACTGTTCTGTTGATGCTTAAGTATCATTCTTACATTTGGCCTTAAATGATAGTTATAAAATATAAAGACTCGAAGGTTGAGATAAAAAATTATCTGCAATACTTAAATATTGTCAAAAACTGAAAATTTGAAATAAATAACGAAAACAGTACAGACCCCAGAGCTAAATGCTGCAGTGCACGCTTCAGACCTATTATATTCCTGTATAAGTGATAACATTGAATAACACATCTATACGAAGTATATTTACAATTACTTTTCTACGATTAATGTGTTAATGAATAAAATTATGTCACATGTAGAAGCCAAATATACAGAATATTATTAGCTACTTCATGCTCAGTCAATTTTATGTGTGCTAGTGTGTGTGAAATATGTCACATGTAAGAAAACAAATATCTTTGTAATACACAAAATCAAGGCTGACTTGTTAAAGTCCATGTACTTTGGTTATAAATACAGTAGAAATTGAAAACTCTAAGGGACTGTGAAATTTGTTTGTTGTAACCAGAATTTGTTGCAGTCAGCTACTGGCTACAATGAACTGATTGCTGTAACCAGGTTGTTGTGGATATTTGGGGCTGTAAAATAATGATGGTTATAAATTGATCAGTACCAATCATCAATAATAGATATGAGGACATCATTTTTGCATTCACTGGACATTAAAATGCAATTGCACACTGATTAAATCATACTAATTTTTAGAAGTACAAAAGTGACCACTAGAAGAATACTGGGATTAGATGAAAAAAGTTTTTGGTTGTATAAAAGAAATTAAGACAACACAGGGGAAGTAATTTGTTGTAACTAGTTTTTTGGCTTCCCTTGGCACCTAATCAGTTTGTTGTAGCCAATAATTTGTAACAACCGGATTTGTTGTTGCCAATTTTCCTTAACATTGAAGTAAATAGAGTTCTGTTAGGACCAAGCATTTTATGTGTTGTAGCAGGTTATTTGCTGTAGCCAGTGCTCATTTTAATGATTCCCACTTTAAGAACAACATGATGTCACACACAGATTATAGGCAGGGGGAAAAGGAAAAAGCAATAATTCACAGTTATGCGGCCAAAAAAGTTATAAATTGTATATGATACCCACCAAACAATTTATAGCAGTACATTTAGCTATACTGCTAATTATATTGCTAATTCTCTGCTAACACCAATATATGTCTAATTCATTGTAAATTATGAGAATTTATATAGTTAATTTATCTGTGAAATGTCTGTAAAATGGTATTTTGTAGATATCTGAATAAGAGTGGCATTTCTTAAATGTTTCCTTATTTTAGTTGTCCAGATTTCTTCGGTGAGGAAGCTAACTTGCAGATATAAAAAATTTGAGGGGTAAAAATACTACGTATTCTACACCCAGAAAATACATCTGTTGCCAGATAAAGTAAAATGACAAAACATTTTCACTGGCACCTTCAATTATACTTAAAACTGACAATTTTAACTGTAAAAATCTTAAATTTGAAAACCAATAGTTATTGTTAACAACATTGCTTATAACAATAACTAATGATTATCTTTCTTATCAACTATTGATAGTTATCTCATTCCTAATAACTCATAAGTCACTGTTGATACTTGAGTACCACATTATTCTGTCATACCTGCATATGGGCCTTATACCAAAAATGGGCGTAATCTGAATCAAAAATAAATGATCCGTATCCATGATTTAAACTTTGACTATAAAGTATACTGACTGTGTGAGAGTAAATTGGTAACTCTCAATATTAAAATGCATAGAAAATTCTCATTTCAGTGATTTCATTTATTTCACAAGACACGCACAGTACAATGGATGGAAATCAACTAAGTTCCATAGAAATTGTGATGATCGCAGAAATTAGTCACACATTAATATTACAGATTATACAAAATCACAGTCAGATAGTTACAACATGATTTGGATGTTCGATATATTCTTACAAGTTAACGCCATATACACAATATAAAAATATTGTCCATAATACCGTAGGCACAGGGTAAAGAAAAAAAAGTGAGTGATGTGGGATTTTGTCAGTTTTCCTGCACAATTTGTGATATTAGCTCAATTGTGCAAATTGTGTAGGCAAGGTTGCTAACTGTGGCAGGTGAAAATACATACTATTGTGGGATCTGAGTTTGGAAAAGAATAAGAAGGTACATGACCATTCATGTTTTCTTTTGTGTGAACTAAACAACCCTTTTTTAAAAGGTTTTGATTTCTGTTGTCTGAAAAAACCTACTCTTCAGTGTAGGTTTTTTATGATATCTAATAATAAAAATAAAAGACTAGTTGAATAACAGTTTGGAGAAATATTTGTGAGAAAAAGAAGATCTGCAATAATAATGCACCATTGTGTTTTAAAAAAAAAAATAAATTTCTGGTGGAAAACTTCTCCATTATGTTTGTTAGTCTTCCATATTGCTGACTTGAATGTCAAATCTAGTTATGGGCAACAGCACTATATCAAACCATTGAACTAGGTATCGATAGTTTTCAAAAAAATATTGAATTACCGATAGTTTGATAGTAGGTTGATGAACTATCACTGCCGATGGTTTTTCTCAAAATGTTCATTTTGGCCTTATCTCACAAAATTAGGTATTTAGGGTTCCCTAAAAAAAATTGTTAACATTTTTACGCTTTTTTTGAGCTTGGTAAGAGAAAATTGGTTCTTTGAAAACTATCAAAAAACTAATCACACTATCGATAGTTTTTATTTTTTGTTGAGACCACCAATCCTTCTCTCCTCACACTCCTGCGAACACTCGACTATATATATTCATAATATACTTTTACACCTTTACACTGTAATACTATTTCGCCGTTCACTCGTTTATCTTCGTACACCTTCATTTATCTCACTCAATCTGTACTTACTCTCATCATACATGATTGATGTAAATGCACACGCTTCTGAGACAATACTTTGTGTAAATCTTTATTTCTTGTTACAATTCTTGATCCCTCTCAGTTTATAACCTCTATATTTTTCACCATCGATTAAACGATAGTAAAAAACTTTCAATTGTGACCATTAGGTACTAGTCAAATCATCATAATATATTCTCGATAATGTTGATTTGTGATTGTGTATTCGTACACACCAATATATTTTGTGATATTTAGTTGTTCTCAGTCGATCAAATGTCATCATATGGGCAATATCAACGTGTAATAAATCTCAAATTATATGGTGTTTTAATAATTGATTTCTGTTCGTTTCATCCATCATTAGTGATGAAGTTGTTACTGATACTTCGTATTATTAAATGAAGTCGATAATCACCAGTTTCGGGTCAGTCTTGTGATATTACGATCGTTAGGTTTCACATATATATTCAGTCAACAAACGTTTTATAGGTATAGTTATAAGTTTGACTTAAGTACTCTTTTAACTAAGTTCATCCTATACTTATACATAGGAGTCATATATAAAACATTACTTAAGTAGCAAATTTTTACTTAAATATTGTTCTAGAAAATGAGTGTTGTCTTTACTTCTTTAACATTTCGCAGTTTTTATCCTCTTATCAGCAAACGAAACTAGCGTCTCCCCTAGAGAGTCGAAGATATTCAGTAATCAGTTACAAAAATGTAAATTTTGGAAAGTTCAATTCTGTTTGATGGAGTAATTTGGAGAGAAAAAAAAAATAGTTGGAAAATCCTTTGAAGAGAGCTCATCCTTGATTTTTCCATTTCAGTTTGTAGTTCATACTTTATATCTGTTAGTAGGTACCTATGAGTTTAGTGGGTGTATCAAAAGTACCAAAAGAACTTTGAATTCAAAAAGATCCTCTCCGGATTTAGCCTCGTTCATACAAAGTTTACTAATCGCTATGCAGAGTGTTCGGTGAGAGGATGAGGATACTCGATATTTCAGTATGATTGTGTATGATTGGGTGAGAAAAGTACAGTACATATACCACATACAATAGTGTTATAAAAAAATAGGTAGGTACTAGCATATTGCCCATTTCGAAATTTTAAAGGGTAAGTGTAAAAAAAATATGAAATTATTAAATTTTCACACAGACGCACTTTTATACAATCATATAGCATAAAAAAAAGAAAACAAGGCTCCTGCTAAAATTGCCTATTTTCATAATTGAATGTGCTACAAGATACGGAAATTTTGGGTTTTATGAACTTTGTAAACATGTAGCGCCTTTAATTTTGAAAATCGGATAGTTTTTCAAGAGTACTTTTCCCTTATCTCGTGGAGCTATATTTATACGTGTGAACAAAAAAATTTTGTTCCTCGATTTGCCTACCTTGTCCCTTAAAATTTCAAGATATTCAACATGTTAATAATGCCACTTCTATGCTTCTCGAACCGAATTACATCGAAATCTCAAATATGCCCAATTTTCTCACTAGTGCGCTGGAAGGCCTATATGAATACTTTGTGCTGCAATTTCCTTTGCCAACTGCAAATGCCTCCAAAGAACGTTGAGAACTGCTGTTCTAAACGAAAGAAAAGAAAATGAGAAATTTAGCTATAAAATGAGAAGGGTAAGAAACTGCGAAGAGTATTGTGGTTGGCAAAATATCTCAGTTAAAATTTGGAAACGTAAAATTTTAGGGCTACTTGAGATGCTTTAGAAAATGATTCATAGTCGAATGTAAGCGTTTTAAAAAAGTTGGTAAGGCTATCGACATATAAGCAGTTTCAATGGTCATAATTATGATACCCATTTGGAGCACCGGGAAAATAAAAACTGATTCGGCGGAGAAATAAATTTACTACGATGATTATAAATGAAATCAGAATCGAAAAATTCGGAATATTTTGAACAGAATTATGTAAGTTGAGAGTGAAGAGTGAATTTTGATAACGCATATTTACAAAATGGTGAATGCAGTAAGTATACATTTATAGCCTTGAACTAATTAAATATATCATATTCAATTGATTGGGGCTTTGGACATATTTTTTTATTTTTTCTTCCATCTCAAAGAAAATCAAAATATACTTATCTGGATACTCTAATATATTTACAGTTACAAGAAACTTTTATAAATTAACATAAATACATGCAAATTTGATTTGTAAATAAAATTCGACAATTGAAAACTCCGTTTAGTCCCCGTAGTCTAACAATAATTTTTCAAGGGGACAAACGAGAATTCTGAATAGTAAAATCTGACATTCTTTCAAAATAGGAGAAGGTTATCAATTCAATCTGTACGTATATATGTATTTAAAAAAAAATGTTTTTTCCAGCATAATCTCTCAACCTGGGCATCTATTTTGATGAACTTTCTTTCAAATGATAAGGAATGTTTCCGTAGTGGTGCCATTAAATTTTTTTTAGATCGATGAGGTAGTTCTGGAGTTATTTAAAAAAAATAAAAACACTAGATTAGTTTTAAAGTAATGTTGCCACTACCTAACATTAGAAACGAAAAATGCTTGAAAAAAATTTTTTCAAAAAAATAGAACCGATTTCAAAGAGAACAATAAAAAATGAACTAAAAATTAAAAAATAATTCTTTCAAAATTTCTCCAGCAGAATGTAGATCTAGGGACTGGAATTATTGAAGTCGACGCTATTTTCCTTTATTATGTAGACTTTATACTTTGGTCAGTTCCTTCCATTTTTATGACAAAACTTTTTAATTAGGGCCGACTTTAATAATTCTAGTCCGTAGACCTAAATCCTGCTGGAGAAATTTTAAAAGAATTATTTTTCACTTTTAAGTGCATTTTTTTTCTTTTTTGAAGTCGATTCTATATTTTTTCCTAGGAATTTCTATTAAAATGACGTATCAGAACGTGTAGTTTTGAGGTAGAAAATAAAAATATTGATTTTTGGTATTTTTTTCCTGGAGCTTTACAGAGGCCAAACTTGAAAAAATTAATGAACATCGTAGAGTGAGACGAATTCGTAAAACCTGTGATTCTTCGAATTTGTCTCGTGCTACTAGTCGAAAGGGGCGGTACCAAACTCGTCCCAGACTGTTATCTGTTTCCCAAAATCAACTCTATAAAATCGTCCCCGATTGAAATATTACTTGCTCCCAAAGAATAATTCAACTAGTTCCCTCCCAAAATCATTGGATTTCTTGCATATCAACTCGTCCTCGAACTCCTAAAATATGTGCTAATGTATTTACGTACAATAAACTCGTCCCCGACAACCATATAATATTCAGCGAATATGGTTGTTGTTAAGAACATAATACTCTCTAGAGGGGAATGGGGCGTTAGCTAGAAAACTGTAAAAGTGGAGGGGATTGTAAGAGGTTACGGAAGGGGGTGGACGGGTGGAAAATATGTATTGGGTTTACGAATTACCAGTTATATCTCCCACATTCCTAATGCTATTGAACATATTCACTGAAGAATGGTTGTTTTCAATCCTCTCTGGTGGGGAAAAGGGGTGTTTGGAAGTAACTACGTGAAACCTTTGTTAAAGAAAATTTTATTCTGAATAATTTTGTTCAAAACTATTTTTATCATAAACGCGAAATTTGCGCGGTAAAAAGCAAAAAGTCAAAATTTAGGTGATAAATACATCCTTCCCAAAAATGAAAGGTGCAACTTTTAGTATGTTAATCCGAAGGACCCACCCAACAAACCTACACAGTTAAAGTTTGTGTACTAATTCTTATTTTTTTATAAGATTTGACCGGACTAAATACCGACTATTAGTGTATTAACCGGGAACGAGTTGAACAACGAGATTAACTAAAATTATCAACCTGAGACGAGTTTATAATATTATGAAAATATCGTCTTTCGGAAGTTCGGTGACGGGTTGATATACAATATGTAGTAAATCAATGATTTTGTGAGGGGCGACGAACTTCGTAATGACCGTCGAAAGTTCTCAAAGTCATTTTCTAGTTCAAAAGTTTTTCTTAAGGATAACTTCCAAGGAAAAGCGCGTTAAAGCTGCTTTCTCAAAACTATGAGGAAAATTTTTCCTGTTGGAAAAAAAAAACATAAAAGCTACGTTCTTTGTGAAAAAAGCGGAATTTGAGAGGTTTTTTGATAAAAAGCTGTTGTACAGTATTCGGAAAGTACGAAACTGGTTCTATGGGGATGCTGTTCTAAAGCCTTAGGGTTTTACCGAATTCTCACTCCGTGCTGAACTTGTCAAGAACAAGCTAAAATTTAGTTCCGTTCTCGTTTTGCCTTGAAATACAGAGTCAAAAAAACTTTCTTCAAATATAAAATTACAATTACTTAACATTGCGCGACTGGTCCTCACGGTTAGGCCTAAAGTGTGCAATAATGTCAACACATCGATGGGCTTATAATAAAAGGTAGAGGAACTCTCGCAGATTTTCTGAACTGTTATTTTCAGCCTTGACGATGCGTCGACTGTAGTTTTGTAGATCGTCTTTGAACATGCTTTGATTCGTACTTGGGTATTTTGTCGAGTTCTCGTTTTATGGCCGAGATGATGGGTGCTGCTGGGTCGTCAGGTGCGAGCAGGCTATCGGTTAAGATGAATTCTGGATGCACCGTTGGTCGATGAAATGGTCCAGCGCTTAGAGGACGTGAGTGTGTTCTAATCGGCGTCGATGCAACGTTACTGCACCAGGCATTTCGCACACGACCCATACCGGTTCCCACTTTTAGGTCACAGTCGTGACGTCGATGAGATCCGTTCAAAGAGGTACGTGGCCGAAGTGGTGCGCGCGCACTGTCTGGCTGCGCCTTGATGGATTCTCTAGGCGGACAAACAAAAAAAAAGGGGCTCTTTTATTTTTTATATTTTCATTTACTTTGGACTCGAACTGCATTTGCGTGGCCATTTTACTCGGCGTGGCATTACGAGGCTATACTATTTCGGTACCGAATAGCGGGAGAGCAATGTTCGGGGTCCTGTGGCCAGTAGTCTATCCGTATGAATGTTTCCATCGCACACTGAAGCACCGATATAACCGAACCAAATACTCGGCCGTCTGTCGCCAACCTGTCACCGACCCCCCCCCACCCCCCCAACCTACTTTTCGATTGCAACGCCGAGACGTTACGCTCAACGGGCGCAGAGGAAATTCGGCCGTTCTCATAGGGAGGAAGTGACGTTTAACTAATTGAGAAATGTTTTTCATTTTCAAAATGACCCAAAATAAACGAGTCCTGTTACGCGAGAACAGTATTCTGCGAGTTTTGTGTGTTATTTGTCTGGAAGTGCGAAAACTGAATACATTGACTCTACAGACCCAGAAAATTTTATCAAATTGTGTTGTTAAGAAAATTAATGGTTTGGCCCATTAGCTGAGTAGGTACGCTATTACATACGCAAGAAATCAGGCCGGAATTTAGGAGAGTAGAAGCGGGTTTCTGTACCCAAGGCATCCTAGAAATGGGACCCAACTAAAAAACGAATAACGAACTGGAAAAATTAACTACAATTTTAGAGCATAATTAGCTTATGCTGTAGAGTGTGAATCCGTTTTTTGAAAAAGAATTGATTTTTGGGTGTTGGGCGTCCTCGCCATCACATAAGTTGAAAATTGTACCCCAGCCCTCCGCAAACACGGGCATGCGTGAATGCAAACATTTTTTATGGTTTTGTTCCATGGAAAAAAAAATTGACGACTGGTTATTTTCAAAATCTGGGCTGCGGCGATATATTTTGTGAGCACAAATTTTTAGAGGATAAATTAAAGATAATGAAATTATAGTTTATCTTACAGCGTCGTATTTTTATCTGTCCTGTTGTGATAGCTGTGTTAGATACTTTGATATGGGCAAAAAGTGCCGCCCTCGACGTTTTAGTGTTTGAACAGTTCTGTTAAAATTTAGTACCTACTCAGTTTTATTGTACTACTTTGGTGCGGTTTTACTTCTTCGATGAGAAAAAATTCAAAAAATTGAGCCGCAATTTTTATTTACGTGTATGTACCGAAATACGTTGCACAAATTAGGATTTACTAAAATAATTTGTAACACTGACTGGATATGAAATTCAGGGTTGCCATTCGTAACTGTTCCAATTTTAATAATTTCGTCCCGGGTCCCGATGTCCCGACTTCGTTTCAATTCTATCCAGCTTTTTGCTGATTTAAAAATGACTGTCTCACTCGAATTTTCAACCAGTACCACCGCCAAAAAAGAGAACAAAGAAAAAAAACCCCCAAAAAAAAGCAACAAATATAAGATGTAAGTTATATCAAATTGTCAATGTTGTAGAATATACAAAAAAAAATGTTATTTCATCGCTCCGCTGGCAATATTTTTTTGTTATTTCGTTGAAACACCCATCCCGAAGGTAAATCTTGCGTATAGCCCAGTTTCTTCTCGGTGTCTCGGTTCTTTTCGGTTCTTTTCGGTTCTTTTCGGTTCTTTTTTCTTAAAAGGTGGTTAACCTCACCTATGCGAATGCATGAATGCGTTTACCTATTGCGAATAATCGATTTCGATGAACTCGATTCGTATCTCTCGGTGATGGTTCGTCGACTCGAAAGTTGATCTTGCTCACCTGCAAACTCTTCACAGCTTCGCAGACTTAAAGCTTCGTCTAGAAGGCGATCAAAACGTTTCCTCACGTCTTTCAAGTCGATATCGACACCTTCACCCGGCGAATTACCGCCCACCACGCAAGCAGCGGCCGCAGGTGCGCCTAAATTATCTAGAAAATCGGAAGACCTGTTAGACGTAGGTACTTACACTCGTTGACATGTTTTAATAATTTGCCAACACCCAACCAGCAGCGCAGTAAATGTGCCTGCAAAATACCCTTACCCAGCTCGTCGTCACGTTGGTGTCGAAAAGTCTGCCAGACGACAGGTCCGATCACTCCTGGATCATCATCTCCTATGCTACCGTGTCGACTAAATTTCGCACCAATTATTGGATTCTCTTCTCGCTCACCGGCGCTGTTCTGACGGGACGTGTGGTTCAAAACGGTCGCCAATGATTCGGGCAGTGGAGTTCTGCAATAACGAAAATATTATTCATTCGATGCAATCGCAATCTCGATTTCTATCACCCAGTTGGGCCAGTCAAAAAAAGTCAAAAATTCAAGTCCCAAAGGACTCGGCCCACATTACCTACCATACCAGAGAACTGACACGTCCAAAAGTGCACCGCAAATAGATTTTCAAATCAGTTACATTATCTTATAATAGGTATATCCCTGGTTCGGATTTGGTGTGCGCGGCCTCCACTGAGAGATTAGGTGCGGTGGTGCTGCGGTGGTGCTGCGGTGGTATAGTAAAAGAACTGATCGAGTGTAGAAGACGACGATTTGAACGGGTACCTACTTGGACCGATGGTTCTGATTTGAGGTGTGAACTTGGTCAAGTAGGTACCACCTACATCTACATCCGCACGTCAAAATATTTTCCTCAGAAAGGTGAATCCGGCCATTTTAAATTGAATCCTGACGGGTAAGTACGGTATGTTGCAGCAGCTACTTACGTGGGAAATTCTTTAACTGACGGCATCGATAGGTAGGAGTGGGGACTGGCCACTGGTCTGCTGGAACTACCAGCACGCAGCTGAATATCTGAGGGTGACTCGTCGTCGCTCGACTCTGCAGCTGGCTCGCCTTCTGATGGTTTATCGCGTGAACGACGTCTTTTAAGCTGAAGATTTGAGACGAGTAGGAATCTTAAATGCTTTACGCGCTTATCGTCACATTTCTCGGGCTTCGCATAGCCTATCCGCTAAATACGTACCTTACGGACGGTATCACCATTATTTTCATCCTCTGTTCCTTTTTCAGGACGTGACGTAGGCCTACGACTCGACGTCTGTGGACGACGTTCGTCGTTTTCCATGGGAACTTTTTTATTTGGTTTCTTCTTACAGTTCTTAACGAGGACGAAAACGAGCAAACAGAAAATGAGGGCTGCAACTGCAGTTACTGAGGCTGCTAGCAACGAGTTTTTCGTCCTCCACGGTACCCCGGGAACAATTTGCTCAGAGGCAGGATCGTTTGATTTTAGAAATGCTGAAACAAAGCATAATGACCTTTTCGTTTGAAAATTGTCATTAATTTGTTAATATCGACGCTTTTTCGAGTATTTGGCATGGAACGACCTCAAAATTTTGAGAAAATCAGCCGACAGGCCAGAAAAAAAGTGTAGGCAACTTGGTTGGAATGAAATTGTTCTAATCAAACTTTCGTTAACGTAACTAAAAAAGTAATTAAAACTGATTTCAAGTATTCCCACCACCTATATCGTTCACACATTCGAGGTTTGAAACAGCCTTGAAAAATGAGACGACAAATATTGATGATAAAATTTCGCATAGTTTACGAAGGTTCTTTAGGTAGGAACGAAATTTTCCGAAAATAGGTCTTATAGTAACGAAGTAGGTATCGGGATCATGGCGAGTATTTTTTCGAACGTTGGGTTGGGAGGGGGAGGTTCGGAGACGACGTCGCAACTACAAAATTACAGGACTTTTCAGTTACAGTTTTGGTGCTTACGAAAGTATGTATGTACGACTAACATTGGCCTGTAGCATATGAACAGATTTTTCAAGATGGGAGACGGGAGTGGTTGACATTATGTTTTTGGTTTCCAAGATGAAGATCAGCGATTCTGTTTCACCAACGAATCAGAATTTTTTCGCGCCGATCGGTCAGTTCTCAAAGTGAAATTATCGAATAGCTCGCTGGAACGTATCCGGGTAGCAGCTGCTTCGCCGCCGAAGGCGTAACAGCGCCGCAATTAAATCTTAATAATAATTACGTTCCGCTTTCGTAAGGACTGGATATCCAAGTTCAGCGACTACTTCAGCGTCGGAGACGTAGTTCATGTCACGTGCGGCAGTCGTGGCCAGCACTGGGTGACCAGAAACGCTGACTGAATACACGATCCTCAAAACGTGATCGCTGGTAACATTGTGAAGACGAACGGTAACCTGGTTCCGATTATCTCGCCGTTTACGAAATACATATCGCGACCTTAGCCTAGCTTTGTTTTGCCAGCCCTCGTTCACCCCCAGATGTTGTTCTTGATGCCTGCAATAAATCAAACATTATAAGATTTCAACGTCCGCCGTCTTCTCCTCGTTAAGCAGGTACGGACCCGAGATTTTTTCAACAAGAATGGTCCATAAAGTAACTTCATACACCCACCTGCGTTGTTTTTCTGCAATCTTAATTCGACGTAAGCACCGATACACTATATTATTATGGTTTCAAAAATTTCCGCCCGCCCACTCCCCCGCTATCCCCATACAAGTATAGGTAGAAACGCTTCGTCAATTAAAATAGATATTGTAACGTACCGGTGGGTGCCCAAGTACTGCGAACTGTGAAGCAGAATTAACGTACGATTTGTGAAACAGACTCCCAGTGTCACAAGTCCAAACATTTTTAGGAAAAGTAACGGCGTGTAAAAACGTTATTTTTTCAAAATATCCGATCATTGTGTGAAAAAAGAGCAGGTAGCTGGCGAATATGAAGAAGTTTTGGTTCTACGAATCTTATCGAAATACTTTATTATTATAAAAGAAGGAAACAACATAAAATTATAAGTTTGAAAAACTAAAACCGAGACGTATGAACGTAGGGAAGAGATCGGAGAGGTTTTTTTATGACTATTTTCCACCGAAATTAGCATCCGCTCTGTCTGTACCTGTATTGAAAATGTCGACACTTAACCCAGACTTTGCTTTCAAGAATGAATGATTAGGATTATCGGCACAAAATGTGGTAATTAAATTTTTCAAATGAAAATATTATCTCGTAATACCGATGAACAATGGCTGACTCGGCATTAGACTATACCTACTTTCGATCCACCCTTAATTCCGAATTGTTCCACGGGTGGTCATCTTTTATGCGCAGTTTTGTTTTAAATCTATCTATTCTACACTAACATTCTGTTTCCCTTCGGTTCTATTCGTGGAATATTTCCCAAAGAACTACAGTCGTTCTCCCCCACTCCGGCCTGTTTTAGACGTTGGCATAACTACTCTAACTTCCTATTCAAATGACAAGGCCCCGGTTTATTCTATTCTTCTCACGACGGTCTTCGAGTAGAACCCGACCTGAATAATTTCTACCTCCACTGTCCCTACTCTTTAGCTCACACGTCCGAAATGTCATATTCAGACTTGTTCGCATGAATGATTCCTTCTTCCTCACCACCTAATTTATAACTGAGAACTCCGCTTTTATGTATTTTTAATTAATACTTCTGCAGTCTCTTTTGACGTGTTCCTGTAACTTATTGAATTCTTCAATTTCTGGCGCTGGGCATAGTTATAAACTTTCATAGGAAATCTCTTTTTTTTTTAAATAAACAAATAAATAAAAACAAAGTAGTATTCAGAGATTAGCTGTGTAATCTACCCCAGTTTCGCTATCACAGATTAACTTTCGCAACGATAATTAAAAGTGTAGCGTACCTATCGATAGTTTTTTTTTTTGTTTTTTTTAGGGCGTTAGCAAAGAAGAAATTTTGGCAAAAAAAAACCAAAACATTTTTATATTATAGGCAGAACAAACATGCAAAGTCCGGATACGAAATACCTTCCTCCACCTGTGCAGATTATAACATCTGAATAATGCTTACCTTTCAGTTTCTCGTCTAACTTCCGATAATGTGCAATATAGTGATTTACGTATTGGAACGGTGAAGCCAAACATTAAAATTTTAAAGTCGACAATTTCAAAAATAACTGCACTGCACTGTTTCAAGAACACGACACAACTTTTCCCACTTCATCCTATTCAACGATTATGCCCACCAACCTGCATAAAATACATACGTAGGTAAGTAACAAAGCAGCCTTTGCGTGACTGAATGAATGTTTTATGTATTGGCTATGTACCTACCTACCCATAGGGTCTCCTCTTTTCAGCGGTATTGATCAAACAAAATACTAAATTATTTCATGTCGTTTCCTCTATTGTTCGATCTTTCCGAATTAACGCCAAAATAAAATTCGTTTTCAAATTGGATTAAGCTTAGCCCAGTACAATCATTGGGAAGAGTCAAAAACGAGGCTTTGTCAGATTTTTCACGTGGATGGGGCAAAACAACGCGTGTCTTAGGGCCGAATGCAAGAACGATAATAATTATTTCTTATTTAAAATAAGAAGTAAATACGTACCAATTCGGGTAGGAAACCCACAACACAAACTCACAATAATTATACCCGTGTACCTACCAGATTTGTTCGGGCAGCCATTTTTCTGGTAATTCTGATAAAATTTCTGCAAAAACAATTACAGAAACGCGTTCCAGCAGATTCCGTAATTCTTCTGTTTCGAATATTATCAAAAATTTCTGTTAATTTAACAGTACCTCTGGAGATACAGCCATTTTATCAGAAAAACTTGGCAACGCCGAGAAAGTGTTTTGATGTAATATCTAGAAATTTTACTAGAAATAAAAGAAAAACGGCTGCCCGAACAAACCAATTACCTACATGTTTGCATGGATGACATACCGATATTGGGACTGGTTGGTACTTGTTAGCCTATATTTTGTAAGTAATTATTACATTTTTTGCACTACCTATCAATTGTTACATACCTACATGCACACTTCAACGTATGGTATAATAACTATAATTATAACCTCTTAAGGTAATTAATTCTCGAGTCAATGTTGATACGTGAGTATCGTTCCGGGGGTACGGTTTATCACGAATATCACCATATTTGGAACGAATAAACTAAATATTTTTTTTAATTTCGCCTTAAGGCAAGATTTCGACTTCCAGTCTCCTCTTCTATGTGATAACAAATTATCTATCAACTGACAGAGCAGTCAACTTCTGAGGAATTTTCAATCCGAGTTGAGATAGTTGAGAGGGTAATCGTACTTTTTTTAACTTTCCAATAAATTCAGGATCTCTGCTCATCTTTAGTTGTGAACTCTTTATACCATTTTGGTCAGCAGCTTGTTTTCAAAAAACCAGCAAATTTTGTGAAACTTGCCCACCCAGGATTCAATTTAAAATAAATATTATAGCCTACCTATATGGATAATAAATTTTTGACTTATCGGGTTGTGGATAAAACTATAGTTGATAAGTGATAAGATATTAATCTTATTATGATTCGTAGGTTTTCTATACTTTTTCCTTTTTTATGATTATTCAAACGATTTCAAGCAAAAAACCTTCATCGATTTTCTGAAAAAGTTGCTTCTTATAAATACGAACTACTCCGGATCAATTAATTTTTCTGCAAGAAAATTAAAAAATATATCGACTTGCGCCTGTGCGCCCATATTATGTCTCTACTTTTGTGTGGTAGGTACACGCACTTCAAATTCGATGTGTGTGTCAAAGAGGGCCTAGGCCCACTTCTTAAAAATGGAGTCTAAAAAATATTCCTTTTGAAAGACACGTGGTTCGAGAAAGATCTATTTTCCAAACAAACAAGCAAGTAACAATGCTTGGTTCGGAAAACGTACGCCACTGTATTCGGTCCATCTCAGGATTGTGTTAGCCACGGCTGCGGTCGTGAACTGAAAGCTGATAATTGATAACAGTTAATAGCCTACCTATGTGTATTAAACGGAATACTTTGACTAAATTATGTTACTGCGTATGAACTGCTCTTACTGATAATTGCAGCGTCTAAACAAACATCTTTCGTAAAAACTCGTACTTACATTCGGATCAACTGACTAATCAACATCAATTAAACAACTAAAAACCGAGATTATTATCTAAAAGCAACATTTTCAAAACAAGCTAAACAAATAAGAACTTCAATAAATAGAACAACTTTATCATCGAGATAATGCCTAGAGTTTCACCCTTGCCGAACTTTAATCTGATGAAATCCGAACATATGAAAGTTTGTACTTTGTACAGAAGAAGTTTGGATGTTAAATCAAATACAGCGAGTTTTCTGTGTATTAATGTTATCAGTAAGAGCAGTCCATACGTAGTAATATGGAGTCAAAGACCGGATATCAATTGCTATCAATTATCAACTCAGTTCGTGATCGCAGCCCACCATTACTTTTGTTATAAGTTCTTTTCTTGTCTCCATTGGACCTCGAAACTTGAAAGTAGAGCGTTTCCAAATCGTACAGTTTTTTTCCCTTCCTTTATTTTCATGGTCATGTTTTGTTAGAATGCCTAGTTGATTGGATCCTCTCTCAGTCTCCACAATCACCATTTTAATGATGTTAGTAGACGTATAATTCACTCACGTTCGACCATCAGAACTGTTTTTGAATCAAAACTTCAATCCAAAGAGAAAATTTCGTGATCATTTTCAAAAACTTTAGAAATAATTTCATTTATTGAAGAAGGACTGCTGTTCTGTTTCGTTTTATTTGTAACACACCAGGATAAACTGCAATTATGAAAACATCTAAACTCATCTATTTGTGTTTTAAATATGGTTGAAAAGCAAAGGCAGTATTCATTCTATTCTCGTTTCGAGTGAGACTATTTCACTTGTAAAATACCACACCTAGCATTTTCAATGAGAAA
The DNA here is from genome assembly GCA_011428145.1 of Ericerus pela. Taxonomy (NCBI): domain Eukaryota; kingdom Metazoa; phylum Arthropoda; class Insecta; order Hemiptera; family Coccidae; genus Ericerus; species Ericerus pela. The sequence goes on from WOFM01000550.1 coordinate 1,104,252, forward strand.
TACTTTGCTGGTATACAGGCCCGTAGCTAGCCGCTTGTTTGTGCCAAAGCAAATGATATCTCAGGAAGCGTAACTTTTTACCCTGTCAAAAAACCAGGCGCAAATAGGGGGCATGGAGTCCTGCCCCATAATATAAATTGTATCATCCCCCTTTAAATTTTTACTGAGGAAAAAAAAGAAAAAGGGTATATTATGGCGAAACTGACCAATGGAAAAAATAGAAAAAGACACAATTTTTATTTTTGGAGCATGAACTTGCGGCAGGGCCCATGTCCTACCGAATTTTAGAACCTATTTGGGTCAGTATGTAACAAACACCCAACAATTTATTTTGTTCGCTTTGCTCGCGTCATACATCTTTCGAGTTTTATTCATAAAATGAACGTGTAATATAAATTCAAAAATTTTCCCTAAACGGCTCAATCATTTGGTCATTTCCATAACCAGTTTTTCCTTTGAAATCATAATTTTAAGTAAGTATTATAATTATAACGTAGAGTTTGGGATAAATCTTCAGGAAGATACGATTTCTGGCTTTCAAGTCAAATTATGAAATTATGATAAGAAGTTTTGTCACGTTTCATTCGGAATTTAAAGATTTTAAATGGTTATTTTATTATAATTTGTAGTGATTCGTTGAAGATACATTCGAGAAAAATTAATGAATATAATTTTATTACCCAATCGATGGTTCCCAAACTTTTTTTTCACGGACCTACAAGTGCAGAAGTCATGACTTTGTGGACTACTCGAAACATTCACAGGAAAGGAAAATTTGTCCATTAATATACAAAACTGAGTGAAAACAGTAGCTTGTCACAAACCCCCGAAGCTCACTTCATGAACATCCTGGTGGTCCATGGACAACAGGTTGGGATCTGCTGACCTAGGTGGTAAAGATAAATCATCAACTCTAGACACAGAGAAAAAATTTTCTCGCAGTGAAGTGAGTAAACTTATTTTTGAGAAAATTTTCCCTGTTCTGGCACAAAGGGGAAAAATGTCCAAAATTTTTAATTTTTTCCTGCCTGGGTAAAAGCACTCATTATACTTTAGTTGCCCTAGGGGTAGCTATGGGCCTGGTAGTACAAATGGTAACCTTTTTTAACAAACATATAGTAACAGAAAGGAAGTTTGTTAATTTGGTATTTTGTATCCTTCTCCAAGAAATGTGTCTTCAATATAGAAAGAAAGGCGTGAGTTCCAGTGGGAGTTTGCTCATGAAGGATTGATGTGTAAACATAATAATAGGCGCACGCACACAACCACACACCCATACATTATGTAACGTACACAAATGAGAGTTACAATTGTAGGAGTTACTGTTAAGCAAATCCGACAATTGTAATTCTCATTTAGCCTTTAACATAGACACCGAGCCCTAAGATGTTTACACATCAAAAAATGTGAATCCGAATTGAATGTGTCCCAACATAAAAGCACGCTACCATAAACAAAATATGCACTACCACAAACATAAATCATCAGTATTGCTACCTCACTAATAGAAACATACAATAATTTACGTACACCATCGTAATGGATTGAGCCACTTATTGAACCAACCATGGTTATAGAAATAGAGTGAGAACCAGATTTTCATAAATTATTGGATGATCCAGGATTGGTTGTATTCTTACAGGTGCTGAGTTCAAATTGATTGTCTATTTTTTATTGAACCACTCTTTCACTTTTTGATTTAGCCACTCACCGGGCCTACTGTGGCTCCAAAAAATGTTTTCAGAACCATCTTTCATTAATTATTAAGTAGATACTTCCTCCATTATTACAAAAAAAAACGTATCAAATAAAGAAAATTAATTAAATTAAACCGACCAGCCGCTAATAAAATAAATCGTGAATTTATTGCTTCGTAAATTACTATTAATAGAAGGCTAAATCTCTGTGTAATATTCAACAACATTATTATTCATGTTATGAAAATGAATAAAAAAGAATTGAAAAAACTTTTTTCACCATTTCTTTATTTTCGGTTTCTCTCTTTGCCTCATTATGGTTTGTTTCTTTTTTCGACTTTCTTCTTCTTCTGTTTTACTTGTCCCTCTTAATTTTTTTTGACCATTTTTCAAAATTTTAAACTGACTTTAATAAAACCAGCCTAACTTTCCACCCTTGTCTTGTCTGTTTATTTACTATTTTTTGAATGAAAGAGGCTTTTCTGATACTGTTTGGTTCTAAAGAAAAATGATGCTCATCTGAATGTAAATAAAACAAACGAGTATTAAATAAAAAGTAATATTTTAGTTCTACCCAAAGGTTCAAGTTCTGTGACTGTTTTAGGAGGTTAAAGAAACCAAAAAAATTGATAGAACTTTTTGAATAGAAGGAAACGATGAAAAACAAACGTAACATGTGATAAAGATACGATTAAATCTTAGAAGATAAATTTTCTTCAGAACTTGAACAATGAGCCTGCATTATAAAATTTTGCCTTTCTCAAAGAGACTTTTTTTTTTTTTTTTTAGTTCTAACCTGGAGATTGACAGAAGTTTCGTTGATGGGGCTATGAGACTGCTGGTGGCATGAATATCAGCCAATCCCATAGTACTAAATAAGTATTGAACCAATAAAATAACTTATTTCCTTTGGAAAATTCAAGTTTTATTTTTGTTTCAGCTGATAACTTCAACTTTTGTAAAACATTTTTAATGTGGAACACATTTTTATTTTCACTACGAGGTAAAAACACGAGTGTGCAGGCGATTGGCTCAGTGCGAATTTAGGTGCAAAAAAGGAGAAAAAAAAAAATAAAAGTGTCTGTATTAATAGGTGCGTGGTTGTGTGTATGCGCATGGCCCAAGAGTATCTTTTATTTTCAGATTTTATTATGTAGTTAATACTCTAATATATCACTGGACATGTGTTTTGAGGCGCTGAATTCGAATTTGATGTTAATTTTATCATTAGACCTTTTCTTAGAAAATGAGAGAATATTTTATTTTAAGATTTTATTTTGTAATATATCAGTTAACCTTTAGCTCAGTATTATCCAAGGCATCTGTCAAGCAACTCTGACACCATGGGCAGCTAGTACCTACACATATGTGCGTATATATGTATGTATAATTATATATAAATGCCAATTTCTTGCTACTACTGTATACATTACAATTTTTGGCCAGCAGTCATGAAATTTGAAGCAAACTATAGTACTAACCAACCATCTGACCTATTGACTTTATTGTGGATCTGCTGTATGGTACTTCTGTTATAGCTTTTTTTTTCTTTTCTTTTGGCTATAAAATTTCTAATTTTTGACCAATAGCTACAAAATTTGAGACAAAATATCACTATGGTTTAATTTTGATGCAGATTGACTGTAGGGTACTTGTGGTAACACAATTTTTATTTTTATTTTGGCTATAAAATGCCTAATTTTAGACCAATAAGAATGTGTTTCAGAACAAAATATTTTATAATTTTCAAAAATCTAATTTTTCTAATGGTGCAGGTGTTGCATTTGACAGCTATCAAAACGTGTTCAACATTAAATGTCTCAGTCCACCCTGACTGGTACTGATGTGCACTTTTTTTCCTCCCTACTAAAAAGTTTGTTCAAACTTGCTGTGTACATAATTATGGGGACTCAACGGTATGAGGTAAAGGGGCTCGGACCAATCAACAACAGTCGCCGCCCCAAAGGGCAGGCTAATAATCGTCCTTGTGACGTTAAACCACACGAAATAAGTTCGATCGTAATTACTTGCAAGTACATGCAGGTAATGTACAAGTACCGAATCGTGACATCACCAAACAATGTCACAATCCGTACACGAACTGGCCAGCCATCTCTTATCATGATAGGGGATGATGTGACCTGGCCGCCCTCACCGACGTACGTATTATCTTACGTACGTGTGTTTGTGTGCATGCAAATAAGCCGTATATAAACCACCCAAACTGGCTCCAAAATTGCCAGTGTTCGCCTTGGTTTTGGCTTACCCGTATTTGTGTCTGAAGTGGCTGAGCACGCTTAAATTCTGTTGAATTTCCTTCTGGTGAGAATATCTCTCACGACAAGATATTCCACAGTGGAGGTGTCCTTAGGCGGGTTGCACTTGTACAAAAATTTGGCGCGGTGCGCTAGCGAGATACTCGCTTGCTTAGCAAATAAAAATATTTTTTTGCAGACTAAGACAACTTTTAGGTCGTTGAAGTAGAGTCTGCTGAAGTGGGAATTTATACCCCTCTCCTTAAAATATATAAACAAGGAGAAACAAGACAGTAGACCTGGAGGAAGAAGGTTGGACTCATCCCCCAACCCCCCCAACTTCGACTCGACACTCTAAGAATTTACCAAATACTGAAGAAGGCACGACTGGGAACTGCAATAAATAAAGAAGAACTCGCAGTTAAAACGTTGAGAAGTGGTCGAACTTTAAGCCAAAGTTCTGACCCAAAAAAACTTGTCCTACAAACACAGGAGCCAGTGTTTTTGACCAGCAAGGAAGGAAGTAGTTCTGTGGAATACGCTTGTCACCAGAAAGACATAGCAATGGTTCCACCACCGACCGAAAACCCACAACCATCGCAGGGAGGTAGTAGTCAGCCACAGCTGACACCCGAAGTCTTGGCTCAGATTATGCAACTTTTGCAATTGCAGCCAGGGCAAAACCCCAACTTCTACAGACGGAGGATAGAGATCCCAGAATTTCTGCCCAATGAGGTAGACTTATGGTTAACTCTATTAGAAGGCAGGTTCAAGACAGAAAACATTACACTGAACCAGCGGTATCTACATATCTGTGGAGGCATGCCCCCGAAGATAATTTGCCACATTCTGGACATCATGGAATGCCCTTTGACAGAAGATGACAAATATGCCTGGTTCGTCAAGAAAATAAAAAATGTATTCGGAAAAACAAAGAACGAAATATGATGATGTGATGGGTGGTATGAAGATGGGGGATGACAAACCCTCGATCTTCATAGCGAAATTAAGGCAGAAGGAGGATAATATCGTAGCCCCTTCTGTCATAGGCAATCAATTTTGCAAATAACTTCCACAAAGTGTTGTGCAATGCCTAGCCGCCGTAGGTTCAACCGTGATCAATACATCCGCAGACTTGGACTTCCTTGCAAAATCCACAGATAATGCGCTCGAATACACCAGGTCAAAGCCCGTGGTCAGTGCAGTGTCTGCAGAGACTGGAGAACTTGCTCAACTTCGAACCCAAATAGCTCAGTTGAGCGATGAAGTAAAACGGAACAAAGGCCAAAGCTCAACGAAATCCAATAGTAGCTGGCGACAACGATCTAAATTAAGAAGCAACAACAACAATGGCAATAGCAGAGGATGACAGTCCCGGTCCAGAGACCGCAGATCTAGTTCCAGCAACAGGGGTCAGAGTTCAACTCCCCCTAGAACATCATCTCCCAAAACCCAGTCTCGAAATTGGGATGATAAATGTTGTTTCTCTCACACCAGGTTTGGCACAGAGGCCACCAAATGCAACAACAGGTGCAAATGGTGGGGTAAATCCTACAAGGAGGCGTCAAACTAGAACGAGGGGCCATCTATGCGGCCAAAGACCCCTTGGAAAAATACTCATGCCACCTGTTCATAAAAGACAGGACAAATAGGAGATGGTACTTGATAGACTCAGGTGCTGACTTGAGCATATTGCCAGTAAATAAAAACCAAAAAGTACTTCCTCCAAAATACTGTCTCCATACTGTGAATGGTCAAAACCTTCCAGCTTACGGACTCGAGACCAGCAAAGTTGACATTGGACTCAAGAAAATCATGACGTGGTCCTTTACGGTTGCAGACGTACCAAACCCGATCCTGGGTGCAGATTTTCTTGCACATTTTGGCCTGATCATTGACCTCAAAAATGGCAAATTGATCGATAGTGAATCTAAACATTGTGTGGATGGCAAAATGCTAGCTTACAGACTGGACACAAATATATCCAGCTGTACCAAAGTCGACAGACAACTCTTACGGATCCTGTCTGACTATCCTGGAGTCACTCAACCATCAATTTGCAGGCATCCTACATACAAACACGATACGGTTCATTACATTGAAACCAAAGGACAGCCTTGCCACGCTAGAGCACAAAGGTTACTGCCTGACAAACTCAAAGCGGCACGGGAGTACTTTCATCGCATTATTGAGGAGGGCGTATGTCGCCCCTCAAAAAGCTCATGGAGCTCCCCTATCCACATGACCAAAAAAGCAAGTGGAGAGTGGCGAATTGTTGGAGACTTCAGGGCCTTAAATGCCATAACAGTTCCTGATCGCTACCCAGTCCCCAATATAATGGACTTCAACGCGAACATGAAGGGTAAAACGATGTTCACCAAAATTGACATCAACTGGGCATTCCACCAAATTCCTATGGCCGACCAGGACGTACCAAAGACAGAGGTTATAACCCCCTTTGGACTATTCGAATACCTTCGAATGTCGTTTGGACTTCGCAACTCAGCACAAACTTTCCAGAGATTTATCAACGGACTGTTTAGGGAATTGCCATTTGCATATGCATACCTGGATGATATCTGCATTTGCTCTGAAGGCAATGAGCAACAGCACTAGGAGAATGTAAGAGCCATCGTAAGTAGCTGCAAGGTTATACGATACCTGGATTGCGAGGTACGGCGTACCAGAAGTCATAGTCACAGACCAAGGTTGTCAATTCGAGAGCTTGCTCTTTAAAGAGCTGTCCAATAAGCTTGGTGTTCAACACAGTCATACCACAGCTTACCATCCTCAAGCCAATGGCAAAATAGAGAGATGGCATAGAGCTCTCAAAGCCTCTATCATGTCTCATTATACCAAGAGATGGGTAGATGTACTTCCAACCATCCTCTTAGGCCTTCGATCTGCCCTACAAACTGATACAGGTCACTCTGCAGCGCAATTAGTGTTTGGCAAAGAGCTACATCTTCCAGGGGACTTCTTCACAGAATCGAAAGAAGTCAACCCCAAAATCATGGTACAAAATATAAGAAATGATGCCAATAATTTCCTAAAACAGGCAGCTCGCCATGGCCAGCCCAAGATTTACGTCTCGAAACACTTGGCCAATACTTCACACGTATTTGTTAGAGACGAAAAAATGAGATCTGCGCTGGAGAAACCATACGCCAGTCCTTACAAAGTAGTATCATGAGATGAGAAAAACATTGTGATATTCATTGTAGGCGAACCTCGAACAATTTCAATCGACAGATTGAAGTCTGCATACATGGTAAGTGACGACAAAAGAATAAAAAGGTTGCAGAAGGAAAACATAGAAAATATCCAGACAGATTCCCAAACAAAAACGGAAGAATCTGTCGAAAAATATGAAACAAATAATTCACAAAAGAAAACATTAAAAAAGTCAGTAAGATTTTCGGACTATGTTACCACCAAAACATTCGATCCTGAGGCCCCCTTATGTCCACGAAAAAGAGGCAGGCCCCCTGGCAGTAAAAAACGTAAAAATTCCCACCCTTCTCCTATGTCCGAGAGGTTAATGCGAAGAAAATAAAATTTACTCCCGAAAAAGTAATATCCACTATGTAAGTTTAAACCCGCTAAAAAATATGCGAGGAAAATTGGAATTCCGCGAGACAAAAGAAACTCTGGAGATAAGCAAACGAGGAATGCCAACAAAAAGAAAACGACAGGAATAAACAAATCCACGTGCAATATGGAAACAAAACATTGCAACGTGCGTTTACCGTTAAACACAAAGATAATCTCAACGTTGTGACGTCACAAGCGGAGATTCCTTTGTCATAAAAATTTGAAAATTATATTCACTGAGTTTATTTCAGGCTTAACTTTGCTTAAACCAATCAGAACTTAACCAGAAAACTTGCAAATGGCCGAGAATTTTAAGCGCCATCCCCTCTACATGTCGATAAGAAGATACAAAAATAATAAAACATAACTGTAATGGTAAATCAAAAATTGAAGTAAAATCACCCACTTCAGAACCGCCAGAGATCTTGGACGTGTTTTCTGATATTTTTGGTTCCTTTTCCTAATAAAATCTATTCTAATGTCACTGCCAATTCCCATCCTGAAATCCGCCACCTTCCAATTCGCCTGGAAAACTGCTGAGTCCTCACAAACTCAGCAGAAGACAGAGCAGAAAACGGAGCTGGACCAGATTGAGGAGGAGCTGCTCATGGACACAGCTCCTCCAGTCAACGATGTCCTAGCGGAGATGACCACTCCGCTGCCTCCAATCATCTCTCCTCCCCGATTGCTGAAGGAGCCGACTTGGACTCCGGAACCACCGAAGTCGGAGCCGAAACCAGAGGAGAAATGGGAGCCGATGAGGTTTTTGTTCATGGCTGAGAGGGCTGCGAACAAAAAAGCAAAAATGGCCACCTTAGCAGCGGAGAACTCAAACTCCCCGATGCTAAGGAAGCCAACGTTTAAGCGTCTGCTGCCCCCTCACTCCCATCATCACCCCTACACCCGTTCAAAAAATGTACCATCAAGGCGTAGGGAAGAGGACAGCTGGGTAAATTACCTGGCCCAAATGAATGCCCGTAGAGAGTCCTACGAGTGCGTCGGGGCCGTGGTAGGTAGCGCCCTGGCAAAATGGGAGGCCAACCAGAGGCGAAAGTAGAAGCCCGCACATCCCCCAGGCCTTGAGGATTTTTGATTATTTTTGCGGCGCAAAAACTGGGGGGAGTAGCTGTGGGGACTCAACGGTATGAGGTAAAGGGGCTCGGACCCCTCAACGACAGTTGCCGCCCCAAAGGGCAGGCTAATAATTGTCCTCGTGACGTTAAACCACACAAAATACGTTCGATTGTAATTACCTGCAAGTACATGCAGGTAATGTACGAGTACCAAATTGTGACATCACCAAATAATGTCACAATCCATACACGAACCGACCAGCCATCTCTTATCATGATAGGGGATGATGCGACCTGGCCGCCCTCACCGACGTACGTATTTTCTTACGTACGTGTGTTTGTGTGCGTGCAAATAAGCCGTATATAAACCACCCAAACCGGCTCTAAAATCGCCAGTGTTTGCCTTGGTTTTGGCTTATCCGTACTTGTGTACGAAGTGGCTGAGCACGCTTAAATTCTGTTGAATTTCCTTCTGGTGAGAATATCTCTCACGACAAGGTATTCCACAATAATTTTTCTGATTAAAATTTTAATAACATTTCTTATATAACCACAGGGATGAATTATTAGGATTGTCAGTGGGGTAATAGGGTAGGCTAATTACCCTTCTCCCCGTTCAAGAGAAATTAAATTTCCAAAAAATGAACCTCGTTGGTGCTACAAAGTGACCTAAAATAATGTAAAAAATTGAGAAGTTTTTACAAGCAGCCTATATCCTGCAATCTTGAAATTTTCAGAAATAAAACACTTACCGGCGAAATGCTAATTGATACAAGTTGGCTAGATGACGTTGTAATTCTACAGGTACGAACTGAACGGAGGATACGTTGTTTGTTTTTAAAACAGTCAGAAGCCAGTATCGCGGATCTGGAGGCAGTTGATCGGCAAACGGTAATTCAGTTTGAATGGGTGGTGGCCAAGGTGAGATAATCGTATTTACTGTAGGTTGCCGAGCTGGAGTTGGTTTTATTTTACATTCGGTGTCTTCCGAACAGTTATTACTTTTATCGTCATTTTTCTACAAACACATGTTTTGAGTAAAAACCGTGTAAGGTGTATAAGTCATTACCTATAGCTACACTTCGAGCGTTGTCAGTTGCCATACAAGGTGTTAAAAAATTCCGAATGGTCAGAAACAATGAAAAAATTCAATTAAAATACTGAGAAATTATTTTGATTTTAACTTTTTTAAATGGGGTTTAAAAATGAGACTTTTTGAATTTTTCAAGCAAAATCTATACCATACCCGTAGGTATTGTGAAATACTTTGATTGAAAAGACTCGAAAGTTCTGGATTTCCTTTCTAAGGGTAAGTCATAATATCTACAAGTAGTCACATATGGCGATGAGATATCCTCAATTAGACCTATGTGGCAATTATACTTTTTGCTATCATCTGCAGATTTATAAGGAACTCACCGGTGTAGTGATAACTATAGCCGTTTGAAGTGGCTTATTACGATATACAGTTGCAGTACTGGTCCACATCACCGTTGTCGTTTGAATCACGGTAGTCGTAAATTGCCACCATACTTCTTCTTCGGCAAGGACATCAGTTTCATTCTCACCATCTCCAGAACCAGACCACAAAAAATCTTCAACATTATAGTTGGCACTTACATCATCAACGTAGCCTGAATAAAATAATTTCTTATTAAATATATTTAATAGACTTTTCCGTCATACAGAGGGTGTATGGATACCCAGGTAAACAGGAAAATTCGTGCCATCCTTCAAAATTTTTAAAACCCAAAATTGACCAGAAGCTATTTGCATAAGCAAATTAGGTCTTTTACATTCATAAAATTCTTCCATTACATCACGGATAAATTTTTGCTTCATGCAGCAAATTAAAGAGAAAAAAAAGAAGGAAATAAAGAAAGTGATATCAAAAATAGACGAAAAAAGAACTGGGCATGTACAAATACATCCTCGCCTCTCTTGATTATAGATGTTCGTTGTCCTCCATTGTGAATTCCCTTTTTAACATCATGACGAGGCGAAAAATTATTTGTCAATTTTTTCGCTCATATAATTCATGATATTAAAGATGGCTTCAAACTAAAGGGTCCAAAATTCTTGCAGTCTTATTTACAGCTCCCACAGATGTATACCCTACATATCCTAGATAGACAACAATTGCCTGTTTTCACCCACCTACGCTTCCCTCTACTGCACAAAGTAAACAAATTGTAATCAGTAGGTAGAAGATAGAACTGATAAGGACTTGTGTTGGATCTGAATACAAAATACGTCATTAGAAATTACAAGAAAATTCATTTTTCTGCCATGTAAAAATAATTTTTGGAATCCTGGCTTTAATCTTGAAGTCTGATGAAACATCCATACCAAATATGACATCAGAACACGTATTAATAAACAAAGCACTTATTTAAAAATAGCTTTTTATGCACAAGAAATGTATTATACACCAATTTTTTGCCCACCAGCAGGAGAATTGATACAACATCACAACACATCATGAGGGTGAATGCTCAATGAAGTAAAATCAGAAAAGTTGTGTATCTAGGTTATAATGTAGTGTGTACATCTGTGACAACTACGTAAGGGTTTAAAGATTAACATTAGCGAGATACAGCAATTGGGTATCCATACACCTACATAGTTGTAGAACAAATCTATGGTCCATAGTTGTAGACAATGTTTTATATATGACTTTAACGTGCTTCGTTAACATTAATAATAAGCCACATGAATAAAACTACTGATTTTTCCTAGGTACTTGATCTCTTATAGGTGAGCCAGGTTGAAATCAGAGCCGAGTAACAGATTCAGATCACAAATCACAGTCTGTGTAGTCTATTAACAAGATCTAGATCATTTTTCGAAAAACAAACCACACTTTTCTTGATATTTATGATTAATATTAGATTAGTGCTTATTTTCTTATAGTTAGTTATGAAGTGTTTTGGATAATGTTATTCTGAATGCTAATAAAGATCTTTTATAGAAATTTTCAGTTTGTCAAGTTTTTTTAATTTATGAGCTTTCTCAAAACTATTAAGTTTCTTTAAATTTTGATAATTTTTTTTAAATTTTAAAACAGATAGGTGTTAATATTAAACTTCATTTTATGGCTCATACGCCAGTTGAAAGCTGAAGGGTGTCCAAAATGAAGCTTTAACTTGAATCTTAGAAAGTTCCTGCTTTAAAAACTGATATGTTTGTGAAGATCTAGGTCATCTTGCCAAATGATCTATTAACTGGGATCTAGATCATGATTTTTTGATCATTTGTTAAGATTTAGAGATTCAGGTTCAAACCCCAATGGTGACAGTACCTACATACTGATGACCTCCAACTTTTAAGAACACTTATTCTTCAGAAAAAATAAAAATTTCATTTAAAATTCACTAGATATGCTGGCTAACCAAAAATTAAATATAAATTAAATAAGCCTGTTTGCACATGATCTGCCTGAAGGCTAAAAAATGTATGTTAATTCAGAATTAGAGTAATATAAATCCACATCAGGGCCAGATTTAGGGGAGTGCGAAGGTACAACTATATCTAGCAGCACAAAAAATGAAGTGGTAAAAGTTTTTTGACATTTTTTTTTATAAAGTATGATTATAAAAAAATATTCAGTTGAACCCTCTAAAATATTAATCTAGTAAAAAACCCTGATAAAAATCCATAAAAAAAATTTTGGAAGAGGGAATGAGTGGCAACAATTAAAAAATGAGTGGGCGTAAAAATTTTGTTGTACCTGGGTGCTGGAACTGTATATCCGGCCCTGATCCATGCCATCTATCAGCAGGGTAATGAAATGAAACACACTATACCTCACCCTCACCCCAGCACATAAATAAATAAATGTAATTCACAGTTGCAGTTGGTTGATGCTTTGTTGGCTTCAAGAGTGTGTACTATGTATTGAGACGGGTTGGTGCAATTTGGCAATGTGATAGTAATTATAACAATAGGCCAGAGGCTTTCCTATGTTCCACAGGTCACCTCATTAGATCGCATTTTTCAGTGTTACAAAATTTTGTAATTTTAATTAATAAATGAGTGGAATGGAAACTGTTAATTAGAATGCAAAAATAATTTTAAGGTTGGGAGAATGAATTTTCAGTGTTGCCCAGCAACACTGAAAATCACTTCCATGTTGCAGTTGTACCTCATGTGTCCGTAAGTCGGCGCATATGCATTGTTCCCTTTATATAATTCACAACAGTCACAGTTGATGAGTTGTCCATTTTACTTAAATGAACAAAGAGGAGTGCTGCAGGGAATATGTATGATCATAAACATATCAACCTGAACTTACTGGGAGCAAGTATGCAGCAATGGTGGCCACATAGATAAGAGTGCTGATTTTTGCCACCTGTTCTCATGTAGGTGTGCTAGGTTCAATCCCTAGTGATGGCTACACGTACCAATATAGCATGTCTTAAAAAGTTACTCCCTAAATATTACTGTTCTCAAAAAACAAACCGTAAACAACAGAAAAATGGGATTGGTTATCTATTAGTTTACTTTTTGTGTAGTTTGGGCATGTTGAGAAAAGAAGATAACTGATGCCTGATGATTGAAAGAAACAATTCGTAATTATAATCTAATATCGTACTTAAAAATTAGTTTACGTCTATCCTCGCCTCTTTTCGAGATCAAATTTATATATTATTGATTTTAGATGTCTTGTATACAATAAACTTTTGGGTGTGACTTTTGATTTTCAGCGGTTAGAAAGAGAATGGAGATAGGATTACTTAGGTAAAATGATTGACTGCCTCTTTTTCTTCCGATTTTTCTCACCTTTCTGGAATTTACTTTTTATGTAGGATGTTGACGGACATTTTTATTTGAAGAAAACATTTTTTTAAATAAGGAAAATCATATTTCATGTTGGTTTTGCCTTGTGAAAACTTGCTTATTGATGAATAACAACGATACCAAATTATGAAACCACGAGAGGGTCTCACATCTTTACAAAAGGCCCCATTTACTAATTTTTACATAAAAAAATAGTGGGAAGCGTTGAAATGTAAAACTGAAGTACCTAAGTCAAAAATTATTGATAAATATCCTGAATTTTTAAAATTTTTGAAAAAATCCAGAGGGAATTTAAAAAAAGGAAAAATATATTTTATAATAATTTAAACTCAGCGCCAGTGGCGTTACATGAGAGATCGCTGCGGCCGGGCGCCGATCAGCTGAAGATCTTTTTGGTCAGATCTCTAATCTTATGTTTTTGACTTCAACTTTGAATTTTTGTCATATTAACTATAGCATGTAGGTACCTAGCGAGTGCAGCGAGTGTCTTTTCTGCGTCACCAAGTACATAATATCTTAATTTTAAAAAACTAGTCCATTAAAGTCGTAGATTACTATACCTTGTACTGACGGAATATATGATCAGACAGGGACCTGAATACTTCAGCTTGGATATCATCCTTCTCAAATTTCAATTCTGCCACTCACATTTTAAAACGTCAATTTTTTTGTTTAATTTCATCGTGGGAAAGGGGTTTTAATCAACCTATGGCGACAGTTTGAAGCTGAATATCATGTTTTCAGTTCTTCAATCAACGGGACCACATTTTTAACAAATAAAGGAAACTATTTTTCGGTAAGAAAATCTGATGACCTGTCGTACTGTCAGCTACGACAATTACATATATATAGTTATTACAGCCAGGGCCGTAGAGAGTAAATTTGGGCCCTGGGGAGAAAAAATTTATGAACACCTTGAAAAATTTTGAATTGCATCTATGTGCAGGTATAGTATTAAGGATTTATCTTTTGAAGGGGTTTTATAATACTGGGAAAGCCAGAGTGATTGAAAAAAATTTTCTAAAAGTTTTTCCGGAAAATCTACTTATTTTTTTCTATTTTTTAAGAGTACAGGGCCCAGGAGAATCCACCTTTCCCCTTCCCTATCTCCAGGCTTGATTATATCCAAGAACATTAGATAATAACATCAGGTTTTCCTCTTTTGTATAAGGTACCAAAAGATGGGCTTAGTTACAAGTCTATAATAATCAAAATTATTTATGACTCTCTTTGACTGTATAGTACTGGACCAATAAAAAACAATGATTTCAGGTTAGACACTCTGGTACCAAATAGGCATCCATGTGTACTGCATAAGACATGACATGCCGTACTTTGCACCAAGGGATGATAAGCTATTCAATAAAGTTTCAACTTGGCTTTTGCTTATGACCTTGAAAATACAGTTTAGGTTTATTTATTCATAAAAATTCTCAAAACAACCTTCTTTCACCTCAAATTTTTTTGTTTTCAACTATTTACACTCCAGTTTATGTCATTATAAATTAAATTTTCAGTTTAAATGGAAATTCCCAGAATTCAGATTTTTAAAAAATGAAAAAATATAAAAAATTTTAATTCTATGAGTCAACCAAAAAATATAGCTTATGCTCATGGCTTGTAGCTCATGGTGTATTTGGCTTAAAATTATGAATAACTTAAATTGGCAAAAACCTTTGAATTTTTATTTAAGAATTATGGCTTATGGCTGATTTATTATCCCTGCTTCACAGTTTTTGTCTGTAGGTATTAGCCTACTTGTAAGTGGTTAGATGCTTGGCCTCTCGATGACAATCATCATCACAAGATGACCAAACTTATTCACTGCATGTAAAACTTACTATATGTTTGTATGTATGTACTTGCAAAACATTGCAAATATGACATAATATTTGGACCATGACAAATCGATTAATTACATCTCGGATGATTTCACAATCCATCTTATCAGTGCAGTTGCCATATTTCATGCATAGCCATAGCAATGGTAAAATATTGAACAATTAGTCATCACACATACGTATGTATTCCTTACATATGAGTCTATGCATGCATGTAAAGAGCCAGTATATAAGGCCACAAAACTGACTTCAAAATCACCAGTGTTTGCCAAGGTCTTGGCTCCCCATATCTTGTGTATGGTATGTGGTGAACACGCAAAATAGCATAAAACCTTCTGTTATGGGAATATCTTCCACAATGTAAGGTATTCCACATTGTCATTATAAATTTAAATTTTCAGATTTGTGAAATTGAAAAATAGAAAGTTCATGAGTTCAGATTTTAAAAAATAGAAAAAATAGAAAAAATGTTAATTTTGTAATTCAGCCAAAAAATGTAGTTTATGCTTATGGCTTATAGCTTATGGTACATTTGGTTTAAACTTCTGGCTGACTTATCATTCCTGTTTTACAGTGTGTGTTATTATAAATTTAAATTTTCATATTTTTGATACTGAAAAATGGAAATTTCTTGGATGTAAATTTTAAAAAAGTGAAAAAATATAAAAAATATCAATACCATAATTCAGCCAAAAAATATAACTTATGCTTATGGTTTATAGCTTATGGTATGTTTGGCTTAAATCTTATGGATGACTTATCATCCCTACTGAAAATTAACTCCAACCAAACATTTTTGATTTTCTAGTTGAAATCCATGTTTCCAAAAATATTTATTTTCAAACTGAATAAATTTTATACTCTATTCCAAAAGAGAAATGCAAGAATTTTTGAAGGCCAACCAGGCAGTCTGAAACAAAAGTTACAAAAAATAAATTAAATAATAGATGTAGGTATTGCTGACAGTGGTTTAAGTTCCTCTATTGGAACCAAATACTTGTAAGTTAAAAATGAGTTTTTAAGAGATACTCCTTCATAAGATTGTTGAAAAAAAAAACATTACTGGTGGGAACTGAATGCAGGATGCTTCTGAAAGAATTTGTTATTACCATGATACCACAACTACAGTGATAATTGTAAATTTATGATGAAACTGTGTTGAAAAAGCAAGCATGTTGATAAGTGATAACTTACAACAACTAAACCCACTTTTAACAACCCACCCATATATTAGAACAAGAACTACATTACATTTTGTAGCGATTGTAACTACAGTTTATAATAAAATCTTAGAACAATAAAATATAAAAAATTTAAAACACCACCTCTTTTGAATCATAGGACCCGATGAATGGTTAAATTCAAAAATGGACATTAAATTTGAAATCAACGCCTCATAATTCACAAAACATTTACAACAATGTATCACTCAATTTTTGAAGAAACATTATTCTAACCTCTTTTTGTGATCACAGGGATCCAACTGAGTAGTTCAATATGAAAATGAATTGAAAATTTGAACTCGGTGCCACCAAATAAAATTTCCTATGATATGTGACCCAATTTTTAAGAAAAAAAATATCCTACTCTCCATAGTGAGTTAGGGAATATACCCGGTTCACTTTAAGAATAAGATGACATCATTAAGATAGTTACACTATCAACAAAGTTGATCATTACTATCTATAATAATTAAAATTAACATTTTACAACTTTCTCAGCCAGATAATTCTGAATTTTTTCTATTTTCTTTCCTTTGTACCTATAACCTGTGTGTCAAATCATGTCTTTCTTAAAGCAAATAGGGTATAAGCCCTGTTTATAATACAAAAAATAATGCTTAAAATGTAAGGAGGTGCTTTTATAATGCTAACAGTACCTAAGTACCTAAATACCTAATATAATATATGCTGAATTTTGTTTTTTTCTAGTTTCTATTATGTTTATCCTATTTTTATGAGTAAAGGAAAAAAACAAAATTCAGCTTATTATTATTAGCATCTGGTTCACCACTGGATGTGGAAAAAGAGAAAATTTTGTTAATTTTAATCAAGCTAGAGAATTTCAGCAATATATTTGTTAGGTAAAACCTTCGGTATTATCTTAATCGTGTATCTTGAGAATTAAGATCACAATATTTAACTCATACAACATTAGTTATAAATCAGGGCCGGATTTAGGGGGGTGCAAAGGGTACAACTGTACCGCGGCACATTTTTACCTTTTTTTTTTTTTAAACTGCATATTTAATTAAACTTATAAATTTTTAATGTAGTAAAAACTCCTGATAAAAATCCATAAAAAAATTTTTTGGGGATGGAGTGGGTTGTTAAAATTAGAAAAATGAGGGGGCGCAAAAATTTTATTTTACCAAGGCACTTGAGCTGTAAATCCGGTTCTGTTATAAATCATAATATTCATAGCAGTTTAGGCTCAGCGAAATTTTCCAATAAAACCTTTCTTATTCGTTACTTTTAGGGTTAATCGATTTTTCAACGTTTTTTCTTATCACTTGCTGCTGGTGGATGGTTTGAGGAGCTCCTATATCTGTCCAATGAATTTTCTTAAACTTGTGACCTATGTAGATCGTTTTTTCCTACTCAAATACGTCCCTACTGACTTCTGTAATTTTCAGCAACATCGATCTGGTTCTTCATAACGCGTTTACATACCCACATACACATATACCCATATACAATTATTGCTCATATTATAATATAGTATATGATAGCTGAAAACTATAAATACGAAAATATTTTAATAATTATTTACTTTCATTTATTGAAGAAATCGCATATAATTCAGCAGTTTTTATTATCTCCAGAGTGAGTAACTTGATAAGATCAAAAACATTGTAATGAGCTAATAAGTAAATAGAACTATTTTTTCGTGATAACCAAAGTACCTAGGTTGAAGAAAAAAATTCAAATAAGGTATGAAAAAAGAAGAAAAAAAACTTCAAAAAATGAGGATATCCTTTGACATAAGTTATAGAATCTTCGGTAGGTAGGTATAACCCACTTTACCAGAATAATTATGAAAAAACAATTTTACTACCTAAATTTTTTTATGTTTTATTCTTTCATAAATGACCTATTATTGATTAAAATAGTGCTAATATTTAGGAACTAGTGAAAATAGTATGCACCACTAGCTGAAGCATCACAAATCTCCATAAAATTTCTCGGATAAATAAAATAGGTAGGAAGCGAAAGTGCTTGAATAAGCTTTTAGTGCTGGTATTCCGATACCGGGTGCACAAACTGCCGAAAATATCGAACCTTTTTTCTGTAATATGGCCATAACAGCGTAGCTACGAGTCAACCAGAATGTGATAAATGCATAAATAGGAATCTCACTTTCCTTGTTGCGATTATGTGTCATTATACAATTTGATAGGCTACTGAATTTGGACGAAAATGCACTGAAAAACAACAAAAACAACAAAAACAACAAAAACAACAACGTCAATAAAAACTTCGTTTCAACGGAGAACTAACGTTCACGCAACTCTTCATTCGTGACCCTTCATGTTCACTACATGGAACTTCATATATGTGCCAACCGTTTGCTTACTTCTCTCTCTCTCTCTCTCACTCTCTTTGTTCAGCTTCACCCAATGTGCGTAGAAACGGTCATTGAACGTATTCCCCTCAATCTACAGCAAATTTGAATTACGATTATACGATTAAACCAAACTCTCCCCTTCCACAAACCCTCCTCACACCATCAACATTACGTATTTCTTTTTGTTCTTTGTAGGTATACATTTTCCTATTTTCCCCGTTTCGTGTCTCATGGCCAACGCCAACATCGACAACAAACATT
Source organism: Ericerus pela (assembly GCA_011428145.1). Classification (NCBI taxonomy): domain Eukaryota; kingdom Metazoa; phylum Arthropoda; class Insecta; order Hemiptera; family Coccidae; genus Ericerus; species Ericerus pela. The sequence continues at coordinate 1,123,340 of WOFM01000550.1, forward strand.
CAATACACTCCCGAAAACGCCTAAAAAATAATACATATTGTGCGTATTTTTGCCGATTTCTCCATCTTCTAACACCACTACCCGACTTCCTACGTTCCTTACTGCCCTCATTACTACATTTTTTCATTTTGTGCTTCTGTTCCATACTGTATTTGTTTTGTTTTTTTGTGTTTTTATGTTCTACAGCTGAATCACGATTCACGATTATTGTTTAATCAAAGTCAACTTTATTTATTAAACCGTGAAATGAAAATCGCCATTTCGCAAAAATTGGTTCTCTACATATTTGGAAACCAAATTTTAAAGTAGATTTTCTTTTGAAAATTTACTTATTACGCCTGATGTGGTATTGGTCACCAGGGTTGGGGGTAGGTACATTTTTTGTTTTATGATCTCAGGAAAATTTTGGCACCAACAACTCAAATTTATATATTATCTATTCATTTTTCATGTTCCAACAAAATCAAAACAGATGCAAAAAGACCTATTGCACATGTTCAGTAAAACTGATGTCAATTTTGCAGCTTAGAATATTGGCACAGATTTTTGTGTTTACCTGGGTATCCACTATTAAATAATCCGAGAGCAATGATCCTTCTTATTTAAGCTTCATTAAAAATCTACCAGATGTTAGCAACTTTGCTCAAAAATCCTAATAATGAAGAAACCTTTGACTATATGTTACTAAGTATAGACTGCTTAAATAGCTAGGTGGTACCGCAACAAAAATTAAGATTTCATTTGCTGCATTGGGGAACAGAAAGTTAAGATGCAATAGCCTCATGTAGACAACATTTTTAGCTCTTATTTATTTTTATCACTTATCCTCGGTGATGAACCAACCAAAGTATTGCAAGCACCTGTTGCATCCTAGACATTACTTTCCCTATGTTTCCAGTGTTATCTTCACTTTCTTATCAGTTTAAGTCGTCCATATGCAGTAATATAATATGATCGGGTGTTGTTACTTCTACCAGCTTGGGTGAGGTGTTTGTTTTCAAATGATTCAGTGAATCATGCAAAGTGGTATAGAAATACAAGTTGCAGTTATTAGATGTTTTTATCATTAGAGTTAATGGAGACTGGAGAGTGGGAATTTTTCACTTTTCAATTTACATTTAACAAAAAATTAAGTACCCTAATTTATTTTGTAGATTATTGGTGTAATGTTGAATTTTAAGTTGAATATTTTATGAGCTTCACTTTTTTATTTCACATTGCTGTCACCTACTTCAGCTATCAAATTTTTCTGATAAAGTACATAAAAAATTAATTAAAACAATATTAGCTTGTGATGTCCAAAAAAACTTCGTCATATTTAAAATAGCCCAAGTACCTGTCCAACTCGTAGCTTAGTTGATGTGTATGACAGGTCTGAAGTTAATTGAGTAGGTAAGAAGATACATTTTTAGAATTTATTGACTTACTTTTAGTATTTGATGAATGGATTGAAAATGAAATGCCAGCTTCTTTCAGCTTTTGTGAAAATTTTTCAAAACTTTCTTCACTTTCAATAACACATTCAATATTTTTATCATCTTCATCAAAACTGATACAATCTTTCTTCAATCAAGAGTGAAATTTTTGTACAAAAACATTGTAAATATTATAAAGTATTAATATTAAAAAAGAAATGAAAAGCCAACTTTTTATTTTCTAGTTTCAGCTTTGCTAAATTTTCGTTTATTTTTCCTCACTTTAATGATAACATTGAAAAATAAAGGAATACCCAGGGAGTACGAGCAATCTTATTCATATTCAGTACAAATCCGAGGAACTCCTCACCCAAACTGGTAGAAATAACAGCACCCTATACAATCAAAGGAAGAGACAAGCCTCTGTGATCAGAAAAAGAGGATGTTTTTTAGGGGGTTATCGGATGAATCTTTAAACAGGCAATGGAAGAAAAGTACTCTAAAGAACAGAAAGTAAAGACTTCTGTCTGTTTAAGCTTTTTTTTTTAAATATAATAAACAACCTGACTAATCCACTCTAAAAGATATAAGGTGAAAATAAAACAATATAATAATGATGAAAAAATAATATTACAAAAAAATTATTGTTATCTTAAGGAACTGATCATGGATAGCTGGGATGACAAGCCAGGTTGTTTAATAAGGTACCTCAAAGAAATTTGCTAAATAGCTGATTTAAACATCATTACTGCAAAGTTTGAATTCACAAAGATGAGAAAATGAGCATCTCAATGATTAATAAATGAAACTAACCAGCATTTAAATGATCACCATCAGAAGTAACTTGAATGGTTAAATAAAAAGTAAAATGAAATAGTTGAGCTAAAATATATTCACATTGTCCACGCAACTGATATTTTATCAATCTCCTCTGTAATTTCATGAGCCTACCTGTAAGGGTTGAAAAAAAATAATGATTCAGTAATACTAGTTTCATTTTTCATACCAAAATTTAGTTGACCATCCTCAAAGCTTCAATAACCCACACTCAATAATAAAAAAAAACATTTCCTAATTTATAAGATCTTTCACAGATGATTTCTGAATAGGATGCTGTAAATTATAACTTATTTTAAAATAAAATTTGACAGAGTATCTATATTGGACATAGCAAAAAATTGAAATTACAAACTTTTTTCCATGTCAAATACAGCTAATAAGTCAACAAATTTTGCTAATTAGAGTAGATTTATCTAAAAACACAAATTGAAATTATAAATTTTTGAATTGGTCACCAGTCATTTTTTGGGTCAAGTTGGCAATCCTGAATATATTGCACATAAAAGAAATTGTGTTGTTACCGTTTTTTGTTGTAAAAAACTCTATTAAAATTGCTATGTTTTTCCTTTTCCTCCATTATTTCTCAGCCTGAGTTTTATGTTAAATTTTTATTGTTCTGCACTCTCATTACACTCGCTCATAACACTTAGCGCTTCTACATTCATATACACTTACTAACAATTTCAGATTAGGTAATACACATGATTTTTATCTCTCAAACTCTGTAAACACTAACATGCTTTTCCCACTCAAACTTCTTTTGTGCAATGGACGGAGATCGTTCATCTTCTTCAAACTTAATTTCAAACTTGTACATATTTTATGCTTTTAATGTATTAAATGTATTATAGTATTTCAAACTATCTTGTCATTTCTTTCCTCGGAAATCAACCTTACTTCAATTTTTTAACTGTGAAAATAAAATTTTCTATTTTTTGACGATATCTGTGAACATTTATTCATTTATTTATTTTTCTTCTCTTCCTTCTTCGTTTTCTTCAACCTGTGTTTTATGTTCTGTTTTTCAGCTGTGAAAAAATGAAAATATAATTTTTATGCATTTATATGATGTTATCTGTAACTATTTATTTTTTTGATTCTAATTTTGGGATAAATTTATTGGGATATGATTCCCTCACTTCCACATGAATATAATTATCTTTATATATACCAAACCTGTATAGTAAATAAACATATAACATTTTTGTGTTGAACAACTGGCAACACTGATGATTACATGATGTTACATTTTGCTTTGATTGACAGAGACTGTTTTCCATTTGTTAGTCTTTGTTACGATATTGTCAAATAAATATTCATGAGTTCGTATTTTTTTAACTATGTTTGAATTCAAAAGATCTTCACTCACCTCAACAAATACAAAATAAACTTTGAGTGTGGGGACTCTCCCGTATGAGGTATAGGAGCTTAGACCCCTCAACAACAGTCGCCACCCCAAAGGGCAGCCAAAAAATCGTCCTTGTGACGTTAAATACACAAAATACGTTCGATCGTAATTACCTGTATGTACTTGCAGGTAATGTACGAGTACCGAATCGTGACACAATAAGATGATGTTACAATTCGTACACAAACTGGCCAGCCATCTCTTATATCGATAGGGGATGATGCAACCTGGCCACTCTCACCAACGTACGTATTATCTTACATACGTGTGTTTGTGTGCTTGCAAATAAGCTGTATATAAACCACCCAAACCGGTTCTAAAATCGCCAGTGTTCGCCTTGGTTTTGGCTTACCCGTACTTATGTACGAAGTGGTTGAACACGCTTAAATTCTGTTGAATTTCCTTCTGGTGAGAATATCTCTCACGACAAGGTATTCCACATTGAGTATACATTATTTCATATGGAGAGCTGATTAAAAAAGCTCCATTTTTCAACAATAGTAAGCATTTTTGGGGAATGAAATGACTTCTTTTATACGCGAGTATATCTATATATACGTATATATAGATATACTCGCGTATAAAAGAAGTCATTTCATTCCTTGTTACATATAGAAAATGTATAAGAATCAGCTCTCCATATGAAATAATACATACTCAAAGAAAATAAAGCAAAAACCTTCAACCATATATTAGATACCCCTAGATACCCATGCTATGTCAATGAAAAATTAAAGCACACATAAATGATGTCACAATAGAGCAAATGCATGTTAAATCCCATTAGGATTTTGTGAAGAAAAAAAAATCAAAAAAAGTTTATTTTTTCTTCTAAAATGAATTTTTTAATAGGAAAAAAAAAAAAAGAAATGATTATGTACAATTTAAAAAAAAAAAAACTCCAACTTGCTAAAATCAACTTCAAAAACCTGGAAATAACAGCCAACCTAGATAAAATAACTTCTTGCCTTAATGTGATGTCACACTTCATATGTATCGTACTTTAATGGAAAGCATTGTATAAGATTGTACAGGGCGTATCTATCTAGGAAGGCAAAAACCCTGTTGCCACATCATCTAGCCATTAGCTTGTTTAGTCTTAGGTTTACTTGTAGCCATAAATGTTCCTGTGTTAGGCTGATGTAGCAAACCTGCACTTATTTTGTATTCTAGTCAACTTTAGTTGTACCACGACTTGCGGTCTTCTTGGTAAACAATCAAAAAAAAATTTGACAAACAAAAACCGTTATCAAATATTTTGAATTCGATCTCCATGGCTTGTTTTGCGGGTTTTCTCTCATCTCATTACTTTTACTTTTTTATTCATTTCCTGTCATTTTTTCACCTTCAGTGCATCCGCGAAGTATGCCTTGTTCGATATTTAGTCGTTCACGTCACATTCGGTGAGTTCGGTTTTAATCAAAACAAATGCGCGGCAGATTTTCGTGAGCGATGTCTTTATGCTCGAAGTTTTTACCCGCGTTATACTAATATGGTATTTTTCCTATAAGATAGACGATGAATCAAATAATCGAAACTTACGCTGAATTCAAAATCAACGATAAATTGCCCGAAAGCTGGGTGAAAAACGTGTGGACGCAGAATGGCTTCGCAGCGTACGTCAACTTTCCTTCCGAGTACGAAGTATTCCTTGAAGAGATCGCAATCGGAGACCTTGTCAATGATCTGTACGAGGCGCTCAAAAGTTGGCTTCGTCTATCCGGCAGGTCGCTCAAAGAGTTAATTGTAAACTACACTAACGCCGATCCCGGTTTTTCGCAAGAATGCGAAATGAATTGGCAAACGTTGAATACCGAAGGTATCGACCACAAACCAATAATTTGTATTTTAGGAACGTTAGTGCTTCGCTTCTTTGACGACGCTACCAACTCGGCATACTTTATCGATGCCCTGGTGGCGGCTCGTTTGTATTTATTTATGGTTGCAATCCCTGGTAGTCACATTTGTCAAATATTCAATTCGACGTTGTATTCGCACATTATGTCGATTATAAGAATGTGCTGCGAACAAATCGATAGTTGTTCTACGCCCAAAAATAAAGGCGTCAAACGTAAGAAGGGCGATGGCGAGTATGATGCCGAAATGGAAGACAACGAGCCTAACAAATTGACGTTCGATGATAAGTCTCAGTTAATATCATTTACCAACGATATCCTTAGCAATTTGAAATTGATCACCGAAAACAGAAAAGTGAGATTCGATAATGCATCCCTCAATCTTACCGTCCAGATTCTCTTAATGATTGCACGGCTCGAAAAAGTATATTCGTCGTTGTTGATCAGTAATTTAAATAATTATCGCAAAAATTCCGTCTCCTATTTAGCGTTTAAAAGTTTCAGCATTCTTCAGAGTCTCGCTGGGTTGTTGCATACAAATCCGAATGAGTCAGCGAAATTGATGGTCAAATCGATGGCGCCGATCTTCTTGATTAACGAATTACGCACCCTCGGACTAAATCTGAAAGATGCAGCCATAGTACGCGTTAATTTTACTGCGTTTTTAAAGATGTTATTAGATGCATTGGGTGAAACTGCGTACGAAGCTGTGAGTATTTTAGTGCAGCGTGTTTGCGTGTCAGTACCAGATCGTGCGGAAATGCGTTTGAAAGCGTCTAATATCGTTCTGGACATACTGAAAATCTCGCCACCTGATTTACTCGCAGAAGAAATTTATTCTATCGTTTTCATGTCGCACATGTCTGAGACGAAAATACGTTTGTTCACCTTAGAAATTATCAGCAAGTTGCTGTTGGAAGCAGATTCGAGCATCTCGTTTTCGCGGTTACCACAGAAATACGCAGCCGTCACTAGCGACGAGTTCCTGTTAGCTGTAATTTTTTATCGTTGTCAAGATATCTCAACGAGTATACGCAATAAGGCCCTCTCTTACTTGGACCAGTTTATATCGAGTGCTGGCACAAACAAACGGGTGAAGAAGATCGTTGATAAGATTTTTATCGATCCTTACGTCTCAGTTAGCGATCCCGAAACTGTGTCAGCCTACAGCAAGGAAATTTTCGACACTCAACAATTTTTACTGGATGAACGATTTTTAGATGATCGTTCCTTAGATCCATTACCGGGCGTGAAAGTCGTACTAGACATGCTCGTCTACTTTTCTCAAGAAGATAAGGTTTTCATAAAGAAATGTGCCATACAAACGCTCGCTCGGTTGATGTTATTTAGCGAGCATCTAATTAAAAAAGAATTGCTTCAGGTCTGTATACTCGTAGCCATCGCTAATTCTTGCTTACATCTCATCATCATGTTTTTGTTTTTTTTTTGTATTCCAGGTTTTTCTCGTTGGTTGTGACGATTCTTCCGTGTTGGTTCGAAAAACGATGGGTCAGATCATTACAGACTTATTATGCGCGTATCAAGATAATGAGGATGTTATTCATTGCTGGGTCGAAGGTGTAGTGTCTATGATCGCGGAGGAGGAGGCAAAAGCGCAGGAAAAAATTCTAGAAGTATGTTTGCGTTCTATTTCCCTTTTCATTGATGAAAATTTGAATTCTCGAAATCTTGAAAAATTAAATTTAAAAATAACGTAAAGAAACTATTCTAGTTTACAAAAACTTTTATTTAGTCTACTTAGCACAAGAGTTGGGTGCTCGACCTCGTAAAATTGCAAACGCGAAATTAGCTCCTGTCATACTCTGGTTTAAAATGGGGGTAAATTCGGTCTGGTCAATTTTGTATTCCTAAATACGTTAAGTCACGTTGGGAGACAATTGTCCGCAATCTTATTTAATTTTTATAAGTTTTTTATTTTTTATTTTATTTTTGGTTTTTATTTGGATCAACTTTTTTTGGAGCATCGAACGAAATGAAGCGTAGCTCCCCCTCGGCCGGCCACATAATTTTATTCTGGATCTTCTTTTTTAAAAGAAATATACTGTAGTGATTTTTATTTCATTCGCTTGGTATTCTCCGTTTTATAGTCATTAAGAAATGAAAATTTACAAAAAGCAATTCCCAAAATAAAATAACTTAGCAACATGATTAGTGGACCTTTTACTTATGTTCATTTGATGACCGAATTTACGATGATTTTGGTCTTATTCCAAAGTAGTTTATAGATTAAAACGTGTCGAGAAAAAAATCAGATAACATAATGGCCTCAAGGAAAATGATAACTGGTATTTTTATGTAGTGTTTGGTTATCAAAGATGTAGAAAGGGGAGATATTGGGCTGGTCTGTCTCACTCAGAAATTCCATTCTTCACTCCGAGGTTACCTTTGCTTCCCTATTTTCAGTTGCGTATAACTTAATGTTGACATAAGATTACATATTTGACCTCACCACAGAGTACATCACTTGAAGAGAATTTTGCAAACAATCAGTGTGTTTGTTTTTCTTTAAGTCGAGTTTTTAATTGAATGAAATCCCAATTCAGTAGTGGTAGTTACGAATTTTTCTTTAATGTTCATTAAATTGTGGAATTTTCCCTCAGAATTTCTCGAGTGGTCGAGAGTCAATATTTTTCCATGTGTATCATTTACTAAATTCGTAATGCCGCTGTATTAACTTTTAAATGCAACATTTTACGAAAAACGTATATTATGTGATACTGATGCACCCTTATACCAATTTTAAGCCTTATAGCTCTGTGAGAAGCAGGAAAAATTAATGCCAAAATAAATTAGGATTTTTTGAATTTTATACACTTGATAAGGCAATAGACTGATGGCTTTGCCATCAAGTGAAGTCCTACTAATGAAAAAAGTGCAGAACTTTTAGTGTTTTTTGGTAATGGTCTGCTTGATTTTGAAAAAAGGAAGAGTAGTTCTCAGAAGATGGTATTTGATTTTTCATGTTAGAAATAATAAAAAAAAAAAACAAAAAAAAAACAGTTAATCAAACGATACTATCCTGGGATCAGCCTCTATCATTCAATAAATAGTTGATCAAAATTAGAACTCAGGATGGAGTGAATGGTCATGTATTTTTTATTCTTTTTCAAACTCGGATCCCACAACAGTATTGAAACCTGTATGTGAAATCTATTTCTCAGATCCAAGTTTGGTGGAAAAAATTTAACATTGGTTTGTCAGTCTGGTTATGATAGTATATATAGTCAATGGATCTTTTCTGAGACATCTGAAACACCACAGTCTTCCCCACATCATCACACAAATCTACCTCATTGTAGTTCAGGGAATGGCTCACAAATCTTAAGTTTGTATTACTAGTATACCACAGAATTTACAAATCAAACATTGTCATAGACAAATCCCCATTCTACAAAATATACTGACAAGTTTTAATTGTTGACTTTTATACATTGTGGTGACGTATATTTTAAACTCGATCAACAATGAACCAACAAATCGGTCAGAAGTGAAAAGAAAATCCGAACTTCAAAACCAAAAAAGGATATTTATTATACAAAAATTAAGAAAAAACCGGTGTATATACAAAAAATCAAAGGGTGAAGAAGACTTCGGTGACAAAAATGGCAGCAGATCAATCAAGCTCCTGTTCAAACAAAAAGAAAAAAACAAAGTAACAATTAATATTAGTTATAATTCGCGTCCCTCCCGTAATTATAAGATTTGTTAAATAATTGTAAGTCGCAAAAAATTTATTTTTATGAATGAAACTTGGGAAAACTTATCCGAACCCAATACTACTAAAACAAATTTAATTTGGCTTATCGAAGCTAAAAATTTAGAACTAATTAACGTATGTCAAAATTTAAATATCGAAGTTGATAAAAAATATTTTTCTCTTATAAAAACCTAAGAGGATATCTTATTAAAAATCAAATCTAGTAAAGAAATCCAAAAATTATTAACCCCCGAAAATATAAAAATAATTCTACAAACAACATGAAAACCGTGTGAACAAATTCCCAAATTAGAAAATCCAATAAGAAAATATTTTAATCCCCCTACTACTTCAATTCCAGTTTTGGAAAATTTGGATAGCCCCACACCATTTCCAAGAGTTAGGTCAGAGATTAACCTTGCCAATATTACTGAGTGCTTAGAAAAATCCGACGAAGATTTCCTCAGCTCAGAACTTGAAACTAGAATCTTAGAAAATTTCGACATTCCCTTAGAAAATAAAATGACAGGAAAGGCTGCTGTAAACGTCAGGCCTTCCCTATATGGCCACACCCCAACTGAAGATATCGTTTCATTTTTAATTGGATTTGAAAATGAAGCAGAATCGTTCAATTGGGATGCTAACATGAAATTCAAAAAAATAAGAATTGCATTTTCTGGCCTCGCTAAACAAATGTTTGAAGACAGAATTCAAGCAAACCCCGAATGTAACAATTGGCAAAACACTAAACAAAAAATCCTGAAAGTTTTTACTAGAACCAAACCTCAACTACGCGAAATACTGTATGAAAGGAAATACAATGGTGAAGCTGATTTCCCTGCGTACATCATGTTCGTAAAAAGAATTTTAAAACAAATTGAACCAGACATCTCTGAGGAAAAAATAATCGAAAAAATAATGCCTAACCTCCCCGAAAAAGAAAGAGTATTCTCAATAAAAAAAGAACCGAAAACAATTCAAGAACTCGATAAGGCCTTCTCTAAATACTTAGAGTTTAAAGACAAAGTGTTTGGACATTCAGACCCCCTCCTAAGGAGAAAAATCGAACAACTTGAAAAAACTATTGAGGAATTAAAAGCTGGAAAAACAGAAAAGAAAACTGAAAAAATGTAAATTTAGTATCATCCGATCCAGTCTGGAAAGCTGAGATGGAAAAAATGAGCGCTGCAATAGCGAACATTTCGAAATCTCAGGAATCTAGAAAAAATAAAAATTCCCAAAATAAAAATAATAATAATGAACAAAATAACTATAATCAAAATCAAAATCAAAATCAAAATAGAAATAATAATAATAATAATAATGGTAATTGGAACCAGAACCAAAACTGGAACCAAAACAATTAAAATAGAAATTGGAATAATAATCAAAAATTTAACCCTAATTATAAAGGTAGAAACTTTAACCCAAATTTTCGTAGAAACAATTTCCCTAGAAATAATAATGGGTACTACTCCAACAGAGCTCCGAACTGGAACCAGTTTGGCCTTCCAAATTGGAACTCAAACTGGAATAATGCTCCAGCATGATCTGGTTTCTCATTTAATACTCCCCAAAATCCCCCTTATGTGGCTGCAAATACTCAAATGATTGCCCAGCTGGCACCATTGATGGCAGCCCCACAACAACAAAATTACCTCCAAAGATCAAACCCCCAGGCCTGCCAAAATAATTGCTCAAAAAATTGATTATCCCCCTTACAGATGACTCATCAGCTGTAAGGGATGTCTCGAATGAAGAATCAAAACAGGTTAACAATGTTAATGAGGAGAAATTTCAAAATAAAGGGTACTGCAGAACCAAATGTAAATTTCACCTCCCTTTTGCCATTAGTGGTAAACAAATACTTAGCCTAGTCGATCCAGGTTCGGAGCAGACACTAATTGATGAAAAAGTTTTAAAGAAAGTCAATTTTACGGAACCAATCCTACCAACAAAAATAAGATTTTGTGGTGAGGATAGTCAACCTCTTGAGGTCATAGGAGTAACCAATGTGATTTTTTCCATTGATCATTGCATTTACCCACATCCCACCTTCGTTGTCCGAAATTTGGTAGAACCGGTCATATTGGGTTACGACTTTTTGTCAACCCATAAAGCCAAAATGGACTTCTCTATAAAACAAATTCACTTTACCGTGTGGTGACAAAGAGCGATGTTTTGACATGCCTGAATGTCACAATTACCCTATTGAAAAGGAAAATAAGTTAGGTTATGTTAAGCCCTTTAAATATTATGCCCCCCAAACGTTTAAAATTGAGGCAAATTCAGTGCTAATTTTAGCAACTATGCCTGAGCACCTGGAGTTTCTGTGTGAAACATCCATGGAAGAAAAACATAATTTCTTTGTAATTGTATCAGAAGACACGATAGCGGCTGTTAACCACAATAACAGACCTCACGTGATCTATAAAGGCGAATATTTAGGAAAATTTGAATTAAGTAGGGCAGTAGAAATTAACTCCTGCCAAATAGAAAAAATAACAGAAACTACTATTTTTAAGGATAATCGAGGAAACCCTATCCCGATTAACCCAAAGCTTTCGCTTGAACAAAAAATAAAAGTATATAAAACAATTAATGAATTTAATAATATTTTTACGGGAAAAATAGACGAAGTCTCTGTCTGTAAAGTACCCGAACAAGTTGTCCGTGTAGATGATAAAACTCCACTGTGGTGTAGAAATTTCAAATTCTCACACGCAGAACATGAGGCCCTACATAAACTGGTCAATGACCTAGTAAAAGCAGGTGTCCTAAAAAAGCAAAAATCAAAATTTGAATCCCCAATTTTTGTAAAAAAGAAACCAGATGGAGTCTACAGAGTATTAGTAGACTACCGAAGAATGAATCAAAGAATTATTATGGATAATAATCGTGTTCCTACGATTGATGTTATTTGGCCATACTTAAGAAATAAAAAATGGTTTACTACGATTGATTTAAACAGTGCATATCTACAGATTCCTCTCACGGAAGAATCCAAACAATACACTGGAATAAATATGGATGGAATTGGATACGTATTCAATTCTACCCCAATAGGCCTAAGCATTTCTTCGTCCATTTTCCAAACCATCTTGGATGACATATTCCACGATATATTTTGGAAAAAAAATGGTATGTTACCTGGATGATATTTGTATTTTTGGAGAAACTTTCGAAGAATGTCTCAAAAATACAAGAGAAGTGTTAAAAAGATTAAATTAAGTAAATTTAAAAATAAAAACAAAAAAATGTCAATTTGCAATGAATGAAATTGAAATCTTAGGACATACTGTACGATATAACAAATTACGCCCATTAAACAAAAACATTGAGGCTATTGAAAATTTAAACCCCCCAAATACGTTAAAACAATTACGATCATTTTTAGGATCGATAAATTACCACAGAAAATTAATCCCCAATCTAGCTAAAATTACTGCCCCTCTTACTGATTTATTAAGAGGAACAGATAGCAAATCAAATGCCAAAATTAAATTAAATCAATAAAATCTTGAAATCTTCGAAAAATTAAAAGAAATAATGATTTCCAAACCTGTATTGGCAATTTATGATCCAAAATTGGAAACCTGTGTAGAAGTTGATGCTTCGAAAATTGCATTAGGTGCAGTGTTGCTGCAAACTAATCCCATTACGAAGCATAAACACCCAGTTGGATACTTCTTGGAAAGAGTCCAACCTGCCTAGTCAAAATTATGTTCTTTTGACTTGGAAATGCTGGCAATTACAAATGCATTAGCCCATTTCCATGGATACTTACTAGCATTACGCTTCGTAGTATACATGGACCATAAGCCTCTGATTTATCATCAGAAATTCAATACCCCAAGCCCAAGATTAATTAGATTAATCTCAAAATTAAACGAATATAGTTTCCAAATTAAACATATCGCCGGAAAAAATAACTGTATGGCTGATATGTTGTCTCGTCCTCATGACAAACCGGACGAAATTACATTTGAAAAAGGTGAATTTTTAGTAAATAAAAAATATGCTCCACGATGAAGAGAAAAATGTGTATACGTTATGTAGAATTCACGACAATTTTGCCCCATTAAACCCTGTGTTTTACCAAAATCAAAATACGTGGTACTACCCAAGTACTATGTCCCAAAATTACTATTACCCCCCTTCCCCCACATAAACTTTCCCATATTATCTCGTGGAACAAACCACAACCCCACAGAATGAAACTAATCATTCCCAAAATTGTCCCAATCAAACTACAAATGTAGTCACTAGATCTGCTCTTAGAAGAGAGTCAAATCTCGATAACCAGATCAAAATAACCCCTCCTGTGACTCCCGACTCCCTGCAAATTTCAAATCCCAATATTATATCACTTCCCCAAACAGGAGACCAAACTTCTGTACCCCTCCAAAAAATTGACTTACCGAAAATCTAAAAACAATGCAGGAAAATGACCCGCATTGGAAAAATGTTATCTCGTTATTAAATTATAACGAAGTTAAAAAGGATAAAAATAAAATACGAAAATTAAATCGTACATAACAATTATACTCTCTCGATGAAAATGATGTTTTAAAGAAATTACCTAACTCAACCTCATCGTATGATGAAGCGGTTACTGTAATTCCTGAAAAATTAATTCCGGTAGTTCTAAAAAAACTACATGACAATTCGTTGTATGGAGGTCATTTCGGAATTAAAAAAACTAAAAATAAAATAAAAAACCAGTTTTTCTTCAAAAACATGGTACAAAAAATAACAGAATATGTATTGTCGTGTCATGAGTTTCAAATGGCACAAAATTCCCTGAAAGAGGCTGGCTACCTCAAACATAAAGAAATCGAAAATCCTAAACAATTTTTGCATTTAGAAATCGATTTCATAGGGAAATTTAACACCGAATATGAACACTCATACGTGCTTGTCAGTGTCGACAAAAGCACAAACTTTTGTACCATACGCCCAACAAAAAACCCAAATGCTCAATGGGTAATTGAGTATTTGAAATTTATTTGTTACACGTATGGCACACCCGGAAAAATTTCTTGCGATAACAGAGGCCATTTCGCCAATGAATCCGTTCGCAAATTCTGTGAAGAGAATAATATCAAAATTATTTACTCCTCTTTTTATCCCCCCCAATCGCAAGGACTCGTTGAAAAAATCAACGGTGTCATTAAAAAATCACTCTCGAAATATGACCATTCAAATGAAAAAGAATGGATCGAGACTATTAATAAAATTATCTTTGCGTACAATATAAGTCCAAATGAACACTTAAATAATAAATCCCCATTCTACCTACTTCATGGATTTAATCCTGAAGTACATTTACCGGAAATACCAGAAAACTCTAAAAATAATATAACTCGTGAAGAAGAAATTGAAATGCTTCTCCAAACAAGAGAAAAAATGCCGAGCTTAGCAAAGAAAGCATCGGAAAAAAACGCAAAACATTATAACGCACGCCACAAGATCATTGACTTTAAGCCCAACAACCTTGTTCTGCTGCGTCAATCGAAAAATGTCGCGAAAAATAAAATGAAATACACCTGACCACATAAAATTATTAGAAAGGTCACGGATCTAAATTACATAATTTGCATTAAAACAGACGATAAAACCGCTTACGACGAAATGGTGCATGTGCGACGATTAATCCCATATAAATCTCGTAATAATAACGAAACAAATAGCGAAATAAATTCGGAAAAAAACCGCAAAAATCTCAAAACCCCCATCCCTACCCAAATCTTACCTAAACTAAGGGGTCGCCCTTGGAAAAAACAAAAGTAGATGTGTGTAAAGTATATTACCCGCATCTACGTGTTTTTTCACCCACAATTTTTTTTTTTTTTTTTTATTCCCCCTCCCTAAAAATACGCTTAATCTTCGGATAAAAAAATTTTTTTTTCCTTAAATCTACTGGAATAACTTTCTGAAATAAATAAAGTACAAATAGATAAACTCACCGTCAGCCCAAGTCTCGGCATATCCGGAAAGAAACTCAGTTAACTGGTCACCATCCTACAAACTGCTGCCTTCGGTGGATGCTGGTGAGGCTCCATCTTCCATAACCCGGCTCTCAGACAAACTGCCTTCCACAGAGGAGATACTATCTTCTATGGACGGGGTATCCCATAGAAAGGAGTGGACTATTGGCTCAGACAATAGCCACCCTCCTCTCAGGGACATGGAACAACCATGCTCAATAGCGTCATAGTGCCTGGAAAGATGGAACCCTACCATCGAAGTAGACACGTCAAGACGAGGTTTGTTATGCTGGTTCAGAAAGTGGACAAACTTGGAGCAGTCCACCCCTGTCAACAGATCTACTAAGTAGTATCTGTCCAGATGGACATACTAAACTGTCACGGTATGATTGGTCTGTTGCGACACACAAACCAACCCTACCTGTAGTCCGGCAAGTATGCCCAATCCTACCAACCCTTTGGTGTCCAGATTTCCTCGAAAAATTAACTTTATGCCGGTGGTCCCAAATTCTACAACAAGAGATCGAGGATAAAAAATTTGTAGTTCAAATAACAGCTCCTTCACATAAACTTTGGAATCTGGACAACACAGAAACCGAACACTATGGCTCCAGAAGCCAAGATCCTCTTCTATCACCTTACCAGGGATACGATGAGGCTCGAACTCATTTAAAAACGCACTATGGTTACCAACCGTGGAAACACGATAAAATAAAGAAAAAACCCGGTGAAGAGCAAAATAAAGTCTGGCCTCACAAGGACAACGTTGAAAATGGTGCATCTTGTCGAGAATTTGGTCCCGGAGGAACCAAGTCTCGTTCACTTCCACCCACCCAACAGAAGTAAAAACTCAATCATTCATGTATGTTACAGGCATGATTATCAAAATAATAAGAAAAAATAAGCGAAAGAAAACTGCAGAAAATTCCACTTCATAAAAAAACACTGTTCGACGAAACAAAATAGAAAAATCGAAAAAAAAATATATATATAGAAAAATAATAACAAATTACACGAAAGAAAAAAAATTGAAAAAAACCGGAAAACTGTTAATGAACCAAACTCAGACAATGGTAAAACTCAAACTGATCGATCAAATCTAATAAACTTTATACCAAACGTATGACCGAAATTCATAGTTTTGAACGTCTGCAAAAAAATCTATCTCTCTCCTCGCCTCAGCATTCCCGTGTCCTAATAAATTCCTAAAAATCATAATTAATCGTAAATAATTTGGACGTTGCATTTTTTCTGTTTCAGAAAATGTATACGAATCTACTTTTCTATTTCGCAATAAGTATTTCTTCAATTACTATCGCGCAAAGAACATCGTCTGACCCATATAGGATTACGACGGCGTCAACTGGCGCTTATTTTCAAGAAATAAGCAATATTTTCGTATATTCTAAATCTGCCCCAATCATTTACTCTATTAAGCTAGATCTGCATGACTCAGCAGACAGGCTATTAGCAACAAATTTTAAACACCGGTTGTGTAATGAAACAACCTGAAAAAATTACAAATATGCAGAAATGGCAAAACGTCTAAAAAACGCAATAAAAAACCTTAAAGAACAAAATACCGCCATGATTCAAGACTTCTATTCAACGCCATCCTCCATTCGAAGCAAACGAAGCGTATTCACCCCAATTAGGTCCTTCTTCGGAGATGCGCTACACTTTTGCTGTCGAGTGCTAAACTTTAGAGATGGACAAAATTTTCTGGCTAACAAAATCTCGTTGAAAGAAGAATATGATATTATAAAAAATCAACTGTTGACCGAACATGCAGCGTTAGTAAATACATCCACTAATCTGCATAGTTTTATCGATCATACAAATAATTTTATGACAAAATTTGTTTCGCATACAAACTCTTTTATGGAAAATTCCTTAGAAGAACATGAACTTCTAATCTCTCTAAATTATATACAAGGATTCTATGATAATTACCTTATAAACACGTTAAGATTATCTAACATCTTAACATCATGTAAGTCCCATATGATTCCTTCCTCAATTATTTTGAAAGAAATATTGGAAAAAGATATACTAAAACTTTTGGAAATTACAAAAAACCTAGATCTTGATCTAGCCATTCCCATTAAGGATATTCAAAATTATTATCATGCTGAACTTGTAAACTGCAATTTCTTTAAAAATACCTTAGAATTAGAAATCAAAATTCCCCTAAAACAATTAGATTCTAAATACGAAATTTACAACTTCATTCC
Organism: Ericerus pela; assembly: GCA_011428145.1. NCBI lineage: Eukaryota > Metazoa > Arthropoda > Insecta > Hemiptera > Coccidae > Ericerus > Ericerus pela. Next base: position 1,140,801 of record WOFM01000550.1, read on the forward strand.
GCTCACATTCAAAAGTCATTCTAATGAACTGTGCAGCTGGGATCAAGAACCATCCCTGATTATTCACAAAATCAGAACAAACTCCGTACGTTACATTATTGGAACTAATCTCCACACTGTAACTCTGATAAACCATTATGCTTCCTTCCATCTAACAGAGGAAGTGATAAATTATCCTCATGTGCAAAGAATCTATTATTTCAAGACCTAAACCAAAACTTATTACAGTCCTGCTCATTTAAATGTAATCTGAATAATAACCAAACACTAGTGCATCCTATTGGACACACCAAATTTGCTATCGTAAACTTCAATTCTCTTGTAGCAACTAATTCTATTACAAAAAAATCCGAAAAACTAAAAATCAATAATAATTCCCCCGGAACATTTATTCTGGATGTACCTTGTCATATCCAAATCGAAAACATTGACGAAAACGATAAAAACACAGTAATTATCCCAATAGAAATCCCGTCTCTCTGAATCATTGGAAGAGACTATTAAAATTGAAAATCATTTACCACTTCTTTGGACGTATTTTTCCGACTCTACAGAACCTTTTGATCTTGCCATAGACTTAGCAACGACAAAGGTCTATAACCCCAAATGGAATAATTTTGTTCCCCACACTATTCCCGTTAACAACTTGGAGAACAAAATTAAATCCATTGAACTACAAATACCCGATCAAAATTTTAATGATTATCTAACTTTTGTCAATGGGATATTCTTATTGTGGTTAATTACAATCTCGTTTATTTTAATTTTTATTATTATATATTTAAAGTTAACCTCCCATCGAAATAGTGCTAATTTAACAAAAAACAGCATTGTAAAAATTATGCAAAATAATACGATATACTAATTACCTATATACTTAAGAAAAAATTTGTTACTCATAATTAATACTCGTAAAATATTATATTCTCGCATTATATGACATAATTTTAACCATGCATAGTTATTAAGAAATTTTTTTTTTCAACTCATACTTGTTGGATAGACTTTGGAAAATTTTTTTTTTCCTGATTTTTTTTGTTCCCCCTGGAGAATTGTGTAACATATATTTTCGTCTATTTTTACAAATGACGAACATATTCGTCCACACAATTTTGAACACCAAAAATGTAGATATTTATCAACATTAATCATCCTATAACTCTTTATAAACAACCACTAAATTACCCGTATTCGATTTTATAAATATAGATATATTACCTGTATACTCATGACCTACTTGTGCCTGTCCCTCGAGTACTCGACGAGTCAGCACAACCCTATAATAACAACACCCTACCCCTCTTTACCTATCCGACACGTACATTTTCATACCCTGAACGAGTATATAATCCCTCGATTCAGTGGAAAAAGACACAGTTCCTCGACAGCTACTTCTAAGTACCTGGAACCTCTCTAGGTCTCTGGTGAACAGATAGTCTTGCTTGTTGAATTGTGATTATATATGTATAAATATTAACGTATGTTTTATGTGCTGTGATGTACGAATTATTATTTTATTAAATGTGTAAACTCACTCGTGTGTTTTAAAATATTATTGAGTCTAACATATGTTAAGGTCCACTATAGTTTGTGGATAATAAACTTGAATTTGTTCTAGAAGTATTACTGCTTTTAAAGTACGTGATATTTCGTGTATGGTGTAACACTGAAAGTGGTTCTAACTAGGTACTATACCACCTCTTTTGGCCGTTACACATAATACATTCTTATTTCAACATTTCAAGTCCTTTTATCTCCATTTTGGAGACTGTTTTTACCAAAACTAAATCAAAAGTTGAACACTATTAGCAAAATTGTTTCCCATTTTGCCCATAACCATTTTTGGTTTTGACTCTGGGTGTACTCAATCATAATTTGTTGGTTTTTTGGACATTAAGAAACCACGAGGCTACACAAAAATGAAGAACTGCGCGATCAGAACTATTTTATTTAACCGTAAGTAATTTTCCTTGTATTAAATGTGAATTTTACTGATGGGTCGGTATACTTATATTATTCTTTTATACAAAACCATCCAACATGTTACATACGCCTTGTGAGCTTTCACTGGTAGGCTGGTAGCTCAACGATTTGGGCTGACTTGTGAGTTCTCGACTTTATGGTTCTTTCAAAACTCTTGAATATACTTTATTTTTTGTGAATTCAAACCTCATACTTTTTGGACTCCTCAGTTCTAACAGGTTGTCAATCTTAGTTGTAATTTTTGGTTTTTAAAAATTTCTATTTCTATTAGAGTAGCTGTTGCGCTACAGTTTTTTATTTCTCGTTCATCTGTGCTTAGTAATTTTCTAACGAGTCGCGTACTATATGTCTATACCAACAATAAAAATAGGTTTTTTTTTTTTTTTTTCAGAAAAAACTTGCTTCTTTGGTATCAATGTCTATGGGTAGCCTAACTTTATCTTCATTTTGTTCTATTGCCCAAAGTTCTTTCTTCAATTCTTCGGTAAAATTTGACAGGAAATAGCAACGTGAATGCGTTTCTGTCTCCCTTCTTTCTCTAACCATTTATCGTTTATAGCCTGTATTGGAATGAAAAAAAAAAAAATCTACGACTGTATCCTAACGTTAAACAAGACATTTATTTCTATTCATTCTTATTTTCGCATTTTCTGTTCAGCATTATAGCAAAATAATCTTGACCAATATCATGATGTACGACCACACCACTTCCGTTGTGTCCAGATTACCGTGGTTAGTGATGAAGCAAATTTTAGCCACCGACAAGCGATCGTATCTACACTTTGCTGTAGGAAAATGGGTTCAAAGTAATGCGGTGAAGTATGTGAATTTTCAATAATTCACCATGATTATTGGAGTCGATATAACCGTCTTAATTTATCTATTGACAATTATTTTACAGAAACCGAACAATCCAGATGATTTATTCCCACATAGATTCGGAAAACAATTCGGTTGCATGGTGCTTACTGGCCTCTTTTTCGCAGTTCATGGATTTGCCCAATTCGAGTATAATCTTCGAGCATTACAAACACGCTCTTGCGAATTTAGTACGTTATTTACTCAAGTAGATTGAGAACATTTTTGGTGTTAGAATCTATCAGTCTTAATCATTTTACCTTGTGTCGTATACTCTGTTTGTTGTTTATGGTCAAAATTAATCTGACACCTAGTTTCCCCTTTCTTATCGGAAAATAGAAGTCTGAAAAAAAAAGAAGAATTGTTACGTTCTCTAAGAGTTAAGACAATTCTTATAAATACAGCACAAACTCAGTCGACTGAAATTTTGCTAGTTTTTCGACCTAATCCCTTTAGGAGAACGAGCGAATAAGTGCATAGACGTTTTCAAGTCAAAGTGGTTTAATTTTTAACGGTAACTCTATGAAATATTTTTAATTTTTTTAAGTAGAAAGTCGAGAAAACGAACTGACTTGTGCTGTCAGTACCATACACAAGAGAGTGCACCAGACTATTCAGAACTAAGTATTATGGGGTGAAAATCATGTTTTCTCATTTTTACGATTTAGCACTTTGGCCCTACTCATCTATATACAGTAGAAATTGCTATAACGAACACTGGCACAAAGTGCTTGGTGGTGGCAAAACTCCATTTACTTCTATGTTAAGGAAAATCAGATATAACAAATCTGGCTACTACAAACTATTGGCTACAACAAACAGACTTAGGTGCCAAATAAAGCCAGAAAACCGGCTACAACAAATTAATTATAAAAATTGATGTTCGCATATGTACTGTTGATTGATACTAATCAGTTTGCAACCATCATTATTTTATAGGCCCAAATATTTACTACAATCCGGTTATAGCAATCTGTTCATTGTAGCCAGTAGCTGGCTACAACAAATTCTGGCTGCAACGAACAAATTTCAGTCCCTTGGAATTCGTTGTAGCCAATTTCTATTGTATTTAATGCAAACTAACGTTGAAACTAAGGTAGAATCACGAACTTGTATTGATAGTCTTCTGTAAAATCCATGATCTCAAAGAAAAGTTAAGGACGGAATAACACATAACCTGAGTTGGGTTAGTGCTTTTATGTTCCATTAAAACATTTTATCCCATATAACGAACTTCTGCATATTGGTATTTAAATATCTAGATCTTGAAATGAAAATGCATTGGCCGATTTCTCTTGGTTATCCGACTAGCTTTTTATTTGAAATTCTAATGAATAGATGTACTTTACGAAAAAAAATTACTTCTTTTTCGCTTTTCATTCGATTTTCAGATGAAATTTGAATTGATAAATGTCTAACAACTTTGCGATATTTTTTTTTGACCTGACTGATCATTGTTTAGTTTGTATTTTGTAATAATTTTGTTTTATTTTTCTAACCGAGGGAAAAGCAATCTGAACTATTAAAATAAAGAAATCCGTCGATTTTATCAGCTCTTCAAATTTCAGCGCCGTTATTTACGTTATTTCTTGGTACCAAAAAATCTGAAAAGTTACGCCGTTTTAACAAAACTGATTCTGTTGCGAAACCACGTGATCACACAGAGTTAAATTGTGTCAATTTTTCCGACATAAGTTGGTTGTCTACTTTGGCTTTTTGCTATTTAACAGTCTCGTGTGAAAACAATGTTTAATATTGGTTCTAAAAACCATGTGAAAATTACTTTGACTATGTGCAAATGCATTTAATTGAATCCAGACATTGGTGTGAGTAACATAGGCTAAATAATAATAAAAAGTCGAATTAAATTTTTTGCCTTTGCTCAATAAATAACGAATACGAGATAAAGAGAATGGAAATTAAAAAAATGAATCATAGAATGTAATAGTATACTTCGTATAGATGGGCCACTCAATGTTATCATTTATAAAGGAATATAATAAGTCCAAAAGCTAGCACTGCAGCATTTAGCGCTAGCGTTGGTACTATTTTTGTTATTTATTTCAAATTTTTAATTTATTGATAACATTTATTGCAAATAATTTGTTATCTTAACTTTTGAGTATATAACCCATCATTTAAGGCTGAATGCAAAAAAGATACTTGAGAATCAACAGTGATTTGAGAATGACTTATCTTAACAAAGTTATATCTATATATGTTTATGTATAGATATAATTGATGATGGAAAAAACGTGAGAATTACATAAGCATCGTTCTTGCGTTTTGCTCTTATAGTTATATACTCAAAGATAATCTAAATGATGTTGATGCCAACATTGATGAATAACTTATAACAGTTATAAACTTATAAGTTATAACATTTTTGATTAAAATTTGAGAGCCACTTTTCGTAATATTTTTCAAAATGAATTACTCCGTTCAATATTTCTGATTCTCTATCAAGTATCAGTTCACGGCCAATGATAAGTATACATATTTTTAAATTCATAAATGAAGCGCTCAAGGTGGATGCCGCTTCAACTATTCAAGTGTTATTTTTGACCGTTGAAGTACGTTACCCCTGAAATAAATAAATTCGGCGTCCATTATTATTATTGTTTATTGACAAATGGCAACCAACTATAATTCAGTACTTCTAGAAATTTTAAATCAACCACTCTAAATTATGGGCCTATAAATATACACTTTCATGGGGAGGAAATATTTCTAACATATAAGTTTGGGCATATTATTGGGTCGAATGGTGAAATAGTATTGCATTTTTATTTCCGTCATTTTGTTCGTCTGCCACGGCACTGTGGTAAAGATGCGACCTACCATCCGAATAGTGTTGGGTTCGGATCCCATAAGAACTGAAGTTCTGGAAAAAAAATTTTTTTCTCGTAAAATGGTTTGTTAGGTTTTCCGTTTTTTTTTTTTTTTTTTTTAAACGTTTTTCGAAAGATTATTTTTAAATTAGATATGTTTTTATCCGAAAGATCCCTATGCCGATACTGTTCTGGCGCCTTCTATACTCATTAACACACGTGAGAAGCAGTAAAAAAATATTTGCCCAAAATATTTCCTACACCTGCAAGTGTATATTTATAGGCATGTATCCGAAATTAATTGGAATAAATTACAAAAGCAGAATGGGTGAATGCTGTGCTACGAAGTATAAACTGCTTGAATAAAAATTCCCTTGACAAAAGATTATTTGTGTCTCTGTAGACCTAAACAGCCAAGTTACATCAGTTCAAAATTCAGTGAGCGACAAGTGAGATCCCTCCACACTGTCGATTTCTTCTAAAAAATTATTTAATTTTGATGAAAATTGCAAGATTTGTCAAAAATTCTGAGAAAAATCCTCATGGGATATCTGTACACAGTGATGAAAGGAATGGCTTAAATATGGCTGCTTAAGAATTTCTGTACCTAGTCGCTATTATAAATTCTTTAATTTTACTTATTCAGCTTCAACCGATAGGGCACTGGTCTCTAAGGAATAGGATAATTTTTTCCTAAAATTGTTTGAAATTTCTTTTTGAAGTGCTAAGTTCAAATTTCCAGTTCAATTTTAGATAAAATCACTCAGTTGGCTCCCTGTAACCGCAAAAAGGGGTTAGCTTGATTTTTCCTCAAAAACTGAGTGATGTATTGTCGTACTTGTTTTGTGAGGTTCTGACTTCAAATGTATTATTCATTTTGTATTTAACCCCTCATTGAACCCCATAAACCAAAAAAGGCTAGTTGGGTAAATATACCTCTTCGGATATGTTTTTTGAAGTAAAAAGTTTCATTTCTAATATATTTTATGTGGCCCAGATACACTTCTTAGGGGTGGAAGGGGGTTCATTCTGGTGAACCAGTTTGCTGCAGTTATGGTTTTGGAATTCACTTGCAACCTAAAAATTCTACCTATTATTTATGTGAATCACTTTTCTTTGAACATTATGCCATCTCGTCACTAAAAAGCATAAAATAAAATAATTGAAAAAATTAAAAATCGATTGCCCGAAAGCAAACAAATGAAAAAACTAAAATGACATAAACCAGGTGCGAGAATAGAACAATACGTTGTACAGTCCACATAATACATGAAAATCATCTGTTAAACATAACACTGCACACCCTTTGAAAGAATCTGAAATATTCTTTGATTAAAATTTTTATGGCAGTCAGGAGCTTTACCTTCAAATTTGTTATCTTGTATTATGTCCTGTGTAAGGGAAAAATGCTGCTGCCCTTTTTAGCTGCCAATTTGGCAGATGTGTGGTGAACTTGGCTGCATGACTATCAGTGCCAGGAAGCATTCATCATTTATGAGATAACCAATCAAGTAAAACTCCCGACTGCAATAGAAATTTTAATCCTAAGGTTATTTAAGGTTCTTGCTTATGGTGTGCTGTGTTGTGTTTACAAGGTGAATGTTCTGTATGATATGGACTGTAGAAAATATGTTTTACTCTCACATCTTGTTTATGTTATTTTAGTTTTTTATTTTTTTTATTTGTTTGTTTCCAGGCTGTTGTGTTTTTTGTTTTTGATTATTTTTTATTTCAACTTTATTGATATATTCACAGTATTAAGAATATTCATCAATTTTTTAATGTAAGTTCTCAATGAAAAGACCTAAGAATTGGAGTAAGCACCATTTTTGTTTCATAATTCGATGAACATCTTGAATTCTAATTTATAATGAGTGTCCGGATTCTGTTTGGAAAACCGGTAAATTCAAATAGAACTTTGTGAAACAAAAAACAAATTTATGTACGAAAAGCTGCATATTTCCAAACTGAAGACGTTTTGTCAATTTTCAACCCATGACTGTAAAAATGTTAATCAGCAAAATACAATTTTTGAAGGGGGAAACAAAAATAGATATATCATCATGCTCTGTTTTTTATCAAAATTGATAGAGTTAATAAACATAGAAAACAAAAAAATCCAGAAAATATTAAAATTTTCAATCTGAAGAAAAAATGCTGGCAAAAAGACTTGATATACCCTTTTCATATATTTATTTGACTAATTTCAGTTAGGAATGTAAATTTATTTTGTTTCCAGTCTTTATTATCGAATTGACATTTCTTCCTGAAATTAACCCAATTAAGTTAACGTTAATAATCAGTGAATGTCTGTGTGGAATACCTTGTCGTGAGAGATATTTTCACCAGAAGGAAATTCAACAGAATTTAAGCGTGTTCAGCCACTTCGTACAAACGTACGGGTAAGCCAGAACCAGACTGAACACTGGCGATTTTAGAGCCAGTTCGGGCGGTTTATATACGGCTTATTCACACGCACACAGACACACGTACGTAAGATAATACGTACGTTGGTGAGGGCGGCCAGGTCGCATCATCCCCTATTGTGATAAGAGATGGCTGGCCGGTTCGTGTACGGATCGTGACATTGTTTGGTGATGTCACAATTTGGTACTCGTACATTACCTGCAAGTACGTACAGATAATTACGATCGAACGTATTTCGTGTGATTTAACGTCATTGGGACGAGTAATTGGCCTGCCCTTTGGGGCGGCGACTGTCGTCGAGGGGTCCGAGCCCCTTCACCTCATACCGTTGAGTCCCCACAGTCTGTAATGCCAAGAATTTGAATTAATTCCTCGGCAAATAAGTGAAAACTGGTGAATGGAATTAATCTATCAAATTATCCCATTTTACTGAAATTGACTGCTTTATCCTTTAGATACCTTTGTGGGAGATTAGGTAAGGTGGATAATTCTTTTTATTAAAATTTATCTTGTGCCTTTAGGCGTAGTGAGAAATTTGAAATTTTACAAATTATTGAATTTTTCATAATTTACGTTTTTGACTAGGCATTTATAAAATTTCCTAAGGTTTATTTCCCAGTTATTTTCGTTTTTCTTTGAATATTTACATAATTGATTAAAATTTTTCCGTTATTATTCATAATAACCGGAAATGTTTGTTTTCAGACGAGAAAAAAAAAGTTATGAAACAAAACATTCGTAGGTATTTTTGGGTTTGCTCTGTTATTTATATGGGTTAGTTAATCAAGACGAATCAAAAATGTTAATTCCTTAATTCCCTAACTCTAAAAAAATAATTTATATTTAAGTATGACTCATTTTGCCATGGCATTTTCATAAAAATCGTGTCAGTGGAGGACATAAAATCTTTTTGTTAATTTTTTTTCTTTTGTCAAGAAATTTTCAAAAGTCGGTAGTGGGAACCATCGACGAGTGCTCGATTAGTAGAAATTTTTTATGGTTTCTCGCATGAAGTTGCTGACCCTAGTACAAGCCAGCACTTTACTGGCAGTGTGATCTTTCAGATAATGTGGGGAGCCTTGGCCTAGACGTACCACTTTGAATGTTGGAAATGGCAGAGTGTTTTCTCCACCTGCTTCAACTCCCCACCATCATCGCCTCCAAATCAGCATACTAAGGACCAGCCCGCTTCATCTGCCCAAAAAATCCCACCACCTAAGTAACAAATGAACGCCATACTTTAATTGTAAGTTGCAACTATGCGTCTGGGATTCGAACAGCCATTACATAATCCAAATTTGCAAATTTTAGAAGGTGCCTTGGCAAATTCGAAAATTTTTTTTTTTAATGTATGTACAAATAAAACAAGTTAAAAATACGAAACAATACACTCCTTTTTTTTAGGAGTCGTGTAAACAAAATCGTAACCTTATTATTTGCTTCTGCTATTGGCTTTAACTATCATAAAAACGTGATTGACTTAATTGATTGCAATCTGATGTATAAAAGCCACTTCTGTAATGCTATCACATGACCATAGTTACAAATATACTTGGCTATGCCTATATCGCAGTTTCAGTTTACTTTGTGAATTATTGCTGCATAGCAGCATCGAGAACTCTCTACTATATGAATAATTATATAATGTAAACTTTTACTCAATAGAGTGAGACCAAGATTATTCCATGTCCGTATATCACTCATTCAAATACTGTTCCTGTGGCTTAAAAAATGTCAATACACTATACAAATTTTTGGACGCCATTGGAAATAGAATCTAGATACTACATGTACATTCTTCATAATTTGTATACGTATATGTTAGGAGCAGAAACCAAATTCGTTCAATAAGCAAAAACAAAGGCTCAGAATATGTTCTGGTATTTAAAAATTTCCAGAATACTAAAATTTACATTATGGCTGTTTTTAAACCCTCAGAATTCATTCTGAGGTATAGGCTAATACCACAATGCAAATTTTGTGTTGTGGTATTAGCTTAAATACACAGAATGCACTGTGGAAGTTTCCCAGTTCCACAGTGCGTTTTGTGTGTGAATTTATACCACAACAAGAATTTGCATTGTGGCATTTGATCAAAAGGAACAGAATGTATTATGGAAGTTTCTCAGTTTCACAAAGTGTTCTGTGTGTTAAATGAAATTTATTTTTTATAAATAAATATGGTCCCATCTTGTATATTGCGAGAAAAAAATCCTAAACTAAATTTAAAATTAAAGAAAGTTGTCCTAAAAGGACATAATGCAAAATGGGGCACCTAAAGAAATTTGAAAAAGAAGTTAGTTAACTCTACATAGTCAAAAATGTAGGCTACCATTTTATAAGAATCTTCATGGGAATAACAATAGCAAATACTGTCATTTTGTTCGTTGAAAAATTTAATTTAATTAGACTTTATTATTTTCTTCTTTCTGGAATTTGGAGCTTTTAACATCTTGAAAGTGATTAAGCTCATATCATTTATAAATGATAAATTTAAGATGTATATAGCTAAACTTTATTTTCCAGTAATATTCATTCGAAATAAGATTAAATGCCACAAAACAAATTTGCATTATGGCAATAAAAATAAGGCACAGAAAGCGTTGTGGAATTGAGAAACTTCCACAATGTATTCTGTTCCTTTTGATCGAATGCCACAACAAGAATTCACATTGTGGCTTTAACAGTCACACACAGAACGCATTGTGGAATTGAGAAATTTCCACAACGCGTTTTGTGCATTTAAAAAACAGTCATAATGTGAATTTTCGCGTTCTGGGAATTTTTAAATGCCTGAACGAATTCTGTACATTTTTTTTGCTCATTGAGCGAATTTGGTTTCCGCTCCTAACAGCATATACTGTGTGTAACAGTAGGCTGTATACTGATTAGCAAGATGCACTACCATGTATGAGAACCTGTATGCTATATTATACAAGTGACATTCAGGCATTTCCTCTCTCATGCCCCTAGACCTCAAAAAAACTAATTTCCATTCGAAAACATTGTGGCATCCAAAATTGGATGCCGTTAGGTTCAAACAGGTGCTACAATAACAAGTTACAACCAATTTGGATGGCACAAAGACAATAATCAAATTTGCAAAATTTTCTTCCCAGATATGGGTCGTTATTTTCGTGCAAGGGTCACTAAATTTGGTATGAACATTTATAGTTCTAAGCTCTGGATCAACTTATTGATTTTAGTACGGATTTGCCGGATCGTACTATTTGTGATTTAGGCTTGGTAACTTCTTCCTAATTTTGAGGTTAATTTTTTTTTTTTTAAATTATATTTTTATCGCTTTAATTCATCATGAGTGATGCCTCAATTTTTCATTTTAATCCGTGTATTTAATTTACCGTCAACTCGATTTACTATAGGACAGCGTGCCGCATAGCCAACTGATATTAGAAACCTTGTATTACGTGTGCCCGAATATGTCGAAAGAAATCAAACGAGAATTATTAGAAGAACTTGAAAACCATCTGACCAGCAGTAAATTTCCATTAAAATTAATCGCTAGATCGAGAGATATATGCGAGTTAATTTTGAACTGTCTTGCTCCGAGTAAAAAAAATACGCATCAATTCGTGATCGAGTGGACTGTTCCTAAAATAAAAGTAAATATTTTCATTTTACGCGTGGACTTGAGAGTTTTGATCACACCACGTGCATTAAATCAATTTATTTTAAATTTTACAGACTTGTATCGACTACATAAGCGAAAAAGTTGGGAAAAATGCTCCTTCAGAAATCGAGAATGTTGAAAATCTTATAAAATTCATCTTCCTGCTTGGTGAATTAGCGCAGGCCGCTCCCAACTGCGTCACCAAAAATGATATAAAAATGTTGCAAAATATTCTTTTATCACCACGGAAACGAGAAGGTAAAACAGCTGACCGAAAAAATAATTTTTTAAAAGGGTTTGTGTCACCTTAGAATAAAAAAATCGAAAAACGTCGCTTTTAAGAAAGCATAGACCAAAAAGATTTAAAAGTGTTTTCTTCTCTAAAAAATTTTCTCTCACTCTGTAATGTTTTCAAAAAACATTCCCCAAATTTTTACTAATGTGAAGCAACAATTGATATCGTAGGTGTAAATTTTGTTGAATGCGTGCTCGACCTTACAACTGAAAAATCACAATTTTATTCAGTTAACATGAAGAGTGTGGGGAATGACTGAATACGACGTTTTTTTCTTTTGAACCAATGGAATCGATGCTCCCAGTCGTTATTCAGAAGAAATGCCAGCAACCAAAACGATTAGAAAATATGACCGCCGAGTTTACTTTACTTATACATTTAATTGTGGTTATTTCTGCTCAGTCTCCACATACTGCAAGCACTGTTTTATTGAATCTTTCGCAGTTCCCGTCTTTGAACACCTTGTTGACCACCTAATGTAAATTTTTTTAAATTCATTTCAATGTGACCTTTTTTATTATCAGTTCGTCAGCATCATTTAGTCTCCAAACTTGTTACTTGAAACATTTGTGTTGGAAGACCATTTATCTCGGAAATCCCGCCACCTTTTGTCAGTCGTTGGGTTAAGGAATATCCGCAGTTGAAATCCATTGATTAGAAAACAGAAATAATTGGTAGAATGATAAGGATGCAAACTGATCAACGTAATGTCATCCCGAAAAATAGTCGCTACGGGCGATGAAGGTAGATCTGGCAGATAGTGCTGTTTCGCGATAGCGAGATGCAACCGAGGAAGGCAAACGTTATTCGATTTTTCAATCCTGCAGATGAATCTCATCGTTCTATGTATGTAAATATTCTCGTTTTGTGATACCACAGCCGATTCGTGGAAAGGGAGGGCCTGTAATGCGTTGAAATCTATAACAGTTTTGACGCTCGTTAAATTAGTACTTCAAAAAGAGGAGACGGCTAACTCGATAATGCCAATATTCAAAGAAATACTGTCGTCGAATTCAGTTGATCCGACCATTCAAGTTAACACCATCATAGGCATGTGTGATTTATGCTCCAGGTAAATCAGCTCCCTCGCAGTTTGTTTATTACACGTAACTATTCGAAGCTGATTTCTTTTTTATGTTTTAGGTATACAACCCTTGTCGAACGCTATTTCACATACATTTGTAAATGCTTCAATTCGAAACACGAGAATGTCCGCATGACGGCTCTGATGTCCGTAATGAAACGAGTGAAAGAGGAGTACGTGAAACTGCGACCATTTATTTTATTCCCAATGCTGACCATGGTTTTAGACCCATCTGTATCGATAAAACGTACCATCGCCACGTTTATCGGCATCGACTTGAAGAAGAAGAATAACATTTTAGAAACTTTTTACACCGGACTTTTTTATTTTTTAAATAATTGTAAAGTAAGTGACTCGTACTTGGAGTTATTATATTTTTCCGCAATATTAGCCGTGAAATTCAATAATTCAAACTATCATCGTTCATTAGTCACTGCTTGTTACTCATTATGGCCTGCGAATTTTTCAGTGTTCAAATTTTAAAGCCATCTCTATTCTTATAACCGGCATGAAAGATTTAAAACAAGAAAAAAAAACCAAAAAAAAAACCTTATTGATCTATTGTATTGGGAAAAACAAGCGAAACTTTTCACACCTACTGTCAACAGGCTGTTATATTTTGAAAAAGTGAAGAACCAGTTCTCCAAAGATGCTATTCTTTTTTTTCGAGGTAGAATTCGAAAAGAATTTGGTTTACAAAAAGTTCGGAATATACGGACTCGACTCGATTTGTAGTTTCTGATGAAAAGTTTTTCTCTAAACATATGATCGTGTTAGTAACGTATGCCCTGTTTATATTATTATTTTCTCCTTATCATAGAAGTAATTTGAATTTCGAATTTTATTCTACGGTGAGATATCAATTTTTTGGAGTTGTCACTTTGCAGAACTCACTCAAACCCAACACCTTAATTATGAACTGAATTCTCACTCTTAACAAAACTTGTCCGAAATCTAGAACTTTGAAGCGCAGTACTTTTTGACGTATAGAATTTATCTAATGTTTTTTGTTTTTTTTTTTCTTTAAATGAACCCTGAGGGACTTACTTTTATATTCATAATTCGAAGAATTTTGAAACTGCGACAATATATTGTACACTTGTAAATACGATTTGAGTATATACTGAATAATTTTTCTTTTAATTTTAAGTTATTTTGGAAATGTCGAAGTGCAGTATTTTGAAGTTGCGAAGTCATAGTCTTTAGAAATGATTGAGCATTCAATAAATTCGCTTAACGGTGGAAAATATCTCAAAATACAAGAGACATTTCAGTGGTTTAAAATGTGGGTATTTAAAATTGAAGCTTTCAAGAATACTACTTACATGAATCAGCCTTCGTTTTTTTTCTACAAATCCCTCTAATTTTTTTGTCTAAAGAAAATGTGTTCTGTTTGATTAAAAAATGCATATTTCATAGATTACTGGCCTCCGGATCCTGACCATTCTCTTATCCCCCTTCTACATCAAAATACGTTTCCCTACCACTGGGTAAAATTGCACTGAAAAAAAAAAAATTCCGACGCAGCAGCAGCTCCCTTAGAAAAAGTAGGTTTTCGAAAAATGTAAAATTATGTACTTAGTCCCTGAAAAGTTATTAACAACTAGTAATAAATATTTGTTCCGAATTACATTCCTATTGATCCAAACTTAGACATTTTATAGGCGAAATAAAAACGAAAATAGTGTTACCGAAGTACCGGGCGTCCGATCCGCAACAAAATTTATAGCAGATTATAATGTTTGTTACAAATTTTGTAGCTGGTGGTCGAAAATTAAAAATTTTATGGTCAAAACAAAATGAAAGTAACCATACCGGAAGTACTGTACGGCCGATCTGTAACAAAATCAATAGGTCTGGTCCTTGACGTAGTACTAATATTATTCCAACTTTCGTTCCTGTCAGATGAAAATTGCGACCTGTACTGTGATAACAAGAAATTGGCTTTTTATATTTATATGAATTTGAGTTATTAGTGAAAAAATTTTCCTTGAGTTACAAAACAAAAAACATGCCTACCCCCACCCCCAGGTCATTCCTACACCAATATTAATAAGTAGATTTTCAATAGAAAATCTACTTAAAAAACAAAGCTACTCCGCTAAAAAAAAAGTAGGTTTTCAAAATCATCAAAAATATTTTTTTAAAAAACAAAAAAAATATTTTCTCAATTATGAAAAATGAAAATTTTCCTTGACTATACAGTTGCTGTTAATGCTCAACAAATAAAATAGCAGAGCCTACTTTTGGCCCAGCTACTTCGGTTTATTTAGAATTTCTATTCTCTTAGAAAAGTTTAACACCTTTATTGGTGGAACTCATTATATTCCCTTACGGCTCAACCCTTGGATCAACTACCTTGAACTAGATTCTGCCAAAAACTCCCCTCCTACTAAATTTTAGCCCTATTGGACTGAGATTGTGACCTCTATCAGGTTTACACGAGTAAAAAAAAAGTGTGCACCATAGTACACTCAGCGAAAGTAAAATTTCTTTATTTTCAATTTTTCAAAATCCACCTAACTAAATGCCTCTCCTCCGTTCTTACTTAAACAGCATAATAGACTATATTTTTTAACAAAACAAAAACCTACATCTCAGCATTATTTTGCTGGTACTCAGTTCGCGAATTCCATCATAATTCTAAACTTGAAATTATTTAACAGCCAATTTTCGAAAACCTTATCAAAAAATTTCCGCAGTTAAACATATCCTATGTATCTCAGCACCTCAAAAAATGTGACTGATGATATATCACTTAATAAGTTATGAAAAGTACGTTTTAATCGTCGTTTTGAGCCAAAAATAGACTGCAACTTTGAAGTAAGGGTCTCAAAAAACATTTCCAACACTTTATTACTTGATAATTTATGAAACGTTTGTTTTAATTCCCTTCTTTGGGCCACCGGGGGTCCAAATAATGATTAAATTTAAAAATAAAATATAAATTTAAGCTTAGTGCCTTACACAACCTAATTGACGATATGTGACTCAATAATTTATAAATGGTTGTTTTTACCCCATTTTTGGGGTCACTGATGGGATCCCGAAGTGTGATTTAATCCAAAAATATACAGCAATTTCGAGTTTGATGCCTCAAGAAACCCGTTCGTACATGGGTGTCTTTAATGCACTCTTAGATGAAAGACAAGGAGGTGGTATTGGGCTGCAGTTGTCATCACTTCCTCAAGTCAAGTTAAAAATGTTTTTTTAACTTTACTGCTCAGATAGCGTGTATGTAAATTAAGCTCCAGGCAGCCACAAAATGCCAAACAAATTTAGATGAATTCATTTCACGTGCTTTGTTGTACTAACGTAAAAACCAAATTTTTAGCCTTCAAAATTTAGTTTGTATGATGAAATCGAGTTGGAAATATAAGAATTTTAAAAATTTGATGTGATCACAAACCTGAAATCCTGCAATAATTAAAGTATATTCTGGGTTGCCCTTTGAACGTTATATTTATCTCATTAGTATGTAACATGGAGTATGAAACTAATGAAGCGTTACCTAACATTATTAAAAAAACATCAGAAAATATGAAAAAATCTGAATTTATAAATAACTTGAGCAAACACGTAAGTTAAGCCGGTATTCGTGGTCGACTCTAACCCTAAGCTAAGTGTTCACTAACCTTAGCTAGGCCTGTTTATAAGCTACGATAAATAGGTAGTTTAGTTGAGAAACGTAGCATCTATTTGACAAACTATAGCATAGCTATGAAAAAAACTTAATTCAACTGAGAATTATAGTTACGAGAAACGTAGCTTTGCTGCAAGTTTGAAACTAAACCTTAGGTTAGTGAACATTTAGCTCAGGTTACGTTCGACTATGAATACTAGCCTCAGTCAATATTAAAAATCATTGAATTTACAAAAATAACTGAAAAGTTTTTTTTTATTGAAAACCTTTAAATGATTATCGATAATAACTGAAAAATTTAAGTCATTTTAGTTAATATCTAGAGAAAAACAAAAATGCCTGGAAAATGCAAGAAATTTTTTAAATGCCTATGTTAAAATCGTAAATTATGGGAAATTCAATTAATTGCAAAATTTTATACTCTCACTGCACCTTAAAGCGTAAGATTGATTTCCTTTCTAAATATAAAAATCATCCAACTCGCCTATCCACCCACTATAGCGAAAACCTAAAGAAGTCAATTTCATAAATTATTTACGTTATTGATCTAATTGTTTCAGTCAAATAGATACCATAATAAACATAATTTTTGAAACTTTTGACTTAGTTTACGTTTATTTTTCAGAATCATTCTACAACTGTAAAAATTCCGGAGGATTTACGAGTCATGTTTTCGCTGACTGATCGACCAGAAGATAGAGAACACATCTACATTTATATTTTAGACAAATTGGCTGATCCACATAAACGTTTATTGGTCTGCAAAAAAATTGTAACCGATATCATAAGTTCGTTTTTTTTTTACCATTTTTTGCGACAGTTCTTTCATCTACGTTTTCTTATTTGAGATTCTTACGCGGAATTTTTGTTCTTCCAGTGTCTGTTGCAGACGAGATGTTAAAACTTGACGAGAAGGGAGAAAATATTCTCACGGATGCTTTCAACTTGCTTGTCGACAATGAAAGAAAAATATCAGAAGCCATAACTCGTTCGAAAAAAGGCAATACCGAAGAGGTAGAAGAGATCGAAGAGATCAACGAAGCGAATCGCGAACCCAAAAAAACACAGAGTAGCCAAACCGTTACCATCAACGAGGTATAATAATATACGCGATTTAAATGTCCCGTAATTTTGTTCGAAAAATTTGCAAATTTCATTTCCCAAATTTCGAAAGCTTTATTTTTAACTCGCAAAGGACGCGTCGCTCAAATCATTTAATTACGTTTTTTTGATGTGTAAACAAACATCTTAGCTTTCGGTTGGGGCTACGCGAGATTTAGGAGTGTCAGACGTCAGATCGTATACGAAAATAATATTAAAGATTATAGGAGAAATTACTAATCAGTGCTCGGATCCATAATCTATTATTAAATAGGCGCCCTCCTCGTTTCCATAAAATTAGTATATCTTGGGACTGAGATAAGATAGAATATTCCATCAAGTGTCCCTAGTTTCATCTTTGTGAGATTTATTGATATCTGTGATAATGTTTGCAAAAAGAATTGATTAGGTGTGTAAAAAATTGTGATTTAATTCGCAGTTGTTCAAAAATTTCATAAATCCCTCCGTATCTTCATTTAAGTTGGGTGAATATTCATCCCAAGTACGAACAAAATGAAAGAAAAAATCAAAAAGGAACCGAATGGGCCCAAAATTTTTTAGTTTGAGTGTACGATAGCTTATGGACAACCGTTAATAGGATACTTCCGGAACGAAATTGCAACGACACTTACATGAAAATTTATGGCATATCTTTACACTAGAAAATGTAAAGATTTCTGTGAATTGTGAAATAAGACTCAATTGGATCAATTAAAAACGTGGAAAAATACATTGGCCCTATTAACTATGTACCCACTATCCACCCAATAGTATCGTAACGTATTCTACGTCCAAAATACCCGAGGCTATGGCTCGCCGACGCAACTAAAAAATACTTATCACAACCAGGTTTGGCCGTTCGCCATTTTTGGTCCTTTTGTATTCCGAGCATCATTTATATTGTCCCTATCAATACTCCATTCTTGTAAATAATAAATTACAAAACAACCAAAGAATGGCGAATGATCAAACCTGGCTGTGATAAGTATTCCCTAACACGACACCCGTCCATTTTGAAAAATAAATTTTTATCAAATTAGTCAATTAATAAAATATCTCTCATTTTGTAGTCAATGGTGAATAACTTTTCTTTATTATAATTTTTACAGAATGTTCGGCTGAGTGAAGCGAATGAAATCATTCCTGTTATTATTAAGCTACGGTTGTTGCTTAAAAAACAAAAAAGCCGATGCATGAAAAATCTAATGTCGTACATGTGCGAACTGATGAAAAACTTTAAAAATGAGGTAGGCATTTTGCAATCGTTACCCGTTTGTGTAAACTCCGATCGCTAAAAATATTTACTATTAAAACACTCGCTCGACGACAAATTTTTTCTCAAGCTGTACTCACCCGTTTTCACCGTACTCTGAATCTGCACAAATACGATAAAGTTATCGTATTTTCATTGGTTAGCTGGTTCGTAAACTTTGTGAATTGATTCGTCGTACTTGTTTCGTAGTTTTCCTTCACGATCCTTTCCCTATGTATCGTCGGATCGAACCAAAACGAAGTTTTTGCAACACCTGCTGATAAACTACATTTTTACAGGCACCTTGACGATGTATAAAGCCGACGATTTTCGAACCATTTAGAATCAGTGTATAAAGTGTCTTTATACTTTATACCCTATCTTGGGTGTATGTGTCGCTTTATACACGGGTCCTACCCATAGGCTTAATTTCATTATATATTTTTTTTCCCCTTAAAAGTTTCTCTGCCTTAGGGATGCAAACCGCTGACATCTGGGTTCGCAAGCTGTGGCACCGTAACACGAGATCTGGTTGATTAGATGGTGATAGTTTGCGTTTATACATATGTTTGCCAATTGTGATAGTATTTATTTATCTCAATTTTTTATCAGTTTGCTCGCGAACGGTTATTAAAATTAACATAACAAAAGGGTTAGAGGTGGGCATGATGAAAATTACCTGTTTCATGAGAAAAAAAAACAATTAGTACCATTTTTTCGTTTTGAACTAATTTTATATATATATTTAAAAATTAAAAGGTAAAGTGGCGGGCTTTTTTCTGACTATGTATGTTCGTTCATCCATGTCAGAATGGGAGTATATCATGCCCCTGTTTTTTCTGTTATTGATATTTTTCCATTCACTGCAGGTTAATGATTCGCCTCTAGATTTCCATATGACCTGTAGACTTGAAAAAAATATTTATTGAAAGTATTGTGCAGAGTTTGTGTATTGGTTAGTGTACATCATGAAACAAAACATTTTTTGCCTCTAAAGTAGATGGTCTCCCTCTGACAGCCCCCTAAAGGTAGAATTTTGTGCCATAAAATGTTCTACTGATTTCAGCTCAAAAACTGTTGGGCCTATGAAAAATATGAAAAATATGTAAATCACTTTATTTTGTAGAAAATTGTAGAAGAAAATTTTTTGCTACTAGTAAATTTTCAATAGAATCAACCCTAACCTGAGAAAATCATGAAAACCACGCTAAAATATGGTCCAAAACATTTGGAGGGGTGTGGAGGGAGTATCAACTTGAGAGGATGTGACCTTTCAATTTTATATAGTTTAAGGTCCAACATAATAAGCCTCTAAAAGACAAAACACTATCTTTCTTATTTCTTAAGAAAAAAAGGGTGTTACCATGTGACGACCCAAAAAGTAAGCCACTTTACTTGTGTGTATGTATGTATATATGTATGTATGTAATCACCTAAAATTTTGTATTCACAGTTTTGAGAAAACTACCATGTGGATAAAGTTGAAATTTTCATGAGAAATAGTTCTTTTATTAGAGCAGGTCTTAAATAAGTTTTTTGTCTATCGGTTAATTAGTTTCTGAGAAAACTGGATAACCAAAAATTCTGAAATTCTAAAAAAAATGACAAAAGGGATCAAGCTGAAATTTTCACGATAGATTTTCCTAATATCGGTATAAGTTTCTTAGAAATTTGGTGCCTATTAGTTCGTTAGTTTCTGAGAAAACTGGAGAAGAAAAATTGCTGGGAAAAACTTTGTGTTCACAGTTTTGAGAAAACTACCAAACAGATAGGGCTTTAATTTTTACAAAAGATAGTTATCGTATGGGAGCTGGTCTGAAAGAAGTTTAGTGCTCAGTGTTTTGTAGTTCTGGAGAAAACTATAAAACAGAAAATCTCTGGAAAAGAGGTTTTTAGTGATAAAGTATCGATAGATCAATATTTTTGTTAAAGATATGTTGGAACCACCAATCCTCCTCCCCTCACACACCTGAGAACACTCGACACTGTGTATCTACATACTCTATATCACTTGTTCATCTGGTAACACTGATTCACTATCCATCACTCATTCAGCTACACTTCGTGTTCACTCATTTATTTATATTTCCTTTTATTCGAGTCATCCTCAACCTCTGTAAGATACGGATGACTATAGATATTTTTTTAATAATTTCTTTACCTGAAAGTATCAATGAAGTATCAATTTATCAAAATGTTTGTCAGATATCTATATCTACCGATATAAATATCGAATATTATGGATATATCTCTCGCTTAACTCTCTCCATCTACATCTCCAGCTCAGTCTGCAAACTAGGTTTTCTAGCGAAGCATTTTTTTTTTTTTTTTTTGTATGTATTCTAGAGGAATCGTGTAATTTGCGTCACCCGTCTTCGGCTCGTACTGTAAAAATCACACACTGATTAAAATCACTTATTTCATACATTTGTATCACAAATAACTATTTTGTAACAAATGCCCAAAATGCTCAATTTTTGAAGCATGTTTAGCATGACTTGAGTATCCTATTCTGAAGCAGTGCGGCAGTCTATTTTTCCATATGTCTGTCAGATAGTTTAGATACTCCTTTCCTAAGGCCTTCTTTAGATGAATTTTCCTATTGTCAGTCACTTACTGTACGCCCTCGTAAAATCAGGAGAAATCAATTTTTTTTATTTTTTCTTACAGATTCTCCTCTCTGACTGGGATTTCAGCCTGTTACCCTTGTGTAGAAAAGCCCAAACCTCAACAGCTGTGTTAAGAGGAGCGAGAGCTATGCTCAGTGCCAAATGAGTTGAGCTTTGATGTTTAAGATGCATTAATGCAATGTTGTTTCTCATGGGTCATTAAACATGTATACATCGTATTCATTGGCCATTAAACGTATGTATGTCATACTGCCTATCTTCAGAGCTCAACTTATTTGGCGCTGAGTGTAGTTGGAAGAAGGTCATCAATTTGCGTATCTTGGTTTTTCATAAAGTTTTTTTCTCTTTCAAAATGGTAAAATTTCTGGAAATTTGGTGCCTCAACAATAGTTTTCTTATAATAAAACCACAAGAGGTTTTTTTTTTATTTCTTATATTTATTGTAAATTATTATTCACCTTTCTTTCTTTCTCTCTCTTTTTTCGTCGGTTTTATGCAGTTTTTTGTTCTCTCATTTGTCCATTCTTTTTTTCACGTTTTTACCCCTTCCTCTCACATTCCTTTCACTTGTTACAAAAAGTATAGTTTCTGATAAGTGTGTAAAGGCAATTTGCAGCCCTCTTTTAAGTTTTCTGAAAACTTCTCACTTGTCTTTTCCGCACTAGTTAGACAATATACCAGTACTATCTAGTCTAGTTAAAATAGACGCATGTGAGTTATAGAAACATTTTAATGCAAATTTCATTTTTGAAACAATGTCATTGTAAAAGTTCCTTCTCCAACCTCTTATCTTAATTTTTTAAGAGGGTTTGAACCTCCCTAAAATTTGTTTTTCAAGAAAATCTCAAAAATTATGGAAAATTATGTAAGGATTATTCCAAAAAAAAATTTTCTGATTTAATTTACTACCAACTTAATTTTTACACGTTGCTTCATTGAATCAAGTCTCAAGTACCCAAGAGCTACCTTAAAGTGAAATACATTTAATGAATGTATGAATTTTTCGTTAACATAATAACCGCTGTAATTTTCAGCCTTTAAGGGTGAAATTTAGTATGTAAATACAATCTAAGCCCCAAATTATCGTATCAAGTTTTATGCAAATTAGATGCATGCCCCATATGCGACGTTCAGTTGTGCTGTTTTTGACTATTTTTATTAATACTATAAAGCCAGCGTGGGCAACTTGCGGCCTGCAAGCCAAATTTAGAAAAGAGATGAAAAAAATTTTGAAAAAAAAAGAAAAGAAAATTTAATAGGTACGCCTGTTGGCTTATAAAAGAAAAAAAAAAGTATGTTCGTAACTACAAATAGAGACGTCATCAGAGCTGTAGGTTGTAAACAATAAGTTGAAACCAAGACATGCTTGTAAATTATTGAGTGATATATCGCCGGACATGTATTTTGAGGCTCTTCACTTCAATTTATGGTAAATTTTGAGATTAAACGACTCGTTAAATCAACAGGGGACTGTTTTTGTTCATACAAAGAAATGAAATCAGTTCCTCAATTTTTTAAATCATAAAACAAATGAAAATTACCCCGAAGTAGCGTGAAAGATTAAAAAAACTTTATCGCAGCAACTTTCACTAGAAAAAATAGGGTTTCGAGAGAAAGAATTATGAATTTTGATGGTCACATTAATTGTCTTTAAGTTTATATGCGTTATTGGTATGTTATGATTGTACGACATGTGTTAGCTGCTGACAAAATATTAGACAAGGTGAAATTTAAAAGCATTATTTCTTGAAATTAAAAATTAATCAGGATGATAAAGTATCGCAAATAATTATATAATTTCAAATAAAACCAAAAAAATGTAATAAAGTTATGAAATAAAAAAAAGAAAACATGAACATGTGGTTAATTTTTATAAAAAGAAAAGTTCAATTTCTTGTTCCCGCGGTACAGGTCGCAATTTTCGTCCGATAATCAAGAAATTTGGTACGAACATTTGTTCTGAGCCAAAGACCTGACCTATTGATTTTGGTGCGGATCGGCCGGACGGTACTTTCGGATTACCATTTTTATTTTTATTTTGGCTATAAAATGCTCAATTTTGCATCCATAGCCACGAAATTTAGAGTAAATATTTATTTTAATTCACTGTAGTACGCCACTAATTTTGGCGCGGATCGACCGAACGGTACTTCTGGTACGACTATTTTTGTTTTTATATTGGTCATAAAATGCGGAATTTTCGAATCATATGTACGAAATTTGAAACAAATATTTATTACCTATAATTTATTGTAGCATACTACCAATTTTGGTAAGGATCAACAGGTCGGTACTTCCGGTAAAACTATTTTTCTCCTCTTTTTTTTCTAATTTACATGAACCTTTTTTTTATAAAAATTAACCACATGTTCATGTTTACTGTTTTTTATTTTATAATTTATTATATTCTTTGGTTCTTTATCATCATAATTAATTTTTTATTTCGAGAAATAATGCTTTTAAATTTTACATTGTCTAATATTTTGTCAGAAGCTTAACATATTTTATACAATCATAACATACCATTAACGCATATAAACTTACAGACAATTAACGTGACCATCAAAATTCATAATTCTTTTTCTCTAAAACCTACTTTTTCTTGCGAGGCTTGCTGCGCTAGAGTTTTTTTCTATATTTTCTATATCAAACGAACCCATTCAGTTGATAGAATTTTTATTCCATTTTCGTGCAAATGGAGTAGTATTAAAATTGACTTCACGAAGGAGTTATGGGTGTGGATGATGAAAATTTTTTCTTTCATTTGTAAATATATATAAGCCTAAATCAGTCTCTTCGTGGCTTTGTGAAAACCGCGAAGGGGATCGGGGTGAAATTATCTCGAAATATAATCCTCATATAAGTGCAGGTTTCAGGTCTTACAAGAATTTCTTGCAGATTGATTCAAGTTTCCAAAAAATAATTTTTATATTAAAAATTCCAATTTCTTGAAAAATTAGGAAACAAATTTGGCCTCTGGTCAATCTCGCTTTTTAAAAGAACATCAGTTCAATCACTCCCCTAAATACTTTCATTTTTCACGCGACTTTAGTGCAATTTTCACTTGTTTCATGATTATAAAAATTGAAAAATTGATTTCATTTTTTTGTATAGGTACCTGAGAAAAAAAAATGGTGCTGTCGGTAAAACCAGTTATTTAATCTCAAAACTGACTGTGAATTCGAATTCAGTGACTGAAATAACATATGCGGCGTTATAACATCCAATAATTTATTTACGAACATTCGGTTATGATACCCTTTTTGAGAAACGGGGGGCTCAAACAATGATTGTTTCCAAAAATGAACGGTCAGCTCGTGTTTGGCGGTGCGAAAAACGTTTTGTGACGATATTAAGTACTCTAAAGTGTAACCTATGAGAACTCGAGCTGGATCACTGGTGGGGCTGAAACCCGGAAACTCGTCGCAAATCACCAGAATCAGTATGACAAACCAGGCTGGTGGGCCAACGATGTTGAGTTGAATTGAGTTTGGTTTGGTTGGCCCAACTCGACGGATTGTCAGTCGAGCTAAAATCCGCTCGTTGCAGATCTCCGGGTTAAACCTCCGTACAAAAAATTAGCTCAAGAAGTTGCGAGTTGGTATTTTTTGTGTATAATGTTTGGAGGACCGCTCTCAACAATGTTCCGAAAAAATAAATCTGCTCGATTGAAAAGTTTCGAAATTTTTTTGAATTTTCGAGACTATTGCCAAATTCTTCTCGCTTTGAATGCGAGCCTTCGAAAATGATTTTTAACTTTTCGAAATTCAACGACAGCAAGTTTTCATAAGTTTTGAAAGTTTCTTGAATTTTTGTCGACATTATGTTTCATTTGACGAAGAATAAGAAAACTGGGTCCCAGTCAAACCTGCGTCGTAAATGTTTAGAAAATAAAAAATAAGTAATAAACAAAGCAGGCGAGAGGGCTGGTATATCGCCTAATCGTTCCCGCGGATGCGCCATTGTTGCGAATAAACGTGATTCAAAAGTCCAAACGAACCGATTTGCTGGCATTTTGCCATTTAGTTCGTATTTTGCCACAGCCGGCGACATTCGCCCAATACAACGATTAGACGAAATATGCTCGAAACAAATGTCGACTAACGAATAGAATTTCTTCGTTGTTTGCAGATGGCGGACTTGCTGCAGGGTGACGCCGAACTGAAAACTGAAATCGAGTATAATTTACGACGCATCGAAATCGAAGAAGATGAACGGAAGCAGGCCGAGTCGCAAGAAGCGGCCGAGTCGCAAGAGCAGCGAATGGAGGACGAGAATCGAAATATCCAAGTGCTGACGACGTCGCCGGAGGAGATTTGCGAGCAGCTGCAAAATCTGATCGTACAGCTGACCCGGTGCGACGCCGAACCGGGGAACGTGGATCCGTCCAGCGACTTGCAGCCGGTCGTCCGGTTGGTGAGAAGCGATAAAGTGTCCGCCGTTGGTGACGTCACCGCCATCATTGCCGCCTCCGTGTCGTCACCCCGCGCACAACGAATGGAGGTCGACGACGACGAAGAGAAAGAAGAAGCAGTGCTGCCGGCTGGTGCTGTCAGAGAAGATGGACAACGAGAGTTGGGCAGACAGGGCCGCAGAAGAGCTTTGACGACCGCAGCGGCGGCAGTGGCGCCAGTAATGGACGCTGATGGCGGCTCGGACGATGCCGGTTCGTCGGAGGTCGAAGACGATGCAGAGCAAACGGAAACGAAATCAGAATCGGAGGCTTCCGATGCCGAAGATGACACAGAAAAAACGGAATCGGAAACTTCGGAGGCTGAAGATGACTCGGAGCCAATGGAGACTGAATCGGAATCGGAAGAAGAAGCAGAAAACAATAAGCGACCAGCGTCGAGACGGCAACGGCCGCAAATTGGACGAAGAAAAAAGGAAGTTCCTCGAAATAGAAGCGAGCGACGCGAGTCAGCGTCAAAAGGTTGCGGTGGTGACGTGGGAAGGGGCACAGGCGCACGTCCTCCAAGGGGCGAACTCAGTCCCCCTTTACCGCTCGCGTCTCTCAGCCAACCGAGTAGTCGAGGTGCAAGTGCGAGAGGTAGGCGAGCCGCCGGCAGTGGTTGCGAATCGACAAAGGCGTCGAGAAGACACGTTTCTGAATGCGGAGGAGGTGACCAGCGTGTAGCCAGTCCACCAGCGCGGCTGGACAATTGCACTCCCCCCAAAAGTCGAAAACGTGAAAAAAACGAATCACGTCTAATTCCCGAACGGATGGACGTAGAAATGGAAACCGCCTCCACCTCCGGTTCCAGTCATCGTACCTTCGCCAAGGTCAGATCGGACGCTATATCTTCGGATTCCAGTTCTGGTTCCAGTTGCAGAAGGAACGGCCGCGCTCTTTCGCAAGAATCTGTGAAGTCGAAAGCAATTTCTTCGAAAAAGGATGCGGTACGCTCGCAAGAGGCGAAATCCAAGGAAACGAATCATCGCCCCACCCGAAGGGTTGCAGACGAAGAGAACGACAATGAGGATTCACCGAAATTAATTTCCGGAAAAAAGTAAACTTTATTCGTTTCTCACCAACAAAATATGAAAGTAGTTTAGACAGTCGTTGGATCTGAAAAAAATATGTTTTTCTTATTTTCGCGAAACGTTTCACCGAATGATGTTTAAGAAATGGCAGGTACGGTAGGTACGCCCACCGAAAGATGGCAGTTGGAAAATGACCAACAACGAAAATACGTAGCGAATACAGCAGCCGCAAATGTCAACCGTTTTAAAAGTTCTTTCGTCCTAAATTACTCGTAAATGTTCCTTAGGGAAAAAAAAAACAAAAAACTTATCGCCTAAAATAAATAGGAAGGTGGAACAAATTTTTAAACGTTTCTTAAAAAGAAAAGAATCTGAAAGAAACGCGCGGACGCGCGAATTCCCATTCAATGAATATGGAATATTTTTGCAAGAACTTGTGTAACTGCGAATTAAAAGCCAAGTGCCATTTTTCGCTGGGCCTACTGTACCTGAAATCTTAGGAACAAGCTCGAAGTACCGTAACTGTAGAATTCCAACTTTATGGCTGCTACTGCAGAGCTTACTCTAGTGTAGTGTAGTACCAGGGCAGACCACCGCGTTTGTTTAGCTCTGTGGCGGTTATATTGTGAGATTACGATGGTAGATGCCCGCGTCTGTATGGGATACATTAATGGACTGGGATTAGTCGAGATCGAAGCTATGCAGACACATTAATCCGAACACTTTCGTCCGATTATGTTTGCTAATTGCTTTCATCTGTTTGGGGGAAAGTAAAGGTTATTATCCAGTTTCGGTTTCATTTCCGTCGTTATCTTTTTTTATCGATGTGTGATAAGAATTACGATCGTCCGATTCGCGTAACTCACTGTAACTCTTGCAACTGTACGTAACTTTCGTTTGTGTATGTTAACACAACATGTGGGTGTGTGCTTGTGTTTACGCGTCAATGCTTCATGGGTAAAGCCCCAGCGAAACTCGCGCCTTTTTTTAAGCATTTAATCGTTTGTTTGATTATTTTCTTCAGAAATCAATGGCCGAGTGCCGTCGAGTTTGAAAACGAAGAGGAGCCAACGGCGCTGGCAGAGGGGATCGACGAAGGCGAATGGATGGCCAACGAAGTCGTAATCGAAGATGACCCCGTCGAAGAGGGACAAGAAATGTTCTCCTCCGACGAAGATTAAACTTGGAAAATTAAATTCTTTGTTGGAAATTGACGATTTTGTACAAAATTTTTGTCCATTATGATTTTATGTTCGATGTTCTGTACCATACGAAATAGTTTAATAGTTTTTTTCTCCGGTATCTTTCCGTTGTGTGTATTTTATTAATGTTTTCTATCTAGTCTATTTTTTTTTCTTCCCAAACGAACGTTTTTAAAGACTCAGATTTTGAAAGAAATAACGAACCGCCTTTATTTTGTGTATTTTTCCCGTTTGATTTTTTTACGTCAATTTGTACGTTATTCGTTACACGTTTTTTCTTCAGTCGACTAATCTGAACTAACCGGTAATATGTTTTGATGACTATTCAATTTGTGTAAATAAACTCTGGCTAATTAAGTTGTAAACGGTGATATTTGTGTGCAGAAAACAATGGTAGGGCGACGCTTACCAAAATTTGTAATGAAAGCTCAGGATTGTGACAGAGTTTCGAGTCTGAAGTTTGCGATATTAATTTTTTTGGTACTGTGTTGCTTCGTCTTCAGCCGCTTATCTCGAAATTACTAGGTATCTAATCAAGAAGCCAGGACGCGAGAAATGTCAAAAAATTACTTTTTCTCTTGGTACTGTAATTCGAGATCAATGTGGCTGACAACTGGCGGAAACTCGTTTAAATAACGCGAATGGGTGATCGTGTAGGGAAATGCGTTTAATCGTACAAATTCACAAAGCTGAAATTAAGGTACCTATTTGGAGTACAATGACTGCAATAATTTTTCTTCAAATTTACGCAGACGTCATTTATCTTTAAATTTACTCAAAAAAAATTTAATTATCTTCGGTATTAATTAATTTAAATCGAAATCAAATTAGGGAACCTATTATCACCTTTTCAATCTTCGTGATCATCTTTTCAAAGTACGTTCGCTGCGCCTCCTGTAATTTCGTCTTAAATCCTAATCACCCTGTGAAAGTTCCCGTCCGACAATGAGTAGGTAGGTAAGTAATTATACCTAATGCAACTTTTTACTGATGGCAAAGATGTTTCTGCCACATATTTTGTAACATTCTACGCGGTAGGCGGGTCCTCTCGGCTACTTCATCCCTTGTTTTTTCTCTTTCCACCGAACAGTTGCATCTACTGAAAACTAGCCAGAACGCCCTCGATGAAAGGGAAACTGTCAGTATTTTAGATTTTGTGAAGCACTAAAAATAAAATAAACAACTGAATTAGGTATTACTTACCGACCTTCCGCGAAAATACCTAGTACCTACTTTTTGCTAAGTTGAGCCACTATAACGCTTTTTTTGGCATGAAAATAAATTGATATTTCTGAGCGATTCGATAGCGTAGAGACGGCAATGAACTTGAAGCAGTTATTTTTAAATCCGAGAGGAGAGCTCAGTCGTTAATCGTTGTCGTTGACTATGGTCGTTATCGACGGCCAAAAGGGCCAAAAAAACAGTAGGTACCTACCTATAGGTTTACACGTCATCCGAGGAAGACGATAAAAAATCATGGTTTTTCAGCTTATGTAGATACGTAGGTAGATGGCTGAACCCATATAGCTGAAAAATGTTTAATTCATCACGTTTTGGT
Organism: Ericerus pela; assembly: GCA_011428145.1. NCBI lineage: Eukaryota > Metazoa > Arthropoda > Insecta > Hemiptera > Coccidae > Ericerus > Ericerus pela. Next base: position 1,170,780 of record WOFM01000550.1, read on the forward strand.
ACGAAAATCAGGCTATTTTTGCTTTAACTCCACAACGGTACAACGTTTTGTAACGTAGGAGCGTTAAAAGTTCTGTGAAGATTCGAAAATTGAATTCAATTTCGCGGATGAATGATTGCCTGAATTTGACATTTGCCGGCGTTATGATAAACAATTGGTAATCGATTCGATTACCGTTCATCGGTGATAAATTGGTAGAAAATCAGAGCATAGGCTACAGGTACATTACCTATCATATAAGGTATGTACTTGGGCTAGTTGTGGTGCTGTGGTGCCGTGGTGCCGGAAATTTTAACAAAGTGACTCTAACAAATTACGAAGCCGCACGATATTTCTGTTTTCATACTCATCATATGTAGCAACATTTGCTCGCTGAGAGAAGTTCTTGCGCTATCCAGCTTTTTCAGTTCACTATATGATCGGAAAAACGAGAACTAAAAAGCAACCAAAAGTACGGATGAAAGGCCAGCATGCGTAAACACGTGTGTTCGATAAAGAATGAATGGTGAAGAACAGGGGAGGCAATTAGGCCACCTGTAGGCTGTACGTCTCTCTTGATACAAATCCTGCGGATGCAGTTCATCGCTCGCAAATAAAATATACCTACCTACGAAGACGAATTATAATACAGGTTAATAATTAGTAAGCGATTGCTTAGCAAATAAAATAGCAGCTAGCCAAGTGTGAATCAAACTTTAGAATACAGTAGCATATCTACTTAGCCCACAATAGCACATACCTACTACTTTATTTATCCACACATTGCGGCCACTAACATTGATGCAGATGACATGTGTAACTGACACATCACCTGTGGGTTTATTAGTGAAAGTACCGTAAGTACGCTACTTAGCTCTACTTTTGCTTTCCTGGCTGGGTTTGGTTCATCTGGAATTTCTCCTCTCTTCTTAGCAATAGATTAAATCAAGTCTAAGCTCGAACCATTCGGTCAATTGAAACCAAATTTACAGAGTTTTAGAATAAAACGTAATTTATTAATGACAAAATATTGTGATTATTTTTCAAAAATTACGTATTTTATAGCCAGAAATGCAATATAATCGGATATAAACTACAGGACATAACCTGCACCAAAAACAATAGGCTTCGGATTTGTTAGGATCCAAATATGTGAACCAAATTTTGTAACTATAAATGGTCAAAAATTGCAACAACCTGATCTATTGATTTTGTTACAGATTGGCTGTATGGTACTTCAAGTATTGCTGTTTGTTTTTGTTTTGGCTATAAAATTTTTAATTTTCAATCAACAGCTACGAAATTTAAAACTATTTATTATAATTTATTATAATTTATTATAATTTATTATAATTTATTATAAATTGCTTCTAATCTTGATGCCGATCGACCATCGGGTGCTTTCGGTAACCCTATTTTTATTTTTATTTTGGTTATGAAATGCCTGATTTTGGACCAATAAGAATGTAAATCAGAACAAATGTATTTATTATGAACTATTTTAACAATATGTTATTGATTCTGGTGCTGATCAGCTTTAGACGGTATATTTACAGTTCCGCTTTTTTTGGTATTATTTTGGCTATAAAATGTTTGATTTTAAACCAATAACTATAAGAAATTTGCAAAAAATATACCTAAACTATAATTTATTGAAACATAGCTAAGAGTAATTCTGGAGCAAATGGGTGGGAGGTTATTTGCAAAAGTTAATTTTAATTTTATAATTTTACATTAACGATTGAAAAATTTAATTATAATTTTATAATTCTCAAAAACCTACTTTTTCTATTAGAGCTGGTGTTGTGGTTGACAGCTATTAAAATGTGTTCCACATTAAACAGTTCCGTCCACTCCAGTTGGTACTAAAGCTTAGTTATTTTTTTTATGTGTAAACATCTTAGTGCAAGGTCTAGTACTTTAGTAGGGGCTGAAATGAGAATTAAAATCGTAACTCGTACGTCTTACAATACTCTAACCATAGGCTTATAGGTGTGTGGTTGTGCGCATGTGCTATGGGCACGTGTATTTGGATTCCTTACCTTGTAAATGTAATAGCGTATTTCTTTTTGCAGTTACCTCATGTTTGGTTATTAGGAATTGACAAAAGACCATTAGTAAATTGTTATTATTGGGATTTCAGCATCAGCCACTAAAGTCTGGTGGAAAAACATATGCATAGCATGGTGAAGGTATGTGGTTCAAATCCCCTCGATGAAACTTTCTTTTATTTTTTATTTTTTAAATTATTGTTACAAAAAATTTATATACGAATAAAAAAAAAAAACAAACGACTGAATGAGTGTTTGTATGTGAGAAAAAAAATGCCAACAAATTATAATAATATAAATATGATATATTATAGGAGGAAAAAGAAAACTGGCAAAGTTTTTGCGTTTACAGTGTAAGGAATCCAAATAAGGAACGGGCATGCTCACAATCACACGATTATATTACACATCAATCCTTCGTGAGTCCCCATTGGAAACCACCCCTTTTTTGATGTGTAAACATCCTAGTGCTTGGTGTCTACGGTAGGAGTTAAACGAGAATAACGATTGTCAGATTCGTGTAACTGTAACTCTTACAATTGTAACTCTCATTTGTGTGTTTTATGTGATGTGTAGGTGTGTAGTTGTGTGCATGCTCAACACATTAAACACATTGTATATGCGCACAACCACACTATTTTATGTTTCCACATCAATCCTTCACGAGTATGTCCTAGCAGAACTCACACTTTTTTTATGTTTGTTTCAGCATAATTTCTTAGCCAGGGCACCAATTTTTGTGAACTTTTTTTAAATGATAGACAATGATCCCATGTTAGTGCCATTAAATTTTTCTTATAGTGAGTGAGGTAGTTTCGGAATTATCTTTAAATTAAAAAACTGTTAGTTTTGAGGTAATATTGCAATTAATGCTAGAAACAAAAAATCAATAAAGAAAATTGTTTACATCAAAAAATCTAACCATCTTCAAAAAACAAATAAAAAAATATTATTTTAAAATTTCTCGAGGAAAATCTACTGTAATAAAAAAGAAATGATAGTATATTTTGCGACAAGAGCACTAAGTGAGAGGTCCTCACCAAGTTGCAATTTGTAATACAAGCTGCTAGTGGGTATTGAATATTGTATGATTCAAGGTTGCTCAAGCAGCACTTAAATTGCAAACACTATTTTTTGCAATACATGGATATCCGCTATTAGGAAAGTCATCTGATTGGTTGGAAGGAGGAGCCAAACATTTTCATTGCAAGAGCAAATACTTGTTTTGCTATATATATATATATATATATAAAATCCTCCCTACAACCTGTATTGTAATGTTTCCCAATAAACTGATGGTCTTTGAAGAGTTACTCACCCTCTTCATTTGTGGAGGTATTATACACAATGTTACCCATGAGATGTCATCGTTGTGATAGTTGGAATGAGTTATTAGTACAGATAGGCTCGGTTTTACCAAATTTCAACTGATAAGACATGAGGTGAAATAGTGTTAAACCCTACTCGTCGATTGTTTAACTGTTTTTTACTACCAGCATTTACTTGTAGCTTACATGAATATTTTTTTTGTTGGCCTCTTTGGTTCAAATTCTGTACCTATGAAAATTTTAGTGAACGTGAGAAAAAGTTTGGGCGTGCTGCGCACACCCCACACACGATTGTGTTTTCTTCAGGTAGGAAAAAACTAGGAGAGTGAAAATTCACGCGCGTTGAACTGTTTTTCAGCAGCTGAGAGAAAGGAAGGAAAAATTGTCATGAAATATCGAAGGTGACCTCCTCAATAATAAATCATAAAAATGCTACACCACTGTATCCTATGTTTTCTCTATGGGGCTACAATGAGTGACTATTTTTAGTTTTTATACGTTTTTATTTTACTCACTCAATTTGTTGAGGTACACCGGATGACTAACTTCAGCGCTGCTTTCCCGGGTTGCGACACACGCGCACATACGCTTATATCCGTTTTTATCAGTTGTTCTTTCAATTTTTGTTTGTTTTCGCAGTAATTTTCTTCTTCGAATTATAAAATCGTATTTTTTAAAAACTCGTTTTTAACCTAACTTATTTCAGTTTTCCTCAATAGCTAAGTAATTTACAATACCGAAGCAGGTACTTACAATAGAAGTAGGTGTGTTAGTACGCAATTCAAGCAAATAAAATTTAAAATAAAAATTATCTACATTTTCTTCATTAGTATCACAGGGCCTGAAATACACAGCGGTAAGGAAGGGTATACCATTTGTCAAACGAAACAAGTGCCAAACTTCAATGGGTAGTAGTACTCACCGAGTACAACAAAAAAGTTATGTACGCATTTTGCCTATTCTTCGAATTGAAGAAGCTACGAGGTTGCAAAATTTGAAAATTATGAATTTCCAATAGTTTATTTTTTACAAAAATTCTATTCTAATTATTTTTACAATGGCGGCAACGTTTATTACTTGAAAATACAGAAAAAAAAGTCGTTTGTTTCAACTGGCTACCTCAAACATTAAAAGAACTACGTGAGTTTGAAAATTTCCGTAATTCAAAATTTCAAGCTTGTGATTACAGTTTCCAAATAAACTGATTCCTCTTATCTCATTAACAATTTTTGCTACGTTTTATGCATGCGTATACATAAATTCATGTAGCAGTATTTTTTTAGGCAAAATTTCAACGTTAATTCAAAATGTACGCTTTAAAATTGTTCCCACGAATACAGAAATTATGACTAGGAAATTTTTTTACAATCTGAAGGGGGTGAGTAAATCACTTTACTCTCCAAACTTGAAAAATAGAGCAACCTGGAACTACCTATACCATGCATTAGAGGAGTTTGTCTGCGGCAGTTCTCTTCAGTGGTGGCTCTTGCATTGCCATTGGTAAATTCATACACAAAATGAATTTCGGCATATTCACGCGAGATATAGGTAGTTCCAGGTTAACAACATAAAACGAAGGTTGTACTCACCACTGTGTGTGCATGCATCTGTTTAACATTTGATGATGCGCTGATTTCGAATTTGACATTAACTTTTTCATTTGACCCACGTTATGACCGCGAAGAGCTCAAAATAAGGGTCAATTTTGACTTTTCACAATTTAACGTATAATACATTTATCGTTACTAATTGTTTGTAACGGACCAGAGTTCGAATTTAACCTTAACATTTGACCAATTGCGGTTATCCGCTTTTCGGACTCGACTCGGTTTCGTCCGGACAAAGAACAAATTCGTCGAATTCAATTTTCAAACATATGATTCGTGATACAAAAGTGATTTTCGACGGAGTTTGTTCGAAATTTCTATCACGCGCTCTTTGCATAAATAACGTAAACGTTCGCGGCATTAAAAAATATTTATTTATATTACAAACGTTTTTTTTTTATTTACTTTTTATTTTTTCATTTATTTATTTATTTATTTATTCATTTATTTATTTATTCATTTATTTATTTATTTATTTATTTATTTATTTATTTATTTATTTAAAAAAAAAATAAAAAGAAAAAATAAAAAAAAAAGATTTTTTTTATTTTACGTTACACGTTTACTATAGGTATGCATATACAGTACATAGGAAAATAAAAAGAAAAAAAATGGTAGATACGTATGTATACGAGTACGAATGTTGTACGAACAAATAAAAGAAAAAACGTAACTTATGGTACGTATATAAAACGCGGGTTATTCGAGGCATAGGCCCACAAGCGATTGTCGCAGTCGCTGCAAAAGCACGGTTTTTTCATCAATGCCGCCACTCGACGAGTCAGACTTACCCAAAATCGAATAAAATGTGTTATGTAAAATGAGTATTATGATACGCGACTATGGGAAGCACAACTAAGCAACGCTTAGTATCGACTTAGCAAAATGAATTTGTACCAGAAATATAACGATTAAGGTACGAGTAAGATACTAATACAATTTTACTAATAAAATTTGCTAAGCCAATTTTAAGAGTGCTATTAAATTGCGTAAAGAATGTAAATACTGCACGCGTTGTCATGGTAAATGCAGCACACATTCGTTAGCCTTCGCATCCCTTATCCTATCGCAATTAATATATTTAACTTGTAGGTTATACCCAGACGACGCGGGAACCGAGGAACTGTGCTCTTCATTTACGCTGCAGAAAGGCATTTTCTAGCGACCTCAAAAACGGTGCACCATATTCGGCAAATCAAAAACGTAAACGAAATGAAATGAAAAAGGCGAAAACCGCAATTCGTAAATAACATTCTTCGATTTTTGTTCACAAACTACCTACCTACGCAGAATTCGTTTACAATGACACTGCTCTCTGCATCCAGCGATACTTTCGATCGAAATAAAATCAATTTATCGCAACGGGTTTTCATAAAATAATAACAGCGACGAGCGAGTGGAGAGCGAAAAGCGACGAACGACGTCGTGTTTCCGGCTCACTTGGACCGAATTAAGTTATTCGTGTCGACGATTTGGACTCGGATCTGCTAGAAATCATCAGGCGCCACCGATAGGGCCGCATTTACCGTTTCGCATAGGGACGGGTAAACAGAATTTTCGCACTGAACCTCATTCTCGAGGTGAGGGCGTAACGGAGGCTCGCACAGTAGATGGGAGCATCGAATCGCACTTCTCAATACTGCAAAGTCCTTTCCCGCTGCTTATCACGTACCGTAGTCTATTTTCCAATAAATTAGAGCACGTTCCTCGTGTGTTCCACGCAGAGCGTTTATCACCACCGCGTCCTCTCCGTCAATTCGTTCGCAGAAAAAACAACTAAATAGCGAAAACTAAAATATTATAGAATAAAGTAATTTCGATGAGAAAGAAAGAAAGAAAGAAAGAAAGAAAGAAAGAAAGAAAGAGAGAAAGAGAGAAAGAGAGAAAGAGAGAAAGAAAGAAAAAAAAAAGAATTAAAGTAAAGTAAAGTAAATAATTTACAGCGAAGGGCGCGAAGATCGAGACAAAGACAGACAGACAGATTACAGAAACGAACGGACGAGGATAATAATCGGGTACTGACCGCAGCCACAAAACACTGTCACGAGCAGATGACGACGCTACGGTATAGTGCGAGGTCGTAATTTCGACGAGTGAATCAGATAGGTATAAGTATAATATTTTAATATGCATTTTGGTCGCTTTTATTTTTACTTTTACTTTTACTTTTATTTTTATTTTTATTCCTTTTTTTTCGTCGCAAAACGTTGGCGCGTCACGACGCGACGCTCGAGTCGATTCGTCGACCTTTCGTATCGAGTCTCGTCCTCGTTTTCGCTGTTCGTCGTCTCGAAACGGCAATTTGCAGCGAATAAATTTTTCTATACAAATGCAGGCTAAGCTAATTTCGCGTCAGTCCCAGGCGTTGCGATTGTACATGGTTCGCGGAGTCGGTGGTATCAGGCCCCGGGTTGGAATTGGTAACTTTCCGTAAATGTAGGGCGAATCGAGCAGCTCCGAATCTGCCGGACAAATTCACATTAGATGGTGAAATTAACGGTCGAATACGACAAATATGGCTTCGAACGATGAAGCCGTAGCCTTGCCATCATACGCGACAGGGCAGGCTGCGCTGCGCTGAAAATTACCAACTTCCTTCCTCCTCACCCAGCAGGGCGAAAAGACAACGAAACGGAAACGCACAATATTCGAGACCTAAAATGCGAATTAGGAGACGAATTTATTGAAACGCGTGCGCAGATCAACTTTTTCGTATCTGCAAAAAAGTCGCTTCGGCGACGCTGGCCGGCCCATTAGGAAAAATGTGAAATTCGAGAAACGAAGAAAACGACGACGAACAATCTTGCACGCCATATTTTTGGAAATATACGTATGTGACGGATGGAGGAGCGCGAGAGCGACGCCCCGTTTCAGCAACCGATGAGCACGCAGCTCGAATTTGCTTTTTCGCAGCACCGTCGGCTCAATTTTCGACGAACGACGTCATTCGGCGTCTCGCCGCACCGTGCAGAGGGCTCGGCTTCAAGAACATGCCTCTGCCCCCAACCTCCCCGTCGCGACGGCTCTTCGCACGCATTTCGGGTGCCAGTTCAGACGCACGAACGCGGAGTCATCGTCCTCCCGAAGTGGCGGCCAGCCGCGGGGCTTCCGCGGGTCCGCTTACTTCGTGAGCATCCGCTGAAAAGTGCCTTACGCCCTGAAAGGTGCCCTACGCCCGCACGAACCCTAACCCCGAGAATAAAGCGCGAGGTGCCGAGTCCGGAAGGTGATTTTGCGACGGAGGTCTAAAAACGAACAGACATTCGCCGTTAAGCGGAAACTGGGCGAAACAAATGGTGGACGGACGGACACGGTCCATCGGTTTCCCCATAAGAGGGTATAAACCTATCTATAATATTATTATCAGCCGTTGTTAAAGGGCGGAAAGCTGCCCCCATGTTCGGCGGTTACTACGTACCCATTCCACTGTCGAAACTACGTGCGTGCCACATGACCGTATTGTGATGGGATGTGTGAGCCGAGGCCAAGTGTCCGTTGGAAATGGAAGCCGTCACCGAGTATCGATTGAGCACCGGAGGCGGTCCCTTATTCTCCTTCACTTTCGATTTCGCGAAATTCGGCACTCGAGCTCGCATACCGCAGTAGTAAGGATCGTCTGCGAACATCGAAATAGGTAAAGATACATCCGACGTAACTTAATCGGGTTTTTGGGTTTTCGCTTGTGTCGTATTTGGCAACCATATCGTCGAGGGTAGGCGTTCCACGTAGCCTTCGCTCCGAGGTGATTCTGCTAATTTGGCTACACTTATCGCCGGTTTCGCCACCCTCTTTCACCTATTCCTATTTTTCATTTCAATCAACGCGACGCTCAAAAAACTATAACGCGAATACGTTTCTCCGTAAATTTATTATTCCAAAGCTGTGTGAATCGGATGAGGAAAATCATCGTGAAAATACGAATACGAATACGTATACGTATAGGTATCCCAAAACTTATTGGAATAATTTTACTGCACGAGTCAAGTCTGCTCGATACTTGGAATAAAAGAAGACGTTGTCGATGGCACCCAAACAACCATCAGTTCGTTTCAACTCATTTGTCCGCAATTTCACGGCTAAATCTTGCATCATTTTCATTTTGAGAAACATTAGCGTCAATGTGGAGAAAATTTTGAGCAAAAAGTGGCGTGATCGTCGCATGATGAATGGCTTAGACGGAATTAAACATTTCGTTGTAGGGTGCGCAGTTGACGAAAGTAGTCTACACTCGTCACCTCAGATGCCAACTACAGTCCATAGCAGTTCAAAGGTGAGTTTACATGACTCGGGAACTGCTCACTCACATACGTAATCGCTCACTTTTGAATTTTGGCGTGTAATATACTATTTTTTCATTTTTTCTGAAAAATTCGCCGCCCTGAATGAGATCTGAACCCAAGACTCCCGAGTAGAAAAGTTAAAACTTCACCCACTATATGTCAGGAGAGCTACACGAAGTGAAACCATCGATTTGCGAATATTATTTTGTTCCCCACAGGTCCTAATTTTTTTTTCACTTTTAAATATTTGAAAATTTATAAAATTCAGTGTCGCAAATTTTTTTTTTTTTTTTCATTGGCGGAGGGGATGCGGTTTCGTATTTAATTTCCCATATTTATCGTCAATTATGACTCACGTATCTTTCATTTTTTTTTAACTCTCTCATTTGTGTTCCTCTTTTTTTCACGTTTTTACCCCCTCTCCCGGTAATGATTCCTTTCGGTGGTTACAAAAAGTATAATGTATAACACGTGCGAAAAGCCATTTCTCACTTGCCTACTTTCCGCACTATAACAATAGACCAACTATTATCTCACTGTATCCTGGCTACGCCACTGGTTCGTAGCAACGGGTAATTGGTACGTTATGATTACTAAAATAAGTGCCAACGTATCGACGGGCACAAAATGTCGGCGAGTCGTCGCACACTGCAGAAGTGGGCGTTCGATGGCGTATTCACAAACTCACCGTTGATGTTGTTGTACTTTTTCTCTTTCGTTTTTTGCATAAATCCACGCGATGTTGGAATACGTCGTTCGTCCATGACTAATTGGTTTTCTTCTTCTTCCTCTTCGATGTCGTCGTAATCGGGCTGCCAACAAACAAAAACCAATCGTTTCAGCATATTCGCCGAATCGTTTCAACGCCTTACTGGCGTACGTGCGCACAGTCTCAGCCGGTAGCGTGGCCAAAGGGTGATGTTATTGGGCGTTTCACAGCCGAACCCAGGAGAAACAGCGTTACGAAAATTCAAGATCGTGTCAATTTTCCCTCAAAACGAAAACGGGTAGAATTTTCCCGGCAGTACCTACGTATTTTGAAACTTTATCTAACGGGGCTTCACCGGATTTCGGGGTGGGGGAATTTTTTAATTTCATCCGTAACCCTCCGGCTAAAGATCTAAAAAAACATTCGAGATGAAAATGTCGAGGTATCTCCCAACTACAACCCCCTGCCCCGTCATCGGCCCTGATTACGCTGAGTTGGTTTTCACCTCAGTCTGCGCAACACTTTTTACGCACGCACGGTGTTAGCGACTTGGCCAACGCATACGACGACCACAGGCCGTATTCCGTTGATCCGTCTCCGTCAGTTTGTTTTTCGCAAGGAGGGCGGAGTGGCGGAAGGTTGCAATGCGGACGTAAGGGTTGTAGCCCACTCTCGTGGGTAGGCGAAATTCGATCGCCTTTTGCTCGGCTTCAAAAGAAACGGCTAGAAGCCAGCGCTGCGCCACACTGACCGCATGCACCGACGAAAAAACTCACCTTGGGAATATCGTGCGGATACGGTCCGTTATCTCGAGGAGGTAATTTCGGAGGTCGATCGCGACTCCTCTGCTGGGACAGTAGCTGCTCCCTGGTGGCCGCAACCAGACTGCCGTTTCCATTTGTGGGCGAGTTACCGTTGTTGGTAGCCGACGAGCTTCCGGACGACCCTGATCCGCTGCCGGCCACGCTGTACGGATCTTCATCCGGTATCGGTATTCGCGGACGGTTCTTAATATCGACGGCTCGTTTCACTGCAAACACACCAACGCAGCGATTGCGCGTTCAGAAAATGCCAAAAATGAAAGCTAAGAAAATGGCACGGCTACCGTATAGGAGGGGAGAGCATTCATTCCCCGCCCCATTTGGTTCGTTTTTTGGTTTTTATTTTATTTATTTTTTCTTCAACAATTACTTGGTAGGTATAGGTACACTATTTAGTTACTTCCAGATTGGAAATTTGACTGCCTGCAAAATGGTTTTCTCTGCTCACGTCGGCAGAAACGTCAACACACTTACTACCATCGAGTCAACGAGTTTTCATGACTTTTGAAAACTTGTTTTTCCATCAGAGTTTGCTGCTCTACAATCTTTTTTAAATTTCAGCACGTTACGTCAATCACAATTTTATATATGTAGCAACGATCGGACAATTTTCGGATACATACCGACATAAGATCATACGGGCACATTCGAAGAATATTAAGAATATTTGACAAAAGAATGGCGACTGCCCTGCTAGTCATAGATTTGATTCTTTTTCTTTGGAACTTTTCGATTATCATTTTTTACATTTACTGCAGAATGAAGATACACACAAATATTTTCACACCGAAGTCTACGTCATAGGGTAGGTAACTGTTTAATACAATACGCTCTACGATTCCGTGTATAGGCGTCAACATCAATTTGGAATAAAATTTTTCCATTAAAATTCAAACGTCTTCTGTCGGCACAAATTTATATATAATCGAGGGTCACTTAGAAAGCAACCTCCGAGACGAAAATCGGCCAAACTAATGTGGGAAATATTGGACGCGTTGGCGAATAGATTTTATATCGAAATTTTTTGTCTACGTAAATGCATCACCCATGCCCCATCAAAAAATGCTGGATACGCCGCTGGCCCCAACAATGAAAATTGTATTGCTGGATACACGCTCCGAATTGGAACGAAAAAAAAAAAAAATGTGAATAAAAATTCAACGAGCGAATAATAAATTGGCGGCGGCGGCGGCGGCGGCGGCGGCAAGAAGGCGTGACGGTTCGAGCGTCGCCGAATGTAGCCGAACAACGGTTGGGGCATATTATTTAGAAATCACAATTCAGAACGCGAACACCTCTACTCACCAATGATGAGAACGAATACCTATACTCGAAAGTGTTTCTGCAAACGCGTACCTAAGGTATATCGCGCATAGGCCTACTCGAGCAGCGAGTACCTTCCACCTTGCTACGTGCATAGCCTACGTGCATAGGCCTACTCGACCACTCTGGACTCGTTTCGAGATTAAGAAGTAACCTACGTGCGTAGAAAGCGGACAGAGAGCGGCGCACTTTCGCGCAACTCGTTTCTGACGATCGAAATAACTTTCCATACGCAATAAACAAGCGGTACAAATTGAGGAGCTGCGCGTACAATCGGTACGCATACCTACGCTTCGATCATTAAGCTAAGGTAATGTAAGGTAAGGCGTAAGCGTGGATCGCTACCAGCCGTATCTCGCCAGTCTTAATCAAACGAGCCGTTAATTGTGAAACCCCGTAAATGGGCATAGATTTTCTGCACGCGCGCAATAGGTACGTCGTTTTTCGTCTGTTTTCACTGTAGGTAAGTTGGTCCTGTGAATCCAATAAAACGGCGCGAAACGTAGGCCGCCCATTTTACGTGTTGCAGAATCAGAACAATAACTTTGGCACGGACTTGCGCGTCTATCCTGCGGCTATTCACACCGTAGTATTGGCAATTCCTTCGTAGTTCATCATCCCGTTTGCCTTTTTTCGTTAATACAGCCACCAAGCAGCCCGATTCCTTTCCAGTCATTTTCTGCTTTGCGGGTGGTGGGTGCCCATTCCTTCCCACCGGATCTGACGAAGGTGCCCCATTCCATTCCTTTCCCATCCGAATTGACTGATTAAATTCTCAAAAGTATTTTTATTTTCACAAGTTTTTGTCGGCAATTAAATATAGCCGAGTAAAATAAGGTTATTAGAAGTGAGGTTGAAATGGAATTAATCGTTACGTGCAAAAGGTTTGAAGGCTGCGATATATAACGAGTGAAGAAAATACTCCACCACTATATACGGTGGTTCCATCAGTGGGGCTACAACGTGTGACCAATTTTCGTTTTTTAAATTTTGCTCGACGAACAGACGAGTTACCTAAGCGTCATACGCAGGTAACATAAAAGTACTATTCGATACATAAATTGATGAATATTAAATAATTTAAAACAAAAAAGTTTGGAAATATTTTTTTTTTCGAAACTACCATATAAGAGCTGAGATTCAGGATGACGAAAAGTTTTTTTTGCTTTTTTTATCTCTTCAAAATCATAATAATTTGCATTCTTTCATTACTGGGGAGCTGAAAATGAATACAGAAGCGAAGTTAACGTACTGAGTAATATTTTCCATAAGTACGTAGTCTATAGGAGTTTAGGCTGTATTATATTTCAGGGCTGTATACATATTATAAGTGTACGCATCATGTCCCAAATAATGGAAATATCAAATAAGTCATCAGAAAAATCATACGAAAATTATAAATTTTTTCATTATATTTCCGAGCAATCTGAATAATTTTCTTCAGTCTGCTTAGGAAGGAATATGGAGATACAGGATCCGAAGTGCAAAAAGGACCGGAAACGAATCGGGCCTTCTGGGAAGGAATCGGAGTGTCCCCCTCTATATGATGGAAGGGCATACGCCGCGCTGCTGTGCTCTGCGAGGGGGCGTACAGTAAAAGGGTAATTCCGTCCACGTACACATACCTTTGCAAACTAATTGGCATATGGCAAGCGACAGAGGCAAAACGAAAAGGCGAACAGAGGAAGAGAAGAAAATTTGCTCTCATCACATACCGATCATCCGCGCAACGCAAACAAAGGATTAGGTCGACGACGTCGTACGTCACGCCGAAGTGTAACGCGTCGTCCGTCGCATTGTCGTGTCACAATGGCAAAACCGTTAAACAAACAAACAAACAACAAACAAACCAATACACGAATCAACGAACGAAGAAGTTTATAGGCCTACATAATAGCCATACAATTACATTTGTCACATCTCACATGTCTTGGAGCGAATCGATCAATATTAGCCACTCGTTTTCGTCGCAAGGGGACAATAATAATTATTAGTCAATTATCGATGATGATGATGATGATGATTGATTGATGATTGATGATTGATGATTGATGATTGATTGATTGATGATGATGATTGATTGATGATTGATGATTGATGATTGATGATTGAATGATGAATGATGAATGATGAATGATGAATGATGAATGATGAATGATGAATGATGAATGATGAATGATGAATGATGAATGATGAATGATGAATGATGAATGATGAATGATGAATGATGAATGATGAATGATGAATGATGAATGATGAATGATGAATGATGAATGATGAATGATGAATGATGATGATGATGATGATGATGATGATGATGATGATGATGATGATGATGATGATGATGATGATGATGATGATGATGATGATGATGATGATGATGATGATGATAATTATAATAATAACGATGATAATAATAATTAATAGATAGTTAGCCTAAAATTCGATGGTCTTTTAGGACGACATCTACAACCAGCTACTATGGCTAATGGCTAATGGCTCTCGAATGAGAAGCTCGCATTCGCATCCGGTGCAGTGCTGAGTAAACTTTTTGCTAAGCCATTCGTGAAGCGTTTCAACCGAACGCAGAGCTGGGCGCGTACAAGAGGACGACGCCTGTGTTTTTTTTGTCGTTCACATCTGATTTACATTTGTTTGCGTCGTTTCTTATTGGTATATTAAGCACACGCATAATTGTGTAGGAACCTATCAAAAAACACGGGGACAAGAAAAAGACAAAATGACGGTTCATCCGCAGTTATTACCATCGTGCCTATACCTGGTGGGTACTGGTAGAACGCCAACCAACACACTCTAATCTGATTGGTGCGCACACACGACGAGACGGCCACGTCGAAGCGAAAAATATTCGCCAACAGGAACGCGCCTATCGAAACGAGCAATCGGCCAATTTTCCACAAAATCTGCGACCCCGAAAACGAACGAAGACAAAACATGAAGCCGTCTCATTATAGTCATTAGCCGCGACGATGCGCAACACTGCCAAAGGTAGACCCACGAAATAGGAAAAGAGAGACTGCCTTGGGCAAGGCCTATTTAGGCTTCCGAATCTATCACCACGGCCAGTTTATGCAACAACGAATGTATTACCTCTGAAGTCATTACCCCTGAAGGCATTGCCCCTGAAGGCATTACCCCTGAAGGCAGTACCCCTGAAGGCGTTAGTTCGCGCTGCTCGCCACGTCGTCTGCCCAACGCTTTTCCCAACAAACACCGTGCTACGTTGAGACGGCCGAGTAGTTGCGATCCACCTTTCGGGAGGGAGTGCGAGTTCACGATCCAAAAATTCTATATTTTTATATTTATTCGGAAATCTTGCGCGCCAAGGTCAGTGGCGAACTTGACTCACGGACGTGCTAAACCTGAAGAAAGTCCACTGGAAAAAATTGGAAAATATTTACCGGTGGAAAAAACAATAAAATAATTCGACTTATTTTCACTTGAGGAAAATATAACACTACCTTAGGCCCCCCTCTCTCGTTTCATCCATTCATTTTATCAGAGCTCGGCTCCGCAGTGAGTTTTCCGAAATTCTAATACAACTTCCAACCTCCAGTAACCGTCACTAACGTAGCGAAAGGCTTGTTTACGAGGGACAGAAAAACGAAAGTTGCCAACTGAAATTATTGGAATTTCCAACTGCAGAAAGCTACGAAATCATTTAAAAAAAAAGTCATCGACTGGCACGAATTGTCAACCGTCCAACCGATGAGCGAAAAAATCTGACTTACCAACATCCCAGGTGGCAAGCCGTCCCCTTACCCCCGTAACTCCATCCCTGGTAACATTCCCTCGACTGCGCCATTGGACGAAGGTATGATCCAGAAAAAAGTTTATCAAGATGAGCAGCCGGAACAATTATAGAAAAACATCCACCTACCACACACTGACGGAGTCGATAACATATTCTTTTTTTCGAATCGGTTGGAAAGCGTAAAAAATGTAAATTTATGTTCCAAAAATCGATTTTACTTTGGTTGATAGCGCAGGCTAAGTCATGGGTTATGCCAGTGTTCGACAAAACACATCCTCCGTTCGATTCGCGACCCGGCAAAAACTCACCGTCACCTATTGACGCGACCCACAACACTGGCGCTATAACAGCCGCCAGTAAAAGTATACGGACACAGAAGGAAGGCAACGAGACACGAAGACGTGGAATGATTCGGCAGGCACGCCGGCTGGACAATGACGAAAAGCGAACACTCTACCGGAAGCAGGGAGCGGCAAACTAAATAAGTGGGCGGCACTGGGCAGGTCGTACCGCGCCAATCTTTCACAAGGTGGAATTATAGGAACAGCAGCGGATATTCGAGGTTAGGCGGTGCTGAAATCTGCTGAAATGTGGTGAAATGTGCTAAAATGCGCTGACATGTACGAAAAATCCAACTTTACAATTTCAGTGTCAAGCCAAATCGGTGTGCGGAAATTTTTTGAGGGTGCGACACCCTGTCCAACGAATAAGAGAAAATTTCAACAATGACGGACGAACGTTCGACTCTCCATGGTGTACTTCTTCACTAATTGTCTAGTCGTCCACGTCCACGTCCACGTCCACGTCCACGTCTACGTCTATATTTGTGTCAAAAGTCGTAGTGTGTATTTGGCATAGGATCCAAAGCACGCTGCTCGTGCTCGTCCAGCACTCAGCAGACGCATACGCAGCGACGCACATAATGACATAATGATAATTCCAACTTAGGTACACCTTATAAGAACACAACTGAATGTCTGAATTGGGTACCATACATTATTATATGTATATCATCGATAATAAATAAACAAAAATAAAATAATAAAAATTTACACACAAGTGTCAAAATAATAGTACATCGTGCACCAAGGGGAGCAAATTGTTTTTTTGACCCAATCTGAGTTTGCAAGACACGTCGTAGGCGAGAGTATCGGGCCGAAGACAAGGGATGCGAACAAGCGAAGCAAAAAAAAAAACTCACCCCTTGCCGTACTTTATGAAATAACAATGTTACCGTTAACCCTAGGAAAAAATTGTAAGAAACCTTTTTTGTAGCGAAATTTATGGACTTAATTTTTTTACAGACCTATTTGTACTATAAAATTAAAAGGGAAAAGTTTACCGCGAAAAAATGGGTTCGAGGTTTCTTTCGATATTTTTACTCGTCATTATTAACTCGAAATAACTTCGTTTTTAGATAAATCTAATCATGAAAATTATTTTATCGTTAAAATCACTGAAAATTTTCGATGTGTAAACATCTTAGAGCTTGGTCTATGGTAGGAGCTAAACGAGAATTACGATCGTCAGATTTGTGTAACTGTAACACTTCAGTTGTAACTCTTAGCTGTGTTTGTGCGCAATGCGTCGAGTATGTACACAACCACATTATTACTATGTTTACACATCAATTATTTACGAATATAGCTCATTTGGAATTCACGTCTTTTTTTTTTCTACAATTACGATTAGTTTTTAAAATGAATAACAATTTAATAATGGCAAATTTTCCATTAATTGGCTATTTTTTATCCCTTAATTATGATAAAGTTATAGACAATAAATAAAAAAAAAATTATCGGTGGTAAATTTTAGTATATTTTCTCCACTTTCCAGCAAAACCAACTTCACCATTTGAGCTTCGACAGTAGTTAAGAAATAATCGTAGTGGAAGACGATAGATTTTTCCCAAAATTAAAATGTAATTTCATGCAAGATTTTACTGATGTTTCATTAGCAATACTGGTTTTCTGGTTCTAGGACCAAACAATTCACTTTGCGGACCTGCAAATTTCACTTTCCCGTCCTCAAACCAGAAAATAATTGAACGTTTTCATTTTTCAGAGTTTTTTGGTCCTGCTACCAAAATGTAGACCTCTAATTCGAAAAGATGAACTTTTAGTTCTAAAATGAGGGCAGAAAACGTGCTTTAATAAAGCGAAGGCGCGTGAAAAATTTGCTTCACTGGTTTCACTGATTCGATTCGATTACGGAAATGTGTCATTTTTCGGACTAAAGTCGATTCAATAACAACCTCTTTTTGGAGTATGATTTTCGAAAAATCCAGTGTTGAGCTATCTACATACGTGTATAGTGTATGGTCTTGTTTTGGGTATTTGAGGCCAGCTAGATGCGACTCACGCGGAAACTTTCAACATGAAGAGTTAGAATTTTTCAACGGGAATAGTTGTTCAAAAACACTTTTACGACATAAAAATTTGATTTTTAATTTTATTGAATTTTTCAGAAATTTTAAATTCTCTCGCAGTCTGTGATGAAACAGGACTCCTCGAACGGGAAGCGAAATGCCTAGCCTACACAGGATAATTTTTAAACGCGTTTAATGGCTACGAGTACTTCTAATCGATTTTGAACTTTTCACACAGCTTTTCCTGGAAAAACAATTGAAAAATTTCACAACTTTCTTCGGCGATAAAATTAACTATAACGGCAGCCTTCGAATCGAAACAAAAGTTCGATTTTCTTCGACACGAACACCTCGAGCTGTTCGAATTAAATTCTCAGGCTGGCCCACTTCTATTTCGTCGCCCCATAATTAAATAATGCGGAGAGACGCAAAATGCATACGGCCGAACAGCGCCGCGCATCGATGCACACCTCGAACACGAATCGAGCAACAAATTTCACGCACCGAGTCGTTGAAAAAAAATCATTTTAATCGCCGACTGTCGATCATACATCGTGCTCAAGACCCGCACGGACGAGTTTAGGTCGATACTCGATCTCGGAGCACTGGGCGAGCTACAGCCCCCAAGTCTTTAAAATAGTGTAAAAATTTTCCAACATAAACAATTCACAATGTGCGCGCGCAAAGGCATATTGCTATAGGCATTAAAAAAAATAAAAAACCACAGAAAAATCAACGAGGAATACGAAAAAGAGAAAATAATGAAAATTACGAAAACCATTGGACAGAACTGGTAACTAACTTTGAAAATAACAGGTTCCGAACTGAAACTTGGTAGAAACAGAAACCATCTAAGGATAGCCACCTATAAGAGGTTAGTATTTTGTGAAAATCTGTCCAATGAAAGAAAAAACAAAAAGGAACCTCAATTTTCAATACATAGATGTGTAGAAAACTGTGCGATAATATACCCAATTGTTTGATTCCTCAACAAAAAAAAAAACGGCAACTTTTCGTTTTTTTTTGTTTTTGTTTTCTTTTTTAAACTGGCTATTCGATTTAGTAAATTTTCGGCAAACAATTATTACGAATAATCTAGAAAAACTTGATCATAATACAAGAATCGTAGGTACTTAAAAAACATTTTAGAGGGAAAGTCTTGAATAAAATTCGTTTTCTTCTTCATAATATTTGATTTTTTTAATTTTCAACTGCGTACTGCTATGCTAGAAGATATACTCTCATACAACACAACAATCCTGAAAAAACATAATAATTTTCAATACACTTAGAACTTCATCGTTTCGGTGAATTCTGTTAACTCTTTACACATTTCTGCAGATTGCGCCGCCATTTGATAAGTCACCAGAACTGAATCTGAAAAACTCTAAAACTTTAGCACACAGAGATCCGCTAGAGAAGCACGTTTCCAAAATTGCTATCGAAAATTGAGGGAAAAAAATACTGCAAGTCGGCACCTCATCGAAATAATAAATATAGCTAAAATAAGATAATCTATTGTCAGCGTCATGTGGCTGGAAACAGGTGGAAATGAGGGAAAAAAATACAACTTGTAACCCGTGTGCGCACAGATACACTGTTTGTCCGATTTCACCAACCTGTTGAGGAAACTGGTAACAAACGGAGTGTATTGTCCGGTTATAAAATTACGAAGCTGACTTGAAAACAATGAAATAAAAAATACCGTTCACCAAGTAAGCGCAGAGGTTGACAAACGTTTCTACTAGTACTAAGGCACCTGTAGGTTTTGTCGGCTCGGGGAATCGAACCTGGGACCTACATATTTGCCAGCTAAAAGCGGTGAACTTAACCGCACAGCCATCTCACCGCCGACTATAACTGGCGAATGTATTTTATATTAGACAGGGTATGGTGGTTCCCACACACTCCCCCCTAGAGAGACTCAACACGAGTTGAACGACATTAGATGCTGTGGGAGAGGTTGGGCTGAATCAGAAACGCCTCTTATACCTATACACACAGGCTTATACTACCTATATGGGTTCTATTTCCACTATATAGGGCGCCATCTATCGGCGACTCAAGTTAGGAAGGAGGGTTGTGAGTTCCACCATGCACCACTAGGGTGCGTGCGTGTCCAGCACACGTCAAGGGTCACCAGATGTAGGTTTTGTCGGCTCGGGGAATCGAACCTGGGACCTACATATTCGCCAGCTAAAAGCGGTGAACTTAACCGCACGGCCATCTCACCACCCACTATAACTGGCGAATGTATTTTATATTAGACAGGGTATGGTGGTTCCCACAGCACCATAATTACGCTTTTAAATATTTACAATTTCACGCCTCCATTATTCAGACACCACCCATTAAGTACGTATTACATGACCAGCGACATAACAGGTCATGTTGTTGGCCAAGTTTGTACCGCGGCTTCGAGAGGGAGCCGCAAATAAAATACGGTAACAGTAGCGCAACCCTTGCGCCTAGTCCAACTTCTTCGGTTTATCCGGAATTTATTTTCTCTTCATAGCAAAGTCTGACGCCCTCATCCCTACGCCTCAACCCCTGTATCGATACGCACCGAAGGCAATTCCACGGAAGATTATGCCCGCAGCTAACCGCCGCTTACGTACCACTTGATGACCATCTTGCTTACCGAAGACCTGCTCTTTGTTTAGGACAAGTGCGCACCACAACTGTGACACAAGTCCTCGGTCAACAAAGGCTCTGGGCTGGCGCAAGCGCGGCGCTACAGGGCTCGTACACAAATACGTCAGGCCATAAATACGAATTCTTTACTCTTTATGCCAAACGTTGTAATTTGTGGCGAAATGAAACACCATCACGGTGCCAACGTCCACTTTGCTAAGTGGCACACCATTTTAGATAGCGGCTTTTGGAAAAAGCGCTAAAATCGAAAAGGTATTACGAAGGCGGCGATAAGCTTAGCGGCGAGCAGCGAGAAGGGCCAACTGGCGCCACTGGTTGATCGTTTTTT
Source organism: Ericerus pela (assembly GCA_011428145.1). NCBI lineage: Eukaryota > Metazoa > Arthropoda > Insecta > Hemiptera > Coccidae > Ericerus > Ericerus pela. The sequence goes on from WOFM01000550.1 coordinate 1,192,004, forward strand.
AGCGGAGCCGAGGGAGGTATCGCTTCTGCTGCTGCTGTATTGTAAATTCGATTAAAGTGCAACGAAGATAAGGGCGCTAACATTTTTGAGGGTACAAAATATTGAAGGACTGCGAAAGCGAATGGTTCGCTACCCAAGTATTACGCGGGTGTAACCGAAAACGACGTAAAAAGTTGAAGAACCGCAGCCGTGTATAGGCTACGTGGGTATTTACGGTAAGTTTTGCGTACGTACAACCGCATTAGCGACGCGGTCGCGAATATCGAGCAATTCGGGCAATGCGAAAAAATACCGTATCGTGTCGTCTCGACTTGTCGCACGGATCGAGCGTTGAACTTAGTCGGCAAAGTAGGTACGTAGATAGAATATTGTCCGCGACAACGGGCGACCGCGTCTCCGCAATTAAAAGGCGAAAGACGAAGACGAAGAAAAAAAAATGGAAAAAAAAAAACGACAATTGCAAACAAAACCAAAAACAAATTAACCGAGAAAAAAAAAAAAACGAAAAAATTAGAAATCGTCGATACCGCACATGGTTCGAATATGCGCGCATCTATTGTTTCATCAAACGAACACCTAACCGGATTTAATTCGCAGAGATGAAGAAGCCGAAGAGGAATAAGAGCAAGGGAGCGGTAGGATGAAATGAGATGACGTGTGTGGGCTGCACAGCATTTTTAGCGTGTGGCACCACATCACACATCGATCGCTGCGTGCTCGCAGCACCGCCTCCTCACCGCACCTTTCTATCGCACGGTCCGCTCAGGTCATCCGCAGAACACGACCCTAGCCTAAGCCCATTATTAATTTATTATTATCATTATTAGGTATCACTACCATTATTATTATTATTATTATTATTATTATTATTATTATTATTATTATCATCATCATCATTATTACTATCATTACTATTACTATCATTATTAGGCATTATCATCATCATCATCATCATCATCATCATCATCATCATCATTTTCATTACGATAATGCTCGCATAATGCCCACGAATATGCAATGCAATTCGACTCGGCCGTACCGTTTCAAATTTATTCAATTTTTAGAACGCAAACGGGCCGAAAAAAACGCATCAGCTTCGATAGCAATATGAAAAAATTAACGAAATTCCTACGCGCGCAACAGATGGGACGCTAACGAGTCATGTGTTCTGTCCATCTATCCGTTTATCCATCAATCCTATTCAGGGACATGTAAAACATACATATGATTTTCAACGACCAACAAAGTATAATACCGCGAGTTTTTCCAACAGACCCACACAGAGAAAAGTTGCTCACGTGACGCGCACCTACGACGAATAGCCTATACTATGTTCACGCTAACTGAGAAGTGAGTGACGTCAGAATCAGCTTAAAACGTGGCGGTTGGTTGGGAAGAGAGGAAAAGATATCGATGCGCATTGTTAGATAATGATAAACATCATTTTGCAGAGTGAACAAACGTCGTGTTTCGAGCAGACAAGTGTGAATGTGGTTTACGACGTCGCCCACTTCTTAGCGTGAACAGAGTATAGTTGTTAGTATCCGAAATCGCAACACTACACGCTCCTAAAAAGCATATCTATCGGCTTTGATTCATTATGGCGAAACGCCGTAGGCTATCGACATTACAATCTACGAATTTCCATCAACGAATTTTACTAAATTTAAAGACGCGAGAAGACTGAAGGGCGCCTATAACTTTTCATTACGAGACAAATAGGCCTCGGGAACACGAAATTTTCGGCTGACAAAGGTAACATTTATACCCGAGGGTTACTTACCTGCCAAAGAGTAGAAATTATCACGATAGTAGTGATAATAGCGGCGTAAAAAGGGTGGGGACGAAATAAAAACACCGTACAAATAAAACTAAGAAGCCTACTTAATAAATAATTGCACAGCTGCGACATAAACTTAAATACGTAACCTCTAATACGTACCGAATAAGTTTCGCAAAAAAGTGATGGGATATAGAATAATTAGGTTAAAAACGAATTTTTAAAAGATAAATATTATTTCGTTGCGGAAGATTGGCGGCGGTATTGGTGGCAGCAGTATTGGTATACCTATTTTAAAATCGCATTAGTGAGTAGAATAAAAGCTTATAAAAATATATTGACAGAAAAAAAAATAAAAAATAAAATTTATCAAAGAATGAGGAAAATAAGAGAGAATTTTCTGAGATGAACGGCGAATCGAAACCCAATTAGGGAGTTGAAATCTACAAGCACAGGATTGGAAAATACGATGAAAAGTTGGTCAGTTTTCTCAACGATTCGACTCGAATCGCGCAAATGAGAATTATAGTCGGAGAATCCACCAACCGAAGTACCAGGTGGGTACCTACTGCAGGTACAAAATGGTACCTTATTGACGTAACCCTTTGAAGAAACAAAAAAACGAATCACTCTATAGCCGTCGGTTTTCTGGGAGTTAATAGAATCTTCACTTTCAACACAGCGACACCCTCGTAAATTACGAAGCTCGGATAGTTCCCCCTTCGTAGTATGAGAGTTTCGCACAAGAGTGGTGCGCTGTTTCGCAAATCGAATAGGTATAATAGCTTCCGAAACGAGAATGGGTACAATGCATAAACACTGCGGATGGAATTTTGAAAGACGACAGGTCGACGATGTTCAAAAGGTGATCGAATTTTAACAAATGAGCGCCGGATGAACCAACCAACAGAAAGTGAACGTATGGTCCTTTCGCACACCTATAGCCTATCTACTCGGTAATATTCAGAAGGAAGAACGAACAGCTAGGTAACGAATTTTATTCTGATTGCTAAATACGGCGCCTACGTCGAACGCAAACCATAACGCTACAAGTCCGTCACAATCGCAAATTATGGAATGAGTACGAATTCCTATAACGAATGAACGATTGACATTAGATGCGGCCAGAGAGCACGTCGGGGAGACGCAAACGAAATTTAAATTCCGAAGACAAATGGGCGAGGTGTTGACACGAGGGGATTAAAAACTTAAAAAGAAGTAAGAAAATAAACCAAATAGGCGTACTCATAGACTATATCGGTCCAATTCCGTAACGTTATTGTTTTCTCAGCTCGCACTCTCCACTAAAAGAATGATACGACCTCCGGAAAATTTAACTTCGTGATAAGAAAGAAAAAAAAAAAAAAAAACAGCAGCACCAGCAGCAAAAGAAAAAGTCGACCGAGGAGACGAAGAATAGTGGCTGTGACGAATAACATCACTACGTCGACCACTTCGTCCTAACGAAATATAATATTAAATAATTATTATATTCGTATCCACGCCCTTCCTCCTCCTCCTCCTCCTCCTCGCCCGCATAATTTCTCTCCTCTTCTTTTTTCGGATCATATACGGCGCTAGGGGCGACGTTTTCAATTCAACGACTTTTTTCGGCCAATGAATATCGCGGGTACGACGAGAACGATATCGCCATCCTCCCCCACCCCTCCTACACTTTTCGACGGAATCTCAACTATTATTCGTTTTCTTTTCTCTTCGTCAAAGGACGAAGGAAACTGGCCTAAGGTATACGACGATAGAATTAACGCCAACTCGTCGCTCGCTTCAACGTTCAACGCGTCGTCGTCGCATCCGCGTGTTTTACGAAAGGGTGAGGTCAATTTTGACAGAAAGCTGCCTAAATTCAGCCTCTAGGTACCGAGCAGCCAAACGCCGCTTCCACGTACATAGAATCAGCAAGAAATTCAAATTTTCTTCTTGCGGGAATAGCGCAGCAAATACTGAAGTTTTTCAGTTGGTTAAATGTAGCCGCGTCACTTATAGCACCTACCGTGTCTTTGAGAAAACTCGTTTTCACGATGACAATATTTTCGCAGTGAAATTCGATTCGTATAGGCGTACAAATAAATTTCGAATACGCTTATATTACAAGATAATAAAAGTTTACGTCTCTTGACAACCGTCGATGCTTCTTCAGCGATAGGTACCCACTACAAAGACGAGAGGAAAACAACGATAGAACCGACTTGGCCACGATTTTGAAACAATTGTAACTTAGGTGTTGAGATATGCGACATACCAAAAGTAATTTTTATTTTAGGATTTGGTCACACTGATTAGCATTTTACACTCGATGAAGTTTGTTTTATCGCAGATAGTAAAAATATTGCACGATGAAATGGTGCGTGAAATTGTGTTCAAGATGAAATATTTAACAGTAGGTACTCGTGGCAGGCAGCAGGTGTACGCTTGTTACGAAATGGTGCGTCAGGAAAGCGCTGAAGCCCCTTTAGGGAGTTGAATAAGGGAAGCGTATTCGACTACAGACCATACCAACGTTAACATCTGAAATTCATCAAAGCGATAACTACTGTAGCAATACCAAGATTTAGACTGACTACGCCTGAACGAGACCAATACTAACAATGCAAGCCTAACACCAGGACTGAAAGCTAAATGAAAAAACCGAAACTGTGCCGAAAATCCTTCATCTTTTCGGTTTTCACGCCCGAAGTGATAATAAAAATAAGTACTATATACTTTAAAAAATATTATCAAATGTAAAATATTCGCAATACGCTTTTTGAATAATTTTGAGTTTTCAGTTTTTTTCCCTTAATATTTTGAAAGTATACAAATCGTAAACTAAATTTAGCTATCATTAAGATCGAGTTTTGTCTTTGGTAAACCAAGACTAGGATCTAGACTATGCAAATCTCGGTAAGTACAAGAACAAAACTAACAATGTTAATGCAACACGGACAAAATTTGTGTTTCAGAGTTGAAAGTTGAAAAAGTTTCGTTAGTTATTTCTATCTGAATTGACGTCAACTCGAACAAGTAAAAAGATCGTTAGTTCGCTTTCGTGCGCCCGCCTTAAGGAGGCTGGAAATATTTTAGGTATAATAAGGCAATCTTCATCCGCCTTCGTTGGTTCATAGTTTAGATGGCGAAAATGATAGGACTCGACTACGCGAATAGTATAGAGTTTCAGGTTAGCAATTGGTGTTTTTTACACAAATAAATAGACGTCAGTACTCGTTTGAATCGCAAAAGTGCAGTGTATATTCGATGAAACATTAATACATAAGAGTACGTATAGTTCGTTGCCTGATTGAGAGATAAGGTGAAGATCAGCGAGTGGGAGTGATAGATGGCGAGTACATTTACATATATATATGACAAGAACTAGTTTCTCGCGATATGAGTTATATGTGTGTGTATAAGGTGTGAGGGGAAGGCGATTGGTGTCATACCCAACAAATAGAGAGTGAACATTTACAGGCCTACAAATGGTATCACTGTTTGGTACGAGTAGGCTGTTTCTCAACCGTTGAATCTCAATGCGCTATTGGGTGCACTCGCCCCGATCATGCGCCCCATTTGTATCCGGCTTATCGTTAAAAACAGAATTAATGGGCATCCCGAAAGGAGATTAATAAAGGAGATTGGACCTACTCCGCCGTCAAGTTTTCTACGTGGCATTGAATTTTAAACAATTTTACGAGAATTAACGTGGGTCGTAATTCGCGTCGAAAAACAAATCCGTTAGGCGCAATATGTGGAGTGCGAAATTGCGTAAATATAATTGTAGCGGCACCTAATCAAACTGCGATGACGGCCCACCCAAAAGATGCGAGTACACGTAACGCTGTCCAAATCAGTTCAAACAAAGGTTGACGCTTCCATTCTCGCAATTTTCCTTCCATTAGGTACCTATTAATTGTCGCAGGTTCAACAGCTGTTTGCGACGTTCGCGTCGAATGTGTACGCACGTGCAACCTAAACCGACGACGAAAATGCGCGGGGAGAGATTATAATTTTACTTTCGGTTTGGTTGGAAAAAGAAAAAGGGTTCAATTGGCGTAAATCGGAAACCAAAGTTTCACGTAATTGTCGGTGTCGTCGAGTCCGGCTCTCTCGTGCGTAGTACACTACGGACACTATGGGTGGAGCCTACATCTTAGCGCGGGAAAATATTGTTTCAAATGTCGCATACTCGACAGTTTGATTTCGCGTTCGCGATAATATTGCAGAATAGCGGTGTTTTCGTTATTCGCGAAAATTATTTTTAAGCATCGTATGCGACGACTCACCCGGAGGTAATTTCGATTTGAGCATATCCATAGCGACGACGTTAATGATTAGAACCCAAATTGGGCAATCCAATAATTCGTTTTCTGATTTGACGAAGGCGATGGCGCTCAGACACTGACATTCGAGTCGACGACGATCCGGATAAGCTCTTCGCAGTTCGCGGCTGACGTTGGCCTGAAATTTCTTCATATCGAATAGCTGCAACATAGAGAGGCGAGAGTAAACGAAAATTAATTTTCTTCTATAATTCGAATCGACAGGGAAGTGGCGACGTCGACACGACGAGACGACGCTACGCGCGACAAAGACAGGCCCCAGCTCGTTTTCGAGCAGACGTGCTCGAATGTGAAGCTGGAGCTGGAGCTGGAGCTGGAGCTGGAGCTGGAGCTTCCGGGTTGGGCGACTCATTAGGTGATCCTCGATCGGTCGATGGTACGCGAACACGACTCGCGTCACAATCGCAATACGCGGATCACAACTCGCAACCGATAACACAGGCCAAACTCAACGACTGGCACTCGTAGGTACTGATAATAAAATCCAACCGTTACGGCGACACGGCGATGGCGTTTTTCATTTTCTCTTCTTTCGCTCATCTCTTCTCGCAACTTTTTACCATCGGCTACAGCAGATATTACGCACTCGCAGGTACAGCGAATGTGGCGACGCGTTCGACACACAACGCTGGCTAATGTAAAATCGTGATCGATTCGCAGCGCTCTACGAATCGAAATCGGTTATGCTCGCGTTCGCGCATCAGCTTCACTCGTCGACGAGTTTGCTTGGGCTTCGAAAATTACGATTTTATACCAGCAGCAGCCTTCACACGTCCATTGACCTATTGTCCCACAAAGAGTAACTTGGCAGAAAAGGGATCAAAGATGGAATAATGTAAACGCGAGATGCGTTGGGGCCGGGGAGGCGGGGCGGCGGGGGGATAGAGCGAAGAAGGCAATGTTCAAGTTTTTATGCTCGGTCATCATTCTCTCGTACGTGTATATATATATATATATATATATATATACGCGTATACGAGGCTATACCCGAACATAATTGTTGGAAACAATAAACCGACATTTGCAGCTCTCTAAGCCCTCTCGCTGAACAAATGTAAAACGAACTTTCAATTTCAAAACGAGACTGATGAACGACGATTAATCGTTCAACTATACAATTTTTAAAGTCTACTAATTATATTTTATTTAAAAAAAAAAAAACAAAACAAAACAAACTGCGGGTACCTAATTCGAAAGTTGATTTACTTCCAGAGAAAATGATATTTTACGAATTAAATGGATTTTGGAATCTCATTAATTAGATAGGATGACAGTCGTAATCATTCATATTCGTGTTGGAAAAAATCAAAGTTATCAGCCTTCGAACCATGCTAGCACTTGATCTTGTTCCCACCATTAGAACTAAAACTACCGCACCACAACTTTCTTTCAATCTTTCATTCGATGAAATAACAAGTACGGAATATTAGGAGAAAATCGTAAACATTGGGGAAATCGTGATGTAAAAACATCGAAATTCCCTTCCATTTTGCGGGCTGAAACTTCAAAGTATAGTTCCGAATAACGAGAAGCGATTTCCCTGGCTAAAAAGTTTCGGACAGACATTTTTTTCCCCAACCAAATTTTACGTTACTTATTCTAAAGGTCTTGAAAGAACATAAAATTCTGCACAAAAGTGAGACACAAACTTTTCATCGTCAAATGGACGATTTTTTTTAAAATTCACGCGTCATTATATCGAGTAACATGAAATAAGCATTAGATTTGTGGAAAATCACTAAATTACAAAAAAGAAAAATCAAAATAGCCTTATAATGTTCGCATTTTTCTTTGAAGTTTCGGACTAACGGTAAAATTTAACACCGAAATTTTAAATTTCTCTTAATTACTCATCCAAAAATATGAGCGGTTGGTGCGACAGCTGTTAAATTCAATTTGGATAATAGAGACATGGGGTAACGCGACATAAACTATTTATTATTTATTTATTTATTTATTTATTTATTTATTTATTTATTTATTTATTTATTTATTTACTTGCAAACTCGTCCTCCACAGAACCAAACGAAGCCAGTTACGAGTGTTTCACACATTATCGAATACAAATTAATAATTAAGGAATTATTTCTTTTTTGAAATGAACGGCGGAACTTGAACAGAAAATATTACTGAAGCTTTGTCCGCACAATGTCCGAAGCGAGGCGTCGCAAATGCAGAGCCCCAAGTTTTCAAACAACATCGCATAATGCGGTACCTATTTCCAAGCAAACAACGAGCCGATACAGTTGGTCGCAGGAAATAAGTTTCAGCTTTTACAGGCTACTTTGGGAGTGGAGAGCACCGGTGAGAACACAGTTGGGCAGAAACGAATCGAGAAAAAAATGTAAGATCCCGCAGGAAATTAAGAAACACAACAGTCGCATATTTAGTTTTGGAATACATTGCGCAAGAGAATACAAGTTTTATTGTTTTTATTGCTGTTGTTGTTTTTATGCATCCTAAAGAGATTTCTAACTTCGTTAGCAGAGAGAAAATTGATAAACGCCAACCGTTATGTTTAGAGAGGGTTCAATTTATTCGGCTAATATTTATCGTTATATTTTGTAGGTACTGCCATCAGAGAATATGAGGAAAACTATAATTTAGTCAGGCAGCAATTACAACGCGCGATAACGGAAGCAGAGGAAAGGGTTAGGCAGGCAGGTAGGTAGGGTTTCTTCAATAAAGAGGGGAATCGCACGCAATAAATTTTACAGGCAAAATTAAAATATCCTAGAAGAAATTTATTAATAATCTTGGTCCGGATGGAAGCCCAACAAGAAACCATGATCGGTATACGTATGTGCCTACGTTGCCAAATGATTCCTAAACACGCATTCGTTGGCTGCAATTACGAGATGCAAAATGCCATCACCCCGAATCAGTAATAACATTTTGATAAAAATAAAATAAAATTAATAAAATGAGCGTCTCACCTTAACTGGTTTCTCGAGTTCGAGTGCGCAATTGGACGATTTTAAAACTTCGCTACCTATGCTGTTCTCCTCTCCTTCGCTAGTACTTTTCACGTAGACGTTTGACTTGGACACTCGTTTCACTAGAATGTTTCCTTGGTCATCCATTTTCAGTTTGACACCCTGCGAAATCGATATAATTACGCTTCGTTGAAAAATCTCGCAACAAATACCCAACCACGAAAATGAATAACGGATCAGCTTACGTGTCCAATGTGTTTTTTAACTTCATCAGTTTTCGGATCGCGCATTGGATTATCGAATCCGCATAATCCAATTCTGAAACATTAAATAAATAAAAGTCCTCAGTTAGAACAATTTGCTAGTAAAGAGACGAAAATTTACGTTTCACCTGCTCTACTTCAACCATAGATAAAAGTGAGCATTCGATTTTTTTTTTTTTTTTTTCCAATGGGCTTCTGCTTACGCAGCCATTTTACTAATCGTCTGGAGGATATATTTTTTTTTATGTCCTAGTCGAAGAGGGAAGGGAAATGAGCAGAATCCGGATCCGACGGTCAATGATCTGTCAAGCACGAATTTTTCAATCACACACAGACGAGCACCAACAGAACCGAACCGAACGCACCGCCATTTCGGTCTCGAACTTACTACATTTCGATTGCAAAGCCGAGCACCTGACCACTACCCCACAAAGACCCCCATCAGTGATTCAGTCGAGTACACTAACCTTGGGATGATTTTCATCACTGAAAATTATATTACCGCGAATCGTTTTCATATTTTTTATTATTTGTCACTTTTTATCGAAAGAAATACCGTTGATAAACAGTATCGGTAGGTATACGTCGAATACTGAAAATGTGACTATAGAAATCATGGCTAAAATCTGATTAGAATTATAGATCCTGCGCCCAAAATAATACTTCGCCTAGTACCGGGATCTCGAAGGCATTACAGCGCCTTAAATATGCGAAAAGATACTTCTCGCGTTACAAGGCACAGGGAAACCGGTGCAGCGGCAACGTTTTTTAGTACCCTGTGAACCCTACGACCGCTCCATATTTGAGACATGGAGTATTATCCTGTTTTGGGTACCAATAAAAAAAAGCTTACTCGGAAATTAAAGCTGAACCAAAAATGTTACTCAACTTTTTTTAAAATAAAGATAGGAAAAGCAAAGATTTCGGCGGAAATAAAAACTTGGATTGTATCATTGCAAATAGACCAGGTACCTACTTACTTAAGAAGTGACTAAGGCATATTTTGGTTAGATTAATTCCACGTATGTACGGCCGTATAAGCAAACAAAAATCATTAACTTATTGATCCTCCGAGTAGATAGCGCTATTATATAGGTATACAAAATAAAAGTAAAAAAAAAAAATACTGAAATAAAACCACTGGTTCATTGTGCGGCATTGAACGATACTTAAATTAAAATCCGATATTTGAGTAAAATTTTATCCGTGACTGCCGCATACTGTACAAGAAATATATAGGTGAAACCACACTCGAGTATTCTACTGAAGTAAACTGAAAATCTAAGAATATGGCCCATTCACTGTTTCGACCCGAATTCTGTGCTATTTCTGCGTAATTTTTGCAGTTTTTTTTTTCAAAAAGAATCGTTCAATATTATTACAGACGTACGGATTACATTTCAGATTGAAAGTGTAACTCTTGAGATTATTTTTGTTTTTTGTGTTTTTCTTTTTACCATTCGCGAATGCACTTTGGAGTGCTTATCATAAACATACGAGAATTCAGCTCTTTCTTTCATTTCAATTTCGCTGGCAGAAACAATTTACCAAAATCTATTCTCCATAACATTGTGGTATCCCAAGTATTTTCGTACCTTTTACTGTCAAGACTAGAGTTTTCTAATCTTGACGGGTAACCAGGTCTCATTATTTTGTAAATAATTTCTCTTTTGGTTGCATACGTGTAACTCAAAGAGGGAAATTTTAATCATATTCCTGCCTGATCTCAGACAATAGTAGCTTGTCTTCTATTATCTGTAATTCAGACAGACACTGCTTGTTCGACTTCTGGTGTGGCTGTATATGTTCGTCTGCTTTATATTTTGCCTCGTTTTTACTTTTTACATTTTTATATTGCGATGCCTAATTATTCATTACCACCTACAATTATAGCTGTTTATATGTGAAGACTTTCAATGGTTTGTACCTTTATATTTTGTAATAAAGGTCAAGGTATGTCACCCTTGTGCTTTATTTTTACAATGTGGTAAATTTGTCTTCATGCGGGGCAAACAAGCGGAGGCAGCCACGTGGCCCACCAAGTGGTGTGATTTCTTTGGTGGGTGTTTTAAAATTCAACTCGGATCTTTTTTATATTCTGTCTTTATGTCAAAATTCCCAAGTTTCAGGGGTTATCGTAAACCTTATCTTGGATTAGCTATCTAAGCACACCAGGTTTTCAAACTTTGCCTGGTGTTTGTTGTCCAACTTGTGTATTTTGGACTTAACATCGTGGGCACTAAGGACATTTCAGGAACCTTGAGTTGTTTGAGGCTGACATTTTGTATAAAATGTGTAGCCTACTGAGTTTGTTTTGTTGTGGTATGTTGCCACCCCAGTTAGCATTAGGGGTAAGGAACACACCTATTGGAATGCTGGAAATACAACATTTTAATAAATTCGGGCAGAAAAGAATTACCTTTGTATGTTACACACAAACTGTTTGAAATAGTAATTATGCGTCATGACCTGACATTACGAACAATGGTAGATAAGCTAAAATGCGCAACGTTACAGAATCCTATTTTCCTAAAATAATTCATCACTTTGTTCGGTCATTATGAACCCTGTCACACTCTGCTCGGGTAAAGTAATATTTTCGTGTACAGTAATAATAAGTGAATCAGTATTTTGGGAAACGAGATAAATCAGGATTTAGGTAAAATTGAATTTTCAACACCAATAGTTTTTCACGAGGTAGCTAGTAGCTTACATCATTTGGAAAAAGAATCTCACGCATAAGACCACTTTATAGGTCTTCAGATTGTTGCACAATTTCAATTCATTCGAGAAACATGGTAAGTAAGTGACTAATGCGGGTTCTCTTGTCGGGGGCGGATGAGTGGCTGGCTCGGTGCAAGTCTGACAGATGTAACCATCATGAAAAAAGAATTAATTGCCCAACTGAAACGGTAAAAATTTCATTCAATTACGCAGCATTAAATAAATTTACAAAACAAAGAACGCATGTTGGATTGGTTAAGTTTTCCAAACTAATCATATTGCCGGTCATCTTGGACATTATTTGGCACTATGAACAATGCCCAACTAATCATTTTGTTCCTAACATATTTTCGCAAAATAAATTAAGACGTGGTCTGAGGAAAAATGAAGGAACAGGAATACTCTGGCAACCTGGTGGCGCAAGCAACTCGCGTAACTAAGCGTTTTATCAACCAGTAGAATAGCGTAAAGTTAGCAACCGCGAGATGGCGGCTATGCACTCGATCTGCAACCAGGCCTTGCGGATAAATGGAAAGCGGATTTTTCCAATCAAAGTCCGGAATTTTCTAAAATGTTGGAAAATATTTGATGAGAATGTGTTAAATTTCAGTTTTTTGGAAGAGAGACCCACGCCCCTGTAACCGCGGCCACAGGTTCGATACCATCAGAGGCTAAAATTTCGCTGACCCGCCAGGCATTCGTCGACGTGTTTTGTTGATTGCACCTCTCGCAAGAGATCGAACTAAAAAAAACTATTCGACTTAATTGTCTAGTTTGTGGTCAAAAATGGTCACGTACCGTACCGTACCTGAACATCGCAAATTCGCCCAATGTTGTTCGTTAATTAGCTTCGTCGACCCTAAATGTGGGATTTCCTAAAAAGGAAACGCCGAAGAGATGGTGCAGTGCAAGGTAACTGGGCACTTGACGTATTTCCCGCGCCCCAATTCCGGCGAAGAGCGTCGACGAACGACTTGCCCGGCACAACGAACGAATCGAATACCCAGGCGAACAAAACCAAACCAACGTCTCATTAACATGGCGTGAACGCTGCTACTCGGCCTATCTGGTCGTTTTCTCTTTTCGCCGCTCCCCACACGACTCTCCCCTAACCGCTACCCCTACTAAATCAGCCACTCTCTCCGTCCGTATTCAAAAGCGTTCGTTATTAACATGCGCCAGGCGCGTCCCATTCAGTTTCGGCTTACAGGCTAATGCCCGTAGAACATAATCTCGCCTCGCCTCGCCTCGCCTCGCCTCGCCTCGCCTCGCATCCTCACGCAGTTCCCACAATACATTGTAATGACAACGCTCAGTACAAACGACAGCCCATCTTCTGTCGGGACCATCGTCGTAATTACAAAGGCGACGAAAAATAGACTGGCCAGCCACACCTCGCACCCACTTCCACCGATGCCGAAGTACGCTCCCCATCCGTCCACATTCACTTCGTTAGGTCGTCGCAGCCATGCGGACCATCCGACCAAAATGGTTGAACTTTTCGACCATCAATTTCAAATTTGAAATCGACATTGGTAAACGCATCAAAAACATGTTGAGACCCAAGTTAAAAAGTTGCTCACCAGAAGGCAATAGCGGTACATTTATTCGTTTTTGAACAAGTCCAACGGAAGCCAAAATGCGGAGGTAGTTAATTTAGAATGAGTGCTGAATCATCGTGCTTAAATGAATAAGAAAAATGGCATCATTTTTCACACCAAGTAGATCTCAGCAGTGGTGGACGCACGAAATCTGGTGAACGTATACGGAGGGTTGTAGACCATAAACGCTTTCAGAATAATTCCCATACGTATAGCTTGAAGTGGTACAAAATTTTGGTAAGAATACTTGACGAGTACAGATACACGCTTTTAGTGCGACTGGATATCAGTCAATCAAAATCGCGCATCTCACTGAGCTACCAAGCGGCGCAGATTGCGCAGGTACAAAAGTTTATATTAATAATGGGGTCCCCCAAAATCTGTTCAAACTAACCTTGAAAAAATTAAAAATGTTAGGTAGGGGAAAAATACCGAGTTCTACTGTTTTTAGTCGAAGAGAAAATTACAAGACGATAAGCACAACGCATGTTTCATCCTACTTCTGTCTCTTATCTTCACTCTTTTACAAAGGCGCAAATTAGTTCCTCAACGCAGGGGAAGGTGTTGTACGTAGCAGAGCGTTCACTTTATAACAGACTACCCGATAGGTAAATATATGTACCTAAATTTTGTTTTCATATTTTAAAAGGTTACTATTATTTTTGAAAAACCGTGGAAACCTTTTTCGAATGAAAATTCAATAAGAAACCTAAGGGTGAGTTTCAAATTTACACAACCCAACATTCCCGGAGATAGAGGTGGAAATTTAATTTCACAAAAACATAGATGAATGTTTGGAGACATTTATTAGTTAATCTTTGATGCAAATGCGTCATTTTTATTGAAAAAAGGTTTTCTATTGATATGATAAAGCGGGAACATTATCGATTAAATAACATTATGCCAGAAACAGTGTCCTGACCATTTACGATAGTTGGTTACAGCACCATCCGCGGAGTGTCCATAATTTGACCATTACTCTACGGTAGGTGCGTGGAGCCGTAACAAAATTTGAAAAGTTTGGTTCAGTTATTCATGGACGTCATAAACAGCCCACAGAAAGCTATATGGACATGACTTTCAGAAATTTCGCCACAATTTGCATCAATATATGAAGGACCTTCACCTTGAAACTTTCACCATCTGATTTTTCATTAAATTTTGATTAAAAAAAGCTATTAAAGTTGAAACCCTTTATACATTGGATCCTTCTTAACATTTCCTAAAAACGCATTTTTATTATTATTTTTTTGAATTTGGTTCTATTTTCGATTAACAAATTAATTTTCAGTGTTTTATCGTTTCCTCGCGCATTTGAGCCTTTTAGAGGCAATTTTATTACAAAATAAATATGTTTTTAAAGATTGCTCAGAAACTAACTCACCGATTCAGTAAATAAAAAAAAAAAAAAACTATAATAATAATAAAGGACTTAATGCGTTCAGTCTCTACCATTTGAAAAGAATTTCATCAAAATCGATCCAGTAGCTCCAGAAATTCGCGGACAAACATAAACACACACACAATCGAATTGAGTACTACTTTTTTTGTAAGTTCATTGAAAAAATTATTTTTCTCTTTTCAGCGAATTTTTATTCTTTTTATTATTTTTTTTTCTTTTCTTTTCTTTTTTTTTTAAGTCACTGCTCGTGTGACATATGCCTGAACAAGACAAGACCGAGACCACACGACACCATTAGTCTTGAAAATGGTCAAAGACATGCGCACAGTCCAATGTCGGTGGTATTCTACGTTCCACGTCAATACCCTGTCTTTCGGTTTCGGTTTTCGTCTCCGTCCAGAAACATTCATGTGCTACGCCCTACCTACATCAAAATACATACAAAAATCTTTTCAATTGCGTCTTTTAGGCTTGGTGCGGCAAAAGGCGCAAAACCGAATGGAAACCAGAGTTCGCGCAGATCAATGGCGCGGCAGTCGAATAAATTTAGGTTCGAAGCGAAATGTTTAACACGCTTCCATTCCGTTCGACAGTCGCTACGAACACACGCGTCAATACGAATAGGCTGTTTACCTATACGGTAGGCCTACAACGCCCAACATCCGAACGCGCGTAAAGACGCTGAAACGTTTACATTTCCAAAACATGTACCCCTACAGAGACCCGCGCCCGCGCCCGCGCCCCGGCCCGGGCCAGGCCAGGCTCAACATCGAAATACTGAAGCGCAACGTGGTGCGTCGCGCTTCAGCTCGAGTGTATACAGGCCTATAGCCCAGCATTCAGGACGCGACGGGAATCGAACGTGGCTGACTACCAACCTACGTTTTTGCAGGTAAGCAAAACATTACGGCGGCTCAGGCATATATTTAAATTATCAGTGGCGAAGACAGCAGGTTCCCTCCGATGAATGCGACCGGGTATCATTGAGGTTACGTAACAGACACCGCCACCAGCAGAACAGATCACTTGGCATCCGATTTTGGTCGAACACTCGAACCATTCTAAAACCGATGTCAAGTACGAAAATAATTCTATAGCAGAATGGCGGCAGCGGCGAATACGACTCGAGTCGATTTCTCCTACCGTTTCATTGGCCGTTGCGTACGAGCGGACGCACCTCCATATACCAGCTGTTTCTTTCGCCACAATATGGGGCATGCGCGATTGAATGGCGTAAAACGTGTCGTGGTACAGCCATCGAGGGAGTCGACGCTTTCATCTTTGAGCAAAATTAAAAGGCCGCTGGCCATATATATATATGTATATATATATATACACACGAGGACGAAAGATTAATTATCGAGGCGTCGAAATTCTGCGAACGCCCGTTTAAACACTCGATTTAAAGAAGATCCAAAAAATAGAATGAATTTTTAAGGAAAAATTACTGGCAAATACAACCCGTCGCCAATTCGAGACACAAATTTCACACAAATAAGGGTTATAATTATCCAAGGGAAGCGTGGGAACCGGCCTATTGTCGACGATAAAATTAAAATTTAGATCAGAAAAATATAAAGGGCTTCGTACAGAAAAAAAGAAAACTACCCACCTATACCTACATCGATTCTTTAAATAATAAGATATTTGCAGAACGCGAGGATACGAAAATCGGTTGTCGAATAAATTCGTTTTGGTATTGGTAGATAGGTGGGCACAAAAAAGCAGTCTAGCAATAATTTTTCACACGATAAGTAGAATACAGCAACTAGTTACGGCTTTAAAAATTCGACCAAAAAAAAGAGGATATGAAGGGCCTGTTGGGGCACAACTGAGATTTTTACTTCGGATGATGGGATGGAGAGATTACAAGGCTACTTTACAGTATAATAACATTTCCAAAATCGTTCAACGAAATCAAAAAATAAAACCGAATACAAAAATAAATAAATAAATAAATAAATAAATAATAAAAAATGCATTAAGAAGTGAAAAATTAATTATTTTAAAATTAAACTAGCAAATTATTGACGTCGGCGTTATTTAAAAAGTTTTGTCACAAAATTGGAAGGAACTGAAGCAAGGTCGCAGGTATAAAGCCTACATAATAAAGGAAAGAACACCGACTTCAATAATTCCAGTCCCTAAACCTAGATCTTGCTGGATTAATTTTAAAATAACTATTTTTCACTTTTTAGCACTGTTTATTTGAAGTTGGCTCTATTATTTGAAAAAAATAAAGGCCTCGCTCGTTATTCGGCACTGACCAATGAGGTTAGGGCTTAGTTCGTCACGAATCAGGAGGAGCGCGCGTTTTTTAAAAGAGCATTTATCCATAAGAAAATGTTTACCTGTAGCCGTCGAAGCCATCGTCGGATCCGTTGATGGTCAGCACTGGTACTCTCGCGTACGCTTTCGCCACTCGCCTATTTCGCTCTAAAACTATGACTTTTGCCCATATTTCGTCGTCTATTTGTGTCCATTTGTCCAAAACTTCTTGAATGTGATCCTGCAACAATACGAGACGGGCTCGTTTAATAATGGCGACGATCGATGGTCGACTCATTTAGAAACCGAACACGGAACGGAATACAATTTTATACTCTCTCAGATCGGATCGTAACGTTGGCGATAGATCCGACCCAGCAATTCGCAAGCTTGAATTTCAAACGAAGCCCTGACAAAGTGGAAGAGGCTATTTTTACGGATGTAACACCGCGAATCGAATAGACGCAGACACGCGGCGTGTAACGCGAATTGCATACGTTTTGAACCGGTCATCGGTAACGAATGGCTATTAACGTTGTAAGTATGCGTCCGCTTTTTGGTGCTGCGTCCGCGTCCTACTGTCCCTATTGTCTTCGAATGATGTTAACTGGTCCATCGAAATGTCTCGTTTTCAAAAATATTCGATAACGCCGTATATTAGATGTTTATGCAGCATACTGCGGGTAAATTAATACAAAATAGGTACTCGAGTGACGAGTACCGTAACAATTCAACTTTAAGACTAATAAGGGTAGGTAAAACTTGAGATGAGTTTCTACGTCAACCTATACAATGCGAAAGATAAACCATCGGATTTTCATCTCGTTGGTTCATGGTCTTGCTCTAAGGTCCAAAATAAATAGTCACGTAAGTGACGAGTAGGGGCGTATCCAGGATTTCCACCTTTTCCTTTTCCGCAGTCCAAACGTGACACCGGTCACCGTCCCTCACAACCACACTGACACAACACAAAGCGATCGACGTGAATTTTGACGATGAAAAAATTAATGTAATTACCGATCTATTATATTAATCTACTGCAAAGATTCATTTTGAAGCAGGGTGCGGGTGATGTTGATAAGGATGGAAAATTCCAACACAATTACAATTCATTTAATCTTGTTTTTTCCACTTTTTTTGGAGGCTCTGAGAGGGGCTTTCATTCCGCACGCTCTCCCCCTCGCACATGCTACTGGCCACGAGCCCAACACAAGTAAATGCCCAACACTATGTACTTGCTTCTATTACGAATTTACGAAAAACAGCTGCCCGCATTTCGGGCATCCATTCGAAAGCACAAAAAAATTCGTTGAGCCGAAAATTCCGCACAATAAAATGACTGAATTATAGTCTGGTCGACCTCGATCGAGGCGCAAATTTGGTTTCGTGCGCAACATAGCGATTCATAGGCACGATATGATTTTGAGAGCCTACCGTGCATATACACGTAACCTACGATTACAGCAATGTAATTTTTCATATTTTTCGGGTAAAATAAGCTTCCTGGAAAACATTAGATGCCCGATAGTCAATAGGCAACAGGATGAGAGGCATTGGTAGTTTGAACTGATCGGTCAAATTTCTGTGGTCCAATATGTGGCAACAAGCATTTACATTTGCATGCGACATAGCGTTCCTAGACTAAGTAAGCAACCGAAGAAAGCAGAAATTTTTTGGTTTCAAAAACCAACACATACACAAAACTGCTTTGCAAACTGATTTATTCGATTCGAGTTTGACAGAGAGGAATTTTTTGAGTAAGTACGTTAATAGTTAATACAGAGGCTTAACATGTAAAAATATTCAATATCATCGCTGCAGGTCATTACGACCGAAATCAGCAAACAATAAAATAATGGTTTGGTGTGAGATAGCCCCCAGTCCGCTCGTTTTAATGGAGCACTGTCTCCGGAGCATAAGGATAGGCAGTATTTTACCTACACCCATTTCTATTCAATCTGTTTGAAAACAATAATTCTGCTTAGTCCGGTTTAATGCGAGCACTATATAGGTAGCTGAATTACCATCAATTTTGAATTTGAAAAATAGTATTCGACGAAATTTCTATCACTTTGAGTTTGGAACGCAGCTTTTAAACGAACGTAGGCCGCCTATCGTCGTCCGTCTACTTTTTCTTCGCTTCTCGAAGGTACCGAATGCAATTTTCAAATGGTTACTCTAAAATATTCGATCGAACGACAATAACGCGAAATAATAATAAAAACAAGCTCGAAGGTACTTTTTGCCAAATTGATATTACGATCAAAATATAATAACAGGTTTTCACGAAAACTTGTTAATAGTAAGGGTTGGAAATTTTAGACACCAAGTCGAATTGATTCTAACATTTCATGAAAAGGTAAAGGGTAAGCTCACAATTTTTTCAAGTAAGTGTAGGTTTGGCGACCACCGAAAGCGCTACGATTGTGGTTGCCGGGTTCGGTTACACGCATGCGCCAGGTTTCACTTCACAAAACTTCTCTAATTTGTGGAGAAAAATGTGTGATTGCAACGATGAGGTACAACTTTCAATAACGGGAACGAAAGAGGGGGAAAGGCAACGACGGTTTTAATTTATTTTTAACAACGGATAAACGAATAACGTAGTAGGTACCTACCTAATTATTACCACGTCAGAAATGAATTTTTCTCGAATACGTGGTTGCGCTTTTATACCTACGTGTAAAACGTTGCGTCAAGTGAAACCTGGCGCACTTCAGCGCTTTCACACAGAAATACAACCGCAGCCGGCGATCGCTATCGCGATCACATAGCATCGGTGGCGACGTCGACTACCTAACTACTCGGTGAAATTCAAATTACGAGCAAGAGTCAAGAACAGAAGCGCATAAAAACAGGCGGATTTATAAACTCGGCGTTGAAATTTGGATAGGCACTATTCCACTTTGGACTCGCATAATTGTAGCCACCCACAGGCTACAACTATTTCATTCGTACAGAATACCTAACAACTTGGGCCCATATGTGGACTGTAACTTGAAAACGTCTCGATAGTACCTACGGGTATTCTTCGCTCTGCTTCCACGTGTTTACGCCCATTTAGGTTTATCTTCCTTCGTCCCGGAAAATTCGTTACGACACTGACCAGTGACTAACGACTGCATCAGCTTACCTATACCTAAATACCGTCGTTCTTCGAATCGACTGCCCTTTCACGGCGGATACACATAACGTCCTCAGACTCGCTATACGTATACGGGCTCCAAGTGCGCAAAATTTGGAAATTTATAGAGCGGCGAGGTATTTCGTGCTCGATTTTGGAAACTTGGCGACTCCGTTGGCGCAGACGTAGCACTGATTCGATGTGGCCGTTTCAACGACGAGAGAGAATCTCGCATCGTTATTGCGTAGGTATCCTAAATTTAGGACCAGCACTCGTCAAGTTAGCCGGGTAGGTACCAACTTGAATAATAATTTTTATGGCCGTGGGTAACGCCAACGATGGGCTTCGAGCGCTCCGTCACGATACCAAAGCACAAACAAAGCTGAGAAGATGGCGCGCAAAAACAAGTCGATTCGCGAGAACTGGTTCACGTTCGGTTCAAGAAGGCTCTCAACGGTATTTCTCGTGCCAGACACGAAATTCGATTTGATATGCGAACGCCAGCCAACAGCTATAGCCGATACCTACCTAAAAGCTGCGCGACGTATTTTTATCGCCGTACGTTCTTTCAGCCACCAGCCAACCCACAGCCCAGATACAATACCGGAAAATGGCGAAGCGAATAACAGCGAGAGGGGGAGAAAGAGTGAAAAAAGTTGTAGGAATGAAATAATAAGGCAGGTACACGCTGGTTAGTTTTACAGTACACCACCGCATTATCAACGTTTTATGTAAATTAAATAACGAATAAATACGAAAGAACACGGGCCATATATAAAGCTGTTAATGTTTATGTGGCGCATTAGGATCGATATTTGTCTGGTCACTGCCACATGGCCGCATTGCCACATTTCCACATTTCCACATTGCCACATTGCCACATTGCCACATTGCCACGACGCTTCGCACGGCTGCGGGACAGTTGGCGAATACATATTATTATTATTATTATTATTATAGATTCTTCGTCGCCGTTGCCGTCGCCATCTTCGATGTTGTTGTTTCACACCTCAGATCGTGTTTTTATATCGCCGTCGTCGCATCGTTTACCGCTCGTCCTCGTCCAGCGTAGTCATCCGAGCCTCGACAGTCAGCAGTAGGCACACAGTGCGTTGGTCGGCGCGGGCTAACCCGCAGCTACTTTCGTCCACTCCACGACTCGGCCACTCGATCGCATTTCCACAACCAACTCTCGAAAAACGATTTTTCTACTTTCTCATTTTGCCCGATCAAACGAGCGATTGCAATAAATGTTGTCCGACTGCGACCCTCGCACATGACCCGTCCGTCCGGCCGGAGTCCGGACTAGCGGCGTTCGCCTTCCACATCGACCATATTCTGCTCGGGCCAAAGTCAAGCCGAAAACAGATCCTGGCAGCAGTGCAGTCGTCCTGGCTCGACACTCTGCCCCCTCGCACGCATGTTGTACCGCCCTTCGGTAAGATGCGGCCCAAAAGTCATCGAGGTGCGCGATTTGCGTCCCACTTGTCCACCCTGTGGCGTGTAACATGCGTCCCTGTGTCTGTGTCTGTGTATGTGTATGTGTATGTGTGTGACGTTCCACGCGTCTACCCTGTGGTGTGCAAGTAGGTATTCGGTCAACTTGCGTCCCCATCACGAACACAAAGAACATTACAAAACCGCTTAATGCGATTTCGAACGAACAGATAAACGCACTGTTACGAGACGTTAGAATAAAGTCATAATAATCCGCACTCGTTTCATCGGCTTCGCAATAATATATAATACACAATATTTTTGATTTATGAACAGACCCCCATTTATGATATTCAGCGTTTCGTGTAAGTATATATATGTATATGTATATTATAATAACCACTTCTGTAACGCTATCACGTGACCAAAATAACGGATATATATTTGGCTACGCATTTGTTTCAGTCAAATCCTAAAATTGTTTTTTTTTCCTTCTGGTTGATTGATACTTTCAAGTTCTGACTCATTGTTACGTAGGTCTATGCGAGTAAAATTATTGCTGCATAGCAGTATCGGGTACTCTCCAGTAAAATTACATTGGCTAGTGGCCAACCAAAAGTTTTAGTGCTGGAGCTGGATCATAGGAAGGCTGCTATTCCGCTAACTGAAAAATCGCATTCGACATTTATTGGCGCATACATTTATGTGAGATTTACACAAGTCTACTACCCAGCCCTCGTTAATAGTTTTAGGGTGGCACTTTTTCTGCCATGTCGAACACATCCATCATCTCAGGTAGGTTCTCGTTTGCAGGCACCGCTAAAATGTGGAGTACCTAATTACCTACCAACGTTCGGTTATTAGGCCTGTCACTAAAAATTTCGAGAGGATTCGCAAGACTTGGAATGTCACAGAAAAACGTTTCCTAAACAAACGAATCTACAGATGAACAGGTGACACTGCGTTTCTAACAACGGCTGCGTATTCGCATTATTCTTACGGAGAGTTATACCGTACCTATATATGCATTTGTCATCAGCGCGTTTACAGCGATGAAACTTGAATACCTACTTGCGAAGAAGGAAAATTCAAAAAGAACATTATTTTGAAACTTTTCTATACCTACTTGGAAAAGATCGTAAGTACCGATTATACGGAACCGTTAAATTGCCGATGAGCAGGGTTTAAAACTTTATTTTCGCACTCGTCGCATCAGCTAAACCTTACTTATCCCACAACTTCCAAGTTGGTACAACCGGACCCCATGAATGAACGATTAATCGCCTTCGTCTTCGATTGCAAATTTTATTGATACTGTCATAGTTTTGGCGCCTACTCGTATAGACTAGCCTAAATTTTGAAGTCGTACTAAAACAAAAAAGTCGATAACGGTGACAATGGAAAACACGTTAGCATAGATAGGCTAGGCACTGCGAAAATCTTTTATACCTACTGTACCTATAAGTCTCCTTTTTTTTTATTAATCGTTGAAATTTACAAGCGACGTAATTTCTACACGATTACGTTCGGACCTGAATTGAAGAAAAGAAAAAAAAAATCGTTTCCCTCCGAATAACTTAACTCCGTGCCGTATTGCGTAATGGGCGTATTTTCCTTCGATAATGGCGGAGGGCAGTCGCAGTCGCAGTCGCAGTCGCAGTCGCAGTCGCAGTCGTAGTCGTAGTCGCAGTCGGTCACCTGAGCCAACGACCCAACGAACGAACTACGCGTCATGTTGTTCACTCATACGATGAATGTTGACCATGGACCGCGGACAAAAGGTGAAAACCATCAACTGCGATTATGTTGTTGTTTTTATTCCACTTTCGTGGTTTAAAAAAGTCGATCGAAAGACGAAATCAACCGCCCAACTGTGTGTCTGTATCATTCCGGCTGCCAATTGAACTGCCGACCAGACGCGATACGGAGGGGCCGAGCCGATCATTAAAATTCTTCGATAGTTAGTCGGCGAGTGGAGTGGCGTGGAGTGGAACGGAGTGGGGTGGGGTTGAGAGGGCTATCGATATTTCAACAATTTACTACTCGTTGGTAAGCCCGAAGCGTTTGACGCTGGCATTTCTCAATTAATTGCCAGATATACGAGCGATAAGCGAGCGGTGGAAGGTAAGGCCGAATAACAAACACACGACGGCTGAGGCCTGCCAAGAAGTTGTGCTGCGAGAATGAAGGAAAACGGTTCGCAAGCAAATTCGAGCGAATACGCGTTCGGCGAGCGAACGCGAACTCGGCGCAGACCCGCCACCAAGGAGAACCACGAAGGCGTGGCGCGCGCCTTCGAGCAGCGAGCGCCGCCGTCGAATACGTAAACGCCTTGCGGCCAATGCCAGCGAATGCGACCGGCGGTGACGGCGCGCCGCGCCCCGCCAACCAATGAGACAAGCGCTCGATAAACGGCCGTTGAACAATTTTGGCAGGCCGATTCGGGACGCTCGAACGCGTAAATTCGTGGCGAACTGTACGCGCGCCTACCACCCTCCTCGACGCTGAGTCACGTCTCTGGCCCGCATCTATAGCTTTCTTCGTCGACATTCAGCGCCACCACTCGTTTACGTTCCAATGTTACCGGCCACAGCCATAATACTAAAATTTCAAAACAGAAAAGAATTTGCTCTTTTCGCGAAAAAAATTTGTTTTCATATTTCTGTTGAACCTGCGAAAAACGACATCCGGGAAGAAACAGACGAAAGAAAACCAAATTTAACATCTTTCGCAAAGTCGGTTACTTTCAAAACGGTTGCTGAAAAAAGGCGGATGCGCCGGACGGATACCACCGCCCATGCCATTTCCACTAAATGTTTCCTCCGGCCTACAACGCGCACAATCACCATAAAACCTATTGAAGCGGGCCAGCCGAAGTCTCTTATGTACCCACTAACAGAACAACTTTTGCGATGAAGCCATTTCTCATAGACGGCCCAACCAAAAATTACCAAAACTCTCAAATAACTGTCTCAACTGTCTCAAGTTGAGCTCAATGTCCTGACCAGCCCAATTTTTTAAACTCCACCTATTAAAAAAAAATTCCGTTCCCCTACCGGGATTTGAACAGTCCTCGCACCATCGTTTTAGATATTCCGAAATTTTAATTATTGTTTCAGTTCAGATTCCGAATTTCGATAGGCGAGGGCTTCGGATATTATTTTTGAAGTGAATCTTCTTTCTGCTGGGTAGTAAACAAAAACGGTTGTGCAACGAAACCCCTAAAACGAAATAATCTAAAAACGGCCATCCAACGAAGCACATGAAACGAAAAAACGCTACCGTGACCCCCTTATGAAAATTAGGCCCATTCAACTCTTATTTAAATTCATTTCCCTCTTTGCCTTCTCTATCGATTTGTGAAAACAATATGTATTAGGATAGATACGTTTTTAGTTTCATGATTTCAGGAAAGTTTTGGCACTAATAACTCAAATTCATATATATATATATATATATATATATATATATACATACACGTTAATTTCTTGTTCCCCGGTACAGGTCGCAATTTTTGTTCGATAATCACGAAATTTGGTACAAATAATTTTACTAAGGTAAAGACCAGAACTGTTGATTTTGGTGCAGATCGACCGGACAGTACTTCCGGTACCACCATTTTTGTTTATATTTTGGCTATAAAATTTTCAATTTTACACCAATAGCAACGAAATTCAAAATAAATATAGAATTTTGGAACCATATGTACGAAATCTGAAATAAATATTCATTATAATTTATTATAGCATGCTACCAATTTTGGTGCGAATCGACAGGAAGGTAAAGCTGGTGTTTTTTTTGATTGAGAGATACATCGTCCGTCATATTTTTTAAGGGGCTGAGTTCAAATTTTCAGGTCATTCTTGGATGGAACTACACGACTCGAATACGGGCTAACAGCGAATACGGATGCGGGCAGTTTTACTCATCGCTACCTTTCAATGATAAAGTAGATGGTGAAGTTGGATGGAGTTTCCAATTAAAGTTGATGTGAAATTCGTGAACCAAGGTACGCGTACGCATATGGAAACGTTGAGGGATTTCTGCACTTGCCAGAATAGTAGGAGGTGGACCGTGCGACCGTGCCGTAAGGAGTGATCGATGAGCCGAATTTTGGCCTCGGTCTAGCACTTGTTGTAAGACAAAGACTAAGATTCGACAGACAAAAACCAATACCTAGTTTGAAACCAAGTTTTACTGTGCAAAACTCGAGACTATCACAATCATGACCATGGTCTTGGTCTTGGTCTTGGTCTTGGTTTTACTCGTCATAAGTAGATATGGGCTTTTGAGGCGGCGTGCGAACGATATGAAAAAAGAGCGCGACTGATACCGTCGAAAGCAAAAAGGACACGTTCTATTTGCACTCGGAAAGCTCAAACCTGACGAAAAATAGACAGACACACTAGACGGCCAAAATGGACGAAATTATCGAATTTATGGCATTTGGTATCGTGTGACCGGTAATAGGTCGAAAAATGAGTAAATGAGAACAGGCAAGCCGAACAGATTACTCATTTCTGGTCACTGCAAAGGACTGGAACGTATAGCATCGCGGCTATAGTCGTTGTATTCGACATTTCCCAAGGAGAGTGGGCACTAATGGTATGGACTACGAGTTGCTCGATCAACGTTACCCATTATACATCGCAGCTTTGTTTTGTTAGGCAAAAACAAAAACGACAACGGGGTAACATCGAAGGAAGTTATTCCGTTCTACATTTGACCTACTTGTGGATCGGCTCTCCAGTTGGTGCATTCATCTTGTAATAGTGGAGCAGTACCCCTCGGTGTCGACCCTACGTAGCAGATAAAACAAACCTAATACCAGTTGTGGGGACATTACTCGTATGAGGTTTTAGGGGCTCGCACCCCTCGACGACAGTCGCCGCCCAAAGGCTGGCAATATTCGTCTCTATGACGTTAAACTAAATACACGAACGCGTTTGTATGTTCGTACCTGTACGTACGTACAGGTAAGATACATCGTTCGAGTTGAGATCAATTACCTGATAACGATCTCGGTAATGTCACGACTCGGTACCAAACGCATTGCGTCATTTCTTATCATCTTGACGGAGACAGGAAACGACGCAACGTATGACATAATTACGTATTCATACATACGTATGTGTGTCCGTGTGCGTGTGCCAAATTCGGTATATAAACTCTCAGAACCGGCTCAAAAATCGCCAGTGTTCGCCGAGGATTTGGCTCTCCCATACTTATTTGTATGAAGTGGCAGAACACGCAAATACTGTTGAAGACCTTCTAGTGTGAATATCTCTCACGACAAGGTATTCCACAGTGGTGACCCCGACGTGATTTTTTGGCTACGTCGTGGGTGTCTAGAGGCGCGTTGCGCTATAACTAAAAAGAGGCGCGGTGCGCTGGCGAGTTACTCGCTTGTAATACAAATAATTTTTACAAGATCTAGACACCTTTGGCTGTCGAAGCAGAGGTCTTGACTTAGAAAGTGGGAAATTACACCCCCCCTTCCAAATATATTTGCCGGAAGGGAACCAAGACAAGTAGACCTGGAGGAACAAAGTTGCCCTCATCCGCCAACTCCTCCAGCTTCGACCAGAGACTCAGAAGTCTTTGAGACTCCGGAGAAACAAAAAAGGATCCGGAGGCCAGAAGCCTTGCGTTTGGGAGCTGTAGCAAACCCCAACGAAACTACAGCTCGAACACTAAGAAGCGGTCGTCTATTGAGCCAAGACTTCGACCCTTCAACCCCAGACCGACAAACTACGGAGTCTGGGAGACTCTTCGCGGAAAATAAAAGTAAAGAAGTCCAGCACACGATGCCCAACGGAAACACGAACCCGAACCCATCATCAAACCAAGCAGCAGCGGGCGGAAGTGGTCAGCCACAGCTGACCCCCGAAGTATTAGCACAGCTCTTACAGCTGTTGCAACTGCAAACATTGCAGAACCCTGCTATCCAAAGACGGAGGATAGAGATTCCGGAGTTCCTACCCAATGAAGTTGAACTATGGTTAACTCTCCTCGAGGGTCGTTTTAAGACAGAGAATCTGCAAAACGACCAAAAATACTCACACATTTGCAGCGGCATGCCCGCAGAAATCATACGCCGCATTCCGGATATCATGGAATGCCCTCCGGCGGAAGCAGACAAGTACAGTTGGTTCTGCAGAAAAATAAGAAATGTGTTTGGTAAGACTCAGAACCAAATTATTGATGATGTAATGGGCGGAATGAAGATTGGAGACGACAAACCCTCCACCTTCATGGCCAAACTCAGACAAAAGGCCGATAATATAGTGTCACCGTCAGTTATTGGAAACCAGTTCTGCAAGCAACTTCCCCAACATGTTGTGCAGTGCCTGGCCGCCATAGGTACCACGGTAATTAATAATTCAGAGGACCTAGACTTCCTAGCGAAGAGTGCAGATAGTGCACTGGAACATTCGAGATCGACATCCTCGATCAGTGCAGTATCCGCTGAGACCGGAGAACTAGCTCAGCTTAGAGCCCAGATAGCTCAGCTGACTAGTGAGATCAAGAAGAAGAGTAACAATAATAGCCCAAGACAGGGTAGAAACAACAACCGCTCGAAAAGCAGGAGCAACAATAACAAAAGTAACGATAGAAAATCTAGGTCTAGAGACCGCAAGAGCAATTCTACCAGGGGTCAGAGTCCAACTCCCCCAAGAAGAACATCGTCCCCTAAACCCCCGTCTCAAAACTGGGACGATAAATCCTGCTTCTTTCACAACCGGTTTGGCGCAGAGGCCACCAAGTGCAACAATCGATGCCAATGGTGGGGTAAATCTTACAATAAGTCGTCAAACTAGAAAGAGGGGTCGTCTATGCGGCTGAAGATCCCTCGAAAAAGTATTCACGCCGCCTGTTCATCAAGGACAGGACAAATAGGAGACGTTACCTAATTGACTCAGGTGCTGACTTGAGCATTTTGCCAGTAGATAAAAACCAAAAGGCATTTCCTCCGAAATACTACCTCCGAACTGTGAATGGTCAAAACCTTCCAGCTTACGGAATAGAATCCAGCAAAGTAAGCATCGGTTTGCGAAGAGACATGACGTGGTCCTTCACAATTGCGGATGTTCCAACTCCGATCCTGGGTGCGGATTTCCTCGCGCACTACGGTCTGGTCATAGACCTCAAAAATGGAAAAATCATAGACAATAATACTGGTCTATGGGTGGAAGGCAAAACGCTAGCGTACCAACTGGACACCAACATATCCAGTTGCACGAAAGTCGACGAACAATTCTTACGGATTCTGTCAGACTATCCTGGAGTCACTCAACCATCGATTCGCAGGCATCCGACCTATAAACATGACACAGTTCATTACATAGAAACTAAAGGACCGCCTTGCCATGCTAGAGCCCGCAGGTTACTGCCTGATAAACTCAAAGCAGCACGGGAATACTATGATCGCATAATAGGTGAAGGCATATGCCGCCCATCAAAAAGTTCATGGAGTTCCCCGATCCACATGACCAAAAAAGCCAGTGGAGAGTGGCGAATCGTTGGAGACTACAGGGCCTTAAATGCCAAAACAGTTCCTGATCGCTATCCAGTCCCAAATATAATGGACTTCAACGCGAATATGAAGGGTAAAACGATGTTCACAAAAATCGACATCAACTGGGCATTCCACCAAATTCCAATGGCCGAACAGGACATCCCAAAGACAGCGGTCATAACCCCCTTTGGGTTATTCGAATACCTTCGAATGCCGTTTGGACTCCGTAATTCTGCACAAACTTTCCAAAGATTCATCAATGGACTGTTTATGGATTTGCCGTTTGCTTATGCATATTTGGATGACATATGCATTTGCTCAGAAGGCGGTGAGCAACAGCACGAGAAGAATGTAAGAACCATCGTACAACGTATACACGCTGCTGGACTTACCATCAATGTTGGAAAAAGTTTATACAAACAATCCAAGATTGACTTTCTCGGCTATCAAGTCTCGACCGAAGGCATTTCCCCTCTGAAGACCAAGGTAGAGCCTATATTGAAATTCCCGAAACCCTCCAACGTAGCAGAACTAAGACGCTTCTTGGGGATGGTGAATTTCTACAGACGTTGCATTAAGAATGCTGCAGCCGAACAAAGTAAGCTGTTCGCATTAATCAAAACAAACAAAAAGAAAGATAAAACTCCACTCGATTGGACTGAAGAAGCTGAAAAAGCCTTCGAAAACATAAAAGAAACACTGGCAAATGCAACTCTACTAGCTCACCCAGACGAAAGTCTGCCGTTATGTGTCGCGACTGATGCGTCCGACTTTGCTATTGGTGCAACACTGTACCAAAAGGACAATGACAAAAAGTTACCGCTCGCTTTCTTCTCCAGAAAGCTATCAAAAACCGAGAAGAACTACAGCACATACGACAGGGAGTTACTGGGAATATTCGCTGCGCTGAAGCATTTCAGGCACCAATTAGAAGGTAGATGTTTCACTGTGTATACAGATCATAAACCCCTAACACATGCCTTCACGCAAAAGACAGAACCAGCTTCCCCGAGAAGAGCTCGACAATTGGACTACATAGGACAATTGACTACGGACATTCAGTATATAAGTGGAGAACTCAACACTCCAGCTGATGCTCTCAGTAGGATCGAAGCTATCTCGGCACCGTCTCAATTACCTTACGCTGAAATAGCTAAAGAACAGTTAAGGGATGCAGAATTGCAAGAACTGTTGTCAAACGATGACACAGCTCTCAAATTGAGACAAAGGAAAATCCCTGGTACTAATGTTTTACTAACATGCGACATTAGTACAGGCAAGAATAGGCCATTCCTGCCGACAAAGTACCGCAAATTGGCATTCAGTAGTGTGCACAATCTATCGCACCCTGGACCAAGATGCACTGCTGGACTAGTATCATCAAGATTTGTTTGGCCTCGGATGAAGTCCGACTGCAACAAATGGGCTCGCAGTTGCCTGAATTGCCAAGAGTCCAAAGTAGGAAGACATACTCGGTCGCCTCTCAAATCTTTTAAACAAACGGAGCGGTTTAAAACGATACATATAGATTTGGTGGGTCCATTACCCCCATCCCAGGGACACAGATACCTGTTAACGATGATCGATAGAGCAACTCGATGGCCAGAGGCAGTTCCTCTCCATGAGATGACAGCTCCCACCGTAGCTGCCAGGTTATACGACACCTGGATTACCCGCTATGGCGTACCTGAAGTCATCATCACGGACCAGGGTCGTCAATTCGAAAGCTCGCTCTTTCAAGAGCTGTCTAAGAAGCTTGGTGTACAACACAATCACACCACAGCTTACCATCCTCAAGCAAACGGAAAAGTTGAGCGATGGCACAGAGCTTTGAAAGCCTCCATTATGGCTTGCGACACCAAGAGATGGGTTGACATACTACCAACCATCCTCTTGGGCCTTCGATCTGCTCTTCAAACGGACACGGGTCACTCTGCAGCGCAATTAGCGCTCGGCGAAGAGCTACGCCTACCAGGGGACTTTTTCACCCATTCGAAAGAAATTAGCCCCGAAACGCTCGTCCAAGACATACGGACTGACGCCAACAACTTTCTGAATCAGGCAGCTCGTCATGGCCAACCAAAGATTTATGTCTCCAAACACTTGGCCACAACATCTCATGTGTTTGTTAGAGACGAGAAAATAAGATCTTCGTTGGAGAAACCATACGCCGGTCCTTATAAGGTTGTATCACGAGATGACAAGAATTTTGTGATACTAATCGCAGGTGAACAGAAAACGATTTCAATCGACAGATTGAAACCTGCGTACCTTATAAACGACGACAAGAAAATGCTCCAAAGAGCAAAGAGGAAGACGACACACAAGGAAATAAAAAAGGAA
The DNA here is from genome assembly GCA_011428145.1 of Ericerus pela. Taxonomy (NCBI): domain Eukaryota; kingdom Metazoa; phylum Arthropoda; class Insecta; order Hemiptera; family Coccidae; genus Ericerus; species Ericerus pela. The sequence goes on from WOFM01000550.1 coordinate 1,223,735, forward strand.
GAACAGACTGAACAGTCCGAAACAACACAACCACAGAAAGTTGAGGACAATCCAGTCGAAAATGGTGATAAATCACAAAAATCACCAGAAAAAAAAATAAAAATAAAGAAAACGGTAAAGTTCAATGACGAGATCGTCAAGATACAATACGATCCGTCGGCCCCCTTATGCCCACGAAAAAGAGGCAGGCCCCTTGGCAGCAGAAAGCAGAAAAACCTAATTCCAACTCGAAAATCCGAAAGATTGGCACGGAGAAACTGAAAATATTCACGAAAAGTTAATATCCATAGCGGAAGAAATAAACCCGCATAAAAAGACGTATGAGAATCTGGGAATATTCGCAACAATAGAAATTCTTCAGATAAGCAGAGAAAAAGTGCGTACAATAAAAATACGACACGAATAAACAAATCCACGTGCAATACGGAAGAAAAACATTGCAACGTGTTTCTATTGACAAATAATACCGATAACAAAATAGTCAATAGATCGTGACGTCACAAACGAAGAGTGCATTCCTTTGTGAAATACAAAATTCGAAGTACGAAAATTCAAACATGCTTAACTCTGCTTGTACTTAACCAAATTTAACCGGAAAACTTTTAAGCTAAAGAATATTGAATGCACTATCCCCTCCGAACAAGTCCGAAAAAAGATAACGACTTGGAATAAAGCCGCGATCGAAATTATTCTCGCAAAGTTTTTCATTCGCTTTTCGACTGTCGAACAAAACTGCCGAAAACAATTTCTACCAATTTTCTTCTTTTTTTCTCCCTTTTTTATAAAAAACTTGTATTCCTTCCTCATGTCGTCTTCAACCAGTACCCCGTTTTCTGCTCAACCGTTCCAATTCGTAGTACCACCTGCCCCTCAGCCTATAAAGACAAAGGAGCAGTTGGAACGCGAAAAGGAAGCTGAAAGATTGGAAAACGAATTACTGATGGACACGTCGGCGGCGGACATCGTGAAAATAATGTCCGCCCCCCTTCCTCCGTTGATTTCGCCGCCAAAATTGCCAGAAAGAGTACCGGAAGTGGCGATCCCACCTCCGGAACCCTTAGCACTAGCGAGGTTGGAGACGAGACAACCTCAGGTGGAAGAGGTGCGAACTCCACGCCCTCCCCTCACCAAAAGCCTGGTTTACAGACCATCTGGGAGTTCTAACTCCCCGATGTACCGAAAACCGAGGCCTCTAACACTGACTGACCCCCGCCTGTCACATCGCTCCCATCCTTATCACCCGGCTCCAACACAACGACTGCCGAGAAGAAGGGGACAAAGTAGCAGAGAGGCCTACCAAGCCCGTTTGGACGCACGAAAGCAGTCGTATGAATGCGTCGGGGCTGCGGTAGGCTCGGCCCTCGCTAAGTGGGAGCGGGACCAAAGACAGTAAACTCGATAAGTCCCCCCAGGCACGCGACTTATCATTTTCGCGGCGCGAAAACTGGGGGGGAGTAGCTGTGGGGACATTACTCGTATGAGGTTTTAGGGGCTCGCACCCCTCGACGACAGTCGCCGCCCAAAGGCTGGCAATATTCGTCTCTATGACGTTAAACTAAATACACGAACGCGTTTGTATGTTCGTACCTGTACGTACGTACAGGTAAGATACATCGTTCGAGTCGAGATCAATTACCTGATAACAATCTTGGTAATGTCACGACTCGGTACCAAACGCATTGCGTCGTTTCTTATCATCTCGACGGAGACAGGAAACGACGCAACGTATGACATAATTACGTATTCATACATACGTATGTGTGTCCGTGTGCGTGTGCCAAATTCGGTATATAAACTCTCAGAACCGGCTCAAAAATCGCCAGTGTTCGCCGAGGATTTGGCTCTCCCATACTTATTTGTATGAAGTGGCAGAACACGCAAATACTGTTGAAGACCTTCTAGTGTGAATATCTCTCACGACAAGGTATTCCACACCAGTATATATCGCAATAAATTGTAATTTATCATTTTGAATTGGTCGTTGATGGGTAGCTACTCACAACCATTCAGCACTCGGTAACGATAATGTAAAATTAAAAAAAAATGGAAATCATTCCGCGAGGGAAAGTATAACGGGCGCGTGCGTAGCCTATAACTATTACATAATTATTATTATTATCATTATTATTATTATTATTATTATTGTTATTATTATTATTATTATTATTATTATTATTATTATTATTATTATTATTATTATTGTTATTATTATTATTATTATTAGTATATTATTACTATTATTACTATTATCGTTGTTATTATTCAAAGATGGTTAGTTTAGAAAGTGGACGCGTTCGAACGTACCGACAGTAAACGCGCGTTTTAGGCGTACGGTACTTTTGAAATAAAAATTCTTAGCAACCTGTTCTCGCGTATACGAGCAGCTCATATTGTCATCCTCTTCGCCTCCTCCCTTCACCGTCGTTTATACCCAACTTCGTTTTATTCTCCGCGCTCCTCGGCCTAGCGGCCACAAAAATTTTTTACCCTACTACGACTTGCCGTTTCCGATAATAAAATTTTTCGAGTCGACCAGCGACCAGAACTGACAGATAATCCGTGAAAAGAAAGAAAAGAAAAAGAAAAAGGAAAAAAGAAAAAAGAAAAAAGAGAAAAGAGAAAATAAAAAAGAGAAAAGGAAAAAGAAAAAAGAAAAACCAGTTTTCGAAAGTGGTCACCGCGAACGGAATACGTTACCTATGCGCAGGTAGGCACCTACTCGAATTTTAGACGACGAAGACGCGTTACTTTATTACGTTTTTACCGGAACACGTAATAATGGATGTCGACAAAAAGTTGGCGAAGCAATGTAAACGAACTCATCTTTTAGCTGGGTGCCGCGCGCCCGTATTTGCATTTACAGCCCAGCCCACGCTCATGCGTGCGCACACGCACACGCACACGCACACGTACACACACTGCATGCTGCTTGTTTGCTGGAATCGGCTGAAGGCGGCATAGGTACCTAACCACACATACCCATCATACACGTATATGAGACTCATAAAGGCTATCAGCTTGCTACCGCGCAGATAGAAAAGGTGCAAAAAGAATCAAACATCTCGAAACGCTGCGAGAACTCGCCGAGTGACAAGCGAAAGAAAATGGCGCAGGATAGGGCCAACCCGCGCGGCGTACAGTAGGGATAGCCGTAGTCTACGCGGATGACAAAAGGTACTACTGCTACCTTTACCTCCACCTATAGCATAGCTATACTCGCAGAGTGGCACCACTCACGTACATGCCTCGATGACGTTCAGCTGACGGTCGAGCCGACTCACCAAAGTCGACTTGGCAATCGCATACACCAAACAGGCGGACGATTTCAACGCGAGTACATCATCTCGACGACTCGACCGGTCAATGACTTCCAAGTAGATTTTAAAAACTGTTGCGCGGCCAAGCTTCGCGAGAAAACGTACGTTTTTCCAACAATTAGGCTCACTTGAAATCATCGAAACATACCGATCAGCGAAACATTCGAAAAAGATTATCGATAGAAAATCGCCGCACATTTTCGAGCCATAATCGAACCTCAAAAATTGTCATCAAATCGGACACACGGTACACACCACCAAACTAAAACAGTAAAATTCGTACGCATAGTACGCACTTAATTGCCCCATCTGGCATTAACATTTGTAAACTTATGACTACTCGATAAAATACGGTACAAGTATCGGTAAGCAGACTGGAAATAAAAAAGAAAAAAAGGAAAAAAGAAAAAAAGAACGTATAAAATTTACCAATAACATCGACGATTCATTTCGCTGATAATTGCGAGCGCCCAGGTCCAACAATGTGTATAGGTCTGTTCTATTGGCCAAAAAAGTGCAAGAGTTCTTGCACTAGTTCTTAAATCGTGTTTTTATATGCAAAGTATTGGCCTTCTTTTGAATTCAGTGCAAACCTAGTTCAGAGAAGAGTGTAAAAGGAGCGTGCCATCGTCCCTTTGGAAAAACATTTTTTTTCAAATCGGTTTACGTCATTTTGACAAGAGTCGGCAATCCAGAAAACGAAAAAAAAAAAACAGTTTCAATTAATCTAAAAATTTAATTATTTTTCAACGAGCCCAAACGAGTTCAGGCTAATTAAAAATTATAAAATTACTAGCTCAATTAGCCTAAACTTGTTTGGGCTCATTGGAAAATGACTAAAATCTTTAGGCGAATTGAAATTGATTTTTTTAAATAATTTTCGCGATTGCCAACTGTGGCCAAAATATCAGCGACATTTGGAAAATGAAATATTTTTCAAAGGAACTACCACACATACACTTACTGCACCGAATGAAAAGGAGATGTAGAAGAAGTGCAAAGAAAGCTATAGGTGATTCGCAGACGGTAAATTGGGATAACTGATAATACGTATTAGGTTTTATTTTGTTTTGCTTGCATTCTCCATTAAAACATTCTTTTTATCACAAAAGAACTGAGAAATTCTTTGCTGTTTTTTTTAAACTTCCCCGTTGCCATTCTAAACCCACTATGAACTGAGTTCACACTTTTTTAGTGAAAACAACAGACCCTACATTACGTATAGTCAAATTATCAATAGAATTATCGATGGACAATTGGATCTGGGAAAAACATCGATAACAAATCGATACGAAAAAATATCGATATTTCGCACCACCAAAAGCAATATTGGGGTGTGCGACCAAACTGTCACAGGATAAAATTCAAAATTCGACAATTTTCTTACAGAAGGTACCTACTGGTAATCGAACAAAAACCATTTTCTAAAAAAAATGAGACTGCATAGGCGAGGTTCTTTGATATTTTACAAAATTAATGGTATTCGATACAAATAATGAAAACGTAAAAAAATAAATAATTTAATTAATTAGTTACCCCGATAAGTAAATGATTTTTCGACTCCTAATTCGCTTAAGCCGATTAGTAGGAGGAAAAAAAAACGGAAAAATAAAGATACATTCGGATTCGTAAAGCTAATCGAAAGCTCGTTACGAAAGAATGTTAATGGATGAAATAATTTACGTTTCGACTTTTTAATGACATCGACGACATCGTTCAGTCAGCGTCGGTGTCTCTCGAAATCGTCGCGTCGGTTGCGAACGAATCCGAATCCGAATCCGAATCCGAATCCGAATCCGAATCCGAATCCGCAATCCGCATTCGGATCCGGTTTTTATTTATTTTCGTCACTATATAGTTGACTATCGTTGAGCGCAGTGACGTTGGTGAAAATTCCCAAATTGTAGGACGGTAATCCGAAGGCCGAACGCCATGATCAGTAACCGCAGCCACGGGCGTAAATGGATACCCATTTCCATTTGGCACCGGCATCCCCGCTACAATTTCTTCCTTTCTCGCGTTCGACCACTTATTCACGCAAAATACTCGAACGGTTGCGAGGAAAAACATCCGCAAAAGGTTACGTCCACGAATTCGACTGGCGTGCGAATGCGACGCGAAGATGGCGCGATAATTAAACGAGTGCCACGAGGGTCGATAGCCGGCAGACTGGAATGCAGACGAATAAATGGCACAACTGAGTTCGTCCATCGATTCGGACCTTGGAAAATATTCCACACAAAGCGAATGCCATACGTTTCCGCGTTCCGCGTTGCCCAATTCGAGCGAAAAATCTACGATTCGACGTTCTGGCGACGTTTTCGTCGTCGTCGTATTCGCAATCGACAGTCGTCACTCGTCGGTCAGTTAACTGGGCCTGCGGTCCGACACGAAGTTGATAATCAAAAGACACGCTGGGAGGGTAGCTGAGGAGGAAACGGATCAAACAGCAGGCCGCATAGCCGCACTTATGGCCGAATGCAAGAACGATACTTTTGTAATTCGTACATTTTTTACATTGTCAATATTATATCTACACATACCACATATACATAGTTATACGGTTGTTACTTTGTTGAGATAAGTAATTCTGGAGGCACTCGGTGACTATGAAGTATCGTTCTCGCATTCGCGCCTCAGTCACCTGATGTCGAACTTCGGGGGTTCGAGGGAGAAGAAACGGAAGTTGACGATATGATACCCAATTACTGATCGTCTATCGACTATATTAATATTATAGTTGATTATAGTTGTTTGGTCCACGGTACGCTAGCAGTAAGGCAATATACTGTATCATACAATAAGTTGCGTAAGTTATAGGCACTCGTAATTTCGAAAACTTTTGGTTTTTCTTCCACTCGACTCCAAGCCGGCATCTATTCGCTGAATTTTCGACAGAAGACAGTATATACGTGAAAAATTATACGCATTACGCAAATGTACTTTCACCAAACTATTCTGTTCGGATGGAAGGTGCGTGTAAGGTGTGTGAATGTGAAGAACCCTGAAGCATGGTCTAAACTCACTTCTCGATTCTCTCAACCCTAATCTATATCAATGACGGGTCAAACGCGGATATTGGGGAAAAAAAGAAATGACAAAAATTTAAGGGAAAAAAATTAAATTAACAGACCGCAGAATTCACATAAAAACGGTAAAAATTTGTTAAAGAGCAAAACGTAAGAAGAAAAAATAGCTCAATTCTTCAAAATTTTTTATCATTCCCCCACCCATTTAAAAAAAAAAAAAAAAAAAAAAAAATAAATGAATGAATGAACGAATGCGCCACCGATCTGTATTCTGTTCAGTAGAGTAGGGAAATTTTATTTTAGAGAAAAGATCGTGGGAAACAGTATAAAACAATAACATAGTGTTTCCCTTTAGTCAACTTTTTAGGTATTCGATCACAGACCAAAGTCGGTGAGTATAAACCGTCTTTGAAACACTTCAACGCCATAATTTTCCAACTCCATTATCGAAGATCGGAAAAACATTTTGACGATTCTGACAAAGTGAGAACTATAGAAGAAAAAGGTTGAAGTAATATTTTTCCGCCGAAATTAGAGAAACACCAATCTCAATAAATATATTTCACAATCGACAGACTAACCGGAAGGTTAAATCGACGGCCGGGTAGCAAATAAATTTTCTTATATGGGTATTCTTGGCGACAGGGCCTAACTAACCACGAATCCACGACCGTCTTAAATCGATCATAATTTATTTAATACAATTTCAAAATAAGCCTAATCGATGGGTCAATCAACTTACTCGCGGAAAAACCATTGTCCTAGAACCACGAATACTACGGTAAGTAAGTAGGAATTTCGCACATTTCTCAAGTCGAGGATGACGCTTGCGATAAAAATCAATCTCTGATGTGAATAGCCTAAGGCTTTCGTTTCAGGCGAGAAGGAAGTTTAAATTTGATTTTAAAAAATCAAGTCCACCGCAGGCAAAGTTAAGTTGAAATTTGTTTTCTTATATAACAAAAACAGGCAGAAGTATAAATAAGACAAATTACGCATCGTTTAAAAAATTATATTTTTAAAGTACGGGTGTAAGTACCTGTATGTGCGATTAAAGAGTTTATTAAAAAACTGTTCTTTAAAATAATAATCGATCTACATCTTACGTTGTATAAAGTTTTCTTTTACAGTGACACTAACGTAAGTTAGAGAGGACGGCTGAACTAATTTTCATGACTGAGGTGTTAAGTGAAGGGTCTCACCATGTAGAAAAAAAGTCCATGATCTCCCCGGGGAAAAGGTTGGGGATTTTCAGCCCCTCATCTCGCAAAAAGTTTTTACAAAATTTTTGCCTCCCTTAAACGTATCTATATTTCCTAAAAATAGTCGCACACTGCTGCCCAACGTGGTGGAAGTACCGGTATAGGTGGGTGAAGCGTTTTTATCATTCATTGATAGGCCCAGCCCACCCGAACATATTTCAGACACAAACCTTTTGTAAATATTTACGCCATTTCAACCACGTAAGCTTACGCATGCATTAAGCTGCACCGATTACAAGAAAACATTGCTTGATTACGAGCAACGAGTAGCCTAGTGCTCCATTAAAATGTCATATTTCTACACATCCAACTTTCCAAATGATGCTCCAACTCGCTTGTGGTAAATAACGTATTTTAGGGGAAAAGTAAACGAATTAATAATATCGTTTTTCTAGCAGGTTATCCGTTCTTGCAGTTGCAATAGGCTCCTGATTTTTTCTAAAACATCGACCGTCGATGAATTCGAGGTACGATAACGCAATTCTCGTTGTATCTTTCTCACAATGTGTCCTTCGCGACGCAGGAACGAAGGCTCGGTCTCGACCGTAGGCTGTTCTTCACACAGCGATCCAGCTGCAGACGTAGCTAGGTATGTTGTACTTGCACAGATAGGTACAACTGTTGGCTCAGCTCACTCTTACACCGCGACTCGTCCAGCATCAGCGGATGATTCGAATGATTTTGTCGCGCATCCCTCGATTATTTCGCACCAATCAGTCCACAACCGCATTTGATGAGCAACGCGGCGGGTAGAAACTAAAATTTATGTTCGGATGCGAGCAGCGGCGATGAAGTCGCAAGATTTCACCCACGCATCGACGATGGATGCGTGTGGCTGAAGCAGCAAACATCGCCTGACATACGGTATAGTCACAGCACGGAGTAGGCGGGTAGGTATACCACAGCCAAGGGGTTGGCGGCAAAAAGGAAACACAGCAGTCGGGAACGAGGTGTGCTTTTACTTGGTTCGATGCGAAGTCGTTCGAGCCGTTCGAGTTTTAGTTTTGGATCACCGATCGAAGGCATAAGGACGGAAAATGAAAAAACAATCACCGCGCATCGGATGACACTCGTTTACCGAATAGACATTGCGATCGCCGCACGCGATTTGCTCAACTAGAGACGAAAATTTAGCGTCGCTAATCGATAATTGGGCCCATACAGTCGATTTCGACGCTCCAAAATCGAGTATAGACGAACAAGAATATCGAGGAGGAAAGATTTCGTAAAATATGCGTTCGATCTCGACTGATGATACTTCACAATCCACTTAAATGGAAAATTTGCGTATTCCTTCGTAAAAAGTAAATACGCGTACGAAAGGAAAATGAAAACGCGCACAAGCGGCCTGTCGGCCAAAGCTTCGACATTCATTTTTCCGGTTGCGACCGTCAAAGTTAGGCAACTCTCGATCGAAAAAGTTGAATACGTTTCCCGGGGCATTCCACAAAATAACGATTTTTAACGCGCAGGGTCTTCTTCGAAAACTTTCGATTCGTTGAAATGGAAACATCATCAATTAAACGTTTTCGAATAATTTTTGCATAGCCCTAATTAAATGTCTATATTATAATTTTCATAGTAAACACAAACTTATAACTTGTAATTGTTCGCCTGATTCTGAACAGCGCCCATATTTCGAGCGACTGTTTTCAATTTACAATTTAATTATATTTTCGATGACTTTGCCAGCTAATAACTTGAATCGAAATTATCAAATATTCAATTCGAATTAAATTAAATTTACGGCTCCAGGGAGAAATTTCGCGCCCTCTAACAATGCCATATGTAAGATTTACCTCTGTGAGGGTGCTACAAGTTGTTTTCTCAATTTTTTTTTTTTTTTAGCTTGGGGAACTTCGACGCCAAAAACACCCAATGGATACGGATCAAACCCTCTTTAAAAGTTAACCCCAAAACAGTTATTTATTTTAAAATTTTAGGCCTTTCGCGCCTTCTGAAAAAGTTCAAGCCCAGTACCTTTGGTACCCTTTCTCGTACCTCTCTGAAGCCTTGATTAAATTTTTATCCAAGGTTCTTTGAAGCGAAATACAAATGAATAACTCATACCCACAAGATACGACTTCTAAAGGCTGAATTACTTGTGTACAACCAATCATACAAGTTTCCCAAGGCGTCAACAAATTAGAAAATTAACTGTTTCAAAGTTAACATCTGCGATAGTTTTTTATTCGATAGTTTCCTTTTCAAACAAGATGAGAAGGTTGAAACTTATACATAGTGATGAAAAATAAGCGAAGAAAGTAAATCTTTCGAAGGGTGTTGAAAATGATGGAATTTTGGATAGGATAGTAAAAATAAGTTAGGTTAAAAACAAATTTTTAAAAACTACGCTTTTATAATTTGAAGAAGAGAATAACGGCGAAAGAGACAATAAAATTTCTCACATTTTTCTCTGATACAGAAACAAACAAAAATTGAGAAAAACAACTGATAAAAACGGATATGTGTGTATGTGTGCGTGTGTCGCAACACGTGAAAGCAGCGCTGACGTTGGCTGACGTTGGTCATCCGGTGTACTTCAACAAATTGAGTGAGTAGAATAAAAGCGTATCATTAACAACTGATGGGAATTCATTCAACTGGTGAATTATGAAAAAGACGACTCCAACTGGTACTGGGGCTTATTACCGTCACGACTCTCTATTTGCGTCATAATAACTGGCCATCTCAACCGTTGGTGGGCCATTTTTTATTTTGAAATAAAATAAAATAAAAATATTATTTGTAAGGACACACTCTGAAAAAAAGAGAAAAAAAAGTTTTTACTTGAAAGAACGGAGGAGGATAAGAGTACGTACTGCCAGGGCGGAGTCTCGTTATCAAGAACAAATAACTACAAAAAAATATGGTCATACTCGAGCTGAACTTCTAATCGAGTATCGACAGTATGATTCTGGAGGAATACGTAGCAGGGAAGGTGCAAAATTAAACTTTGCGAGAGAGGTCACTGGAAGCAGCACTTTGCAGAACGAGCCATGTGAGGCGCAAAACTGGAATTTTGTCAGAACGAATATTTTTCAGGTGCGAATGTATGATAGAAAGAGCGAGAGACGAAACTCGTCAACAAAAATTTATTCGTCCACGCAACACGAAGCGATACTCATCATCGATTATACATATACATATATACTAATGAAACAACTTACGAAAACATCACGGACCCTATTCCCATACAAGCGGTCAACAGAACACTAACCTGATGACGATTTATTCGATGCAGTATCCATATTGCGAGAATTATGTTCCATATTAAACGAATTAAATACAGGAGAAAAAAATAACCCAAGGAACATTAACATAAATATGTAATGCATTGGTCGAACAGAGTCAATATCGAATCCTAAAATTTTTAAAAACCTTATAGAAAGAAAGATGGACGAAGAAAACGAGAGAAGAATTTTTAGAACTTGTTTTATATTCTTTTTTCTTCTTCTTCTTCTTCTTCTTCTTTGCTCGCGTCCTTGACTCCAACAAAGAATTCCTAAAGATGTACAGAATTTGCATCGCATTCCCGGATATAGCTGATAATTTACATAACACGAAATAATATCTCGTATTGAGCACAGTCATCTGCAACTGCGAGGTTTCCAACTTATAGAACGGTTTTTATGCAAAAAGGCAACTTGCGATCCTTACTTTTGAAAACGAATAATTTTTTTTGTTCTTGATTTCTTTCTCAGAAATTCATCACTGGACAGACAACGGCACAATGCACGACTGAAGAAAGCAAGTTACTGAATTTAGACGAAATTGTTCATCGAGTCGACTGATTTTAACGCCCCGTTGTATCAACATTCAATCTGCGGGATAAATCGGGTTTAACTAAAAAAAAAGAACTAGCGCAGTAATGCTTCGCTAGAAAATCCAGTTGCTTGATATTTATATTGATAGTGATCGATAGTGATCGATAGTGATCGATAGTGATCGATATATCAATATTTCATTGATAGTTTCAGGTTGAGAAATTACAAAAAACTATCGACAGTTATCCATATCTTTAACAAAAATAACGATCTTCACCAAAACCACTTTTCCAGAGATGTTTTGTTAGTTTTCTGGAGAACTACTAAACCGATAAGCACCAAACTTCTTTCAGACAAGCTGCCATACAATAGCTATCTTTAGTAAAACTTTCAACCCTATCTGTTAGGTAGTTTTCTCAAAACGGTGAACGCAAAATTTTGGCCGATATATATATATATATACCTACATAGAACAAAAATTAGGTCAAAATGAAAAAATTATACCAATTGTTTTCTTTTCTCATGGAAAGGATAATTTTCATCATCTCCACCCTAACCACTTTGTGAGGTCAATTTTAACACCTCGTTTGCAAGAAAATTGGGTAAAAACTCTAACGCAGCAGCAGCAGCTCAATTAAAAAAAGTAGGTTTTGAAAATGTAGAAAATTAGTTACTAATAAGTTAGTAATAGATCATAAATGATGACTATTTTAAATTTTGTAACTGTTGATCAAAAATTATCCAATTTAAAACCACTACTTCTTTCAAAATAGAAACAAGAAATGATTTTTTGGAAGCACCGCCCGGCCGATCCACACCAAAATTGGTAGCATGTTACAATAAATTATAACAAATATTTTTGTAAATTTTGTATTTATTGTTCAAAATTGAGCATTTCATCGAAGCGAAGTGAGACGAAGCTTCATTATATACCCACTCACAGAACAAATTTTGATATGACGTCATTGTTCTTAGATGGCCGAACAAAATTTGATGAAAATTTTCATATAAAAATTTCAAACTGAGCTCGATGTCGAGACGAGGCCCGATTTTACAAATTCGACTCACTGCAGAAAAGAAAATATGTTTCTCTACCAGAATTTGAAACGTCGTCGCACGAGAGTTCATTATTCGGAAATTTCAATTTTTCAGTTATTATTCCGAATTTGGATAGGCGAGGGATTAGGATACTTTTATCTGACAAATTGAGTGATACCTCGTCGGTTATGTTTTTTGAGGCCCTGAATTTAAAGTTTCAGTTAATTTCTCAACTGAACCATCCATCGTGCCCCTTCTGATCACTAAAAAGGGTTGGAATAATATTTTTTCTTTAAATTGACCGATACACCGTCGGTTATGTTTTGTGAGGCGTTGAGTTCAAATTTTAAATTAAATTTTAAACTAAACCAGTCACTGATTGCCCGGTAACCGAAACTGAAGTACAAAGTTTAACTTCTAACATGTGCGATGTGGTCAACGATACGATTTTTTTTGGAAGGAGCCCGGAGATGTAGTCATTTTGAGTGACCCACTTCGCTTCAGTTATGGTTTTGGGGTTTTCTTGTGAACTGCGAAACCTATCAAGTAGGTAAAAAAAATACGGAAGTACTTTCTGGTCGATCCGCACCAAAATGTTTACAAGTAATCACAAGAAAACGTACCTATTTCATTTACTCGACAACAGGTGCTACAGTCATCACAACCAATAAATGTACTTAAACCAGGCGAAAATTAACGTAGATTAGAAAAATCAATGAGTAGAGTTCCTTTCAAATCAATTGCGACTGAAAATGATGGTCGGACAACGATATGTCACTGTAGGAAGGTGTAATGTTCAACATAAATCCCGATTAATTTCTAAAAAGTCGATCAATTCTTACGCTATTCGTGAAATCTGAATAAAAGGACCTAATTTTCTGAGCCAAAGGTTCGACATTTCTACCGACGACTAGGTGAAAATAATTTTTCAAATTAGCTATAACTTTACAAAATGAAAGCGAGTGTTTTCTCCTCAGCCTTCACACAGAAATGAGAAAACGCGATCGAACCCCATCTCTGGATCGAACTCGGGCAAACCGAATTTGAATCGAAGCTGTAGGAAGCCCACGGTCAATTCAATGGAACCTTTTCAGCTCCAGTCGTCCAGAAATCCAAAACGGCGGCCGAAAACTCGTTTCAAAAATCACGCACAACGTTTAGCCGCAGTCATGCCGCGGTAATTATTTTCGTCGCAGGCTATTTAGTATCGTACGGCCAGATATTAAAAGTGCCCTCAAATGGCGTTGCCTACATCGCACCTTTCTACGTAAAGTGCTAACTTAATAACCGACCTCCGTATTCTGTTTTCATCACTCGAGGCGTTTTTGGGAGCTAGAAGGGCGGCGGCGGCGCAAAGTGCCTCCGAGTAAAATCACTTTCAAGATTTTTTGTACACACTTTCGTTTAATGGCCAAATAAATCGTTTATACGTTTCTAGCTGCCGTCAAAATGGCCTCATTAGCGCTCAGGGCCGAATCAAAACACGATCTGTCGTTTCGAAATGACGCATTTTTTCCTTTTCATTCCCCCCTCCGCCACTCGTAATAGGCCGAACATTAATTGGATGTCTTGTACGTATAGTTCGACAATGAATGACATACTGGGAAGTAGTAGAAAAACAGAAATTAGAAAAACAAAAAGTACATTTAGTCGTAAGGACCCTGTAGCTCGTTCGTTGATGTTTGCATGCGTGACATCTCAATGACCTCGCGGCAATGGGGCATTTCTCGAATTTCTCGGTGGCTTTTGATTCCGATGATAGGCAATCAACTCGTTCTGTTGTTGGAACTGTTTCGAATTTTTCTGTCATGTGCAGTATGCCGTAGAGTTATTTCAGCATACTGCTCGAGAACTGGCTACTTTGTGTACGCTACACGTGGCTCAAAAATTACGCGTGTTCCCTGCAGGCTTGCACATGCTAGAAAAAAAAATAGAACGCTTATTTTGCGCTCGTATGAGGTTTGCCACACTCGCCTTTGACTTGAGCTGAAAACTTCTTCACTCTTGTTGTGGAACTGTCTAATTTCTGCACTTGGTAACCCACTTCAAAAAAAAAAAAGGAGGTAATCAATAATTTGACCTATATAGGTACGCGTATGTTTTATTCCTTTTTTTAATGTTTGTTCCACGCTTAACTTTCCATCCAGGGAGCAAATCCTGATGAACTGTTTTTCAAAAAATTATCAAGGCGATGTCACAGTGGTTCGACATTCGTTTTTCTATAACCGATGAGACTGTCTTATAGTTATTTTTTAAAAAATTGTTTATTTCAAAGAAAAAATGTCGTTAAAGCCAAAGTACAAATCAAACTAAATACACAACAAGGTTTAAAAGTGAGTGTTTACATGCAAGGGGAAATTTGAAAAAGAGCACTACAAGTGAGCAATTCCCAAGTCATGTAAACTCACTTTTGAACGTTGTTGAGGAAGATATTTTTTATAATTAACGATAAGAAAGGGACAAAACGTTAATTAAATCCCTCATAAATATTCTTAATGATGGGTCAGGTCAAGTACTTTCAAAATGATAGAATACAGTGAACATACCAAATTCAGCACCAGCATCTGTGGCGCTATGGGTAGAGCCCTATAGACACAGGTACAGCAACACACAATTTTTTATCCACAGTTTAACTCACATAACCCTTTCAGAATTTAGCTGTATCTCAAGAACAAACGGCCCGACTTCGATAAAATTTTCACAGAATCTTAAACAAACATACTTTAACGTTTCACCAAAATTTCAGCTTCTTACAAGCAATGGTTCTCTTGCAATTGCATTCGATAATTTTGATTGTATAGTCTGTTCTCATAAAATTGTGTAGGATAAGAGGATTGTTATTTTAGCCCTTCAATCCTTTGGGTCTCGGACGAAAATATATTTCAAGAGAACAATAAAAAAGCTGTATAAAATTAATAAAATAATACAAAACTATAAAAATTTCAGAAATTTAACATAAATATCAATGAATTCACTTATGAGCAGTAGGATACAAAATAGCGTATTGCCAGACTCCTATCTTTAGATTAATAGTGCAGTGTGTATATAGTGGACAGAGGAAAAACATTATGCAAACTCATTAGTTCTTCATTTAGTGATCTTTTCCTGATTCTTAAATTTAAATCTTCGAATATATTTTTTGAAGCGCTGAATTCGAATTTGATGCTCATTTTATCAATTAACCCATTCGTCAACTCTCATGGGGCCCAAAAAAGGGAGAATTTTTTATTTTCATATTTTATTGCGTAATACATCACAGGACATGAATTTTGAGGCGCTGAATTCGAATTTGATGTTAATTTTATCATCAGACTAATTCTTCAACCTTCATTTAGCCCCAAAAATGGGTGAATTTTTTATTTACAGATTTTATTGTCATAGGTATATATCATTGGACATGTTTTTTGAGGCACTGAATTTGAATTTGTCGTTAATTTTATCATTAGACCCATTTTTCAATCCTCATTGTACACAAAAAGGGAAGAAGTTTATATTTTCATATTTTGTTAGGTAATATATCAGTGAACACTTAGCTCAGGGTTAGGGTCAAAAGTCCTAAGTATCTGTCAAGCAAAGCTGACACCACGGGCAGCTAGTATTGGAATAAAACTAAAAACATTATCAGGTGGAGTTCGTCATTAATATTGCAGTCTTATAGAATAACACTGCATCAGAAAGAAAGTTAACCTTGTTACCCTGCTACTTCCATGAAAAAATTTTAACATGGAGGCTAGTTTACTCATTACATCGAGGTTAAACTTCATCAATGAACAACACTACTCTATGCTTAAAAAATAGGGCAAACATCGCCTTCCTAATCATGTATTATTAGAAACAATAAACAAGAACTTTTTTTAAAACTGGAGGCAACTACGAAACTGGATTCAACAAAAGTTTGTTAAAATGAGGAATGGAATAAAATTAAATCAAATGAGAGGGATGGACACGAAACGAGATTTCTCATGTTTGCGTTTTGATCTTTACCTTTTTGAATTTTCTCGATTTATACTGAATAGAATTTCGTGTTCTCTATCTCAATTCATTTGTTATAATCTCTTTTTCTATTATGTAACCCAAAACATCAGCTGCCTTTATAATCCAAAAAAGCAAAAGCAAAAACTCATCAAAATTCTCAATGAAAATTGGCATTTTCACCGATAAAAATGTTTCTACTTCCCTTTTCAAAACGAAGCCCTTGTTGACTGTAACCACTCTAAAACATATGTAGACTGTTTGGTCTACCATTCCACCATCTGCAATTTTAACGTCAACTCTGTCAACACCCTGTATAATGTATACCAAATACTTGCATGCTATAAACATAATGATCATATCTGGCCAACGAGAACTTTAGAGATGGGCGGCACCTTATTTCTTTATATTATTATAATAAATGTTACATTCTGATATTAATCCTGTTATACATTCTGAAGAAAAACAAACTGCACCCCACCCTCGCCACAAATTCATACATTCAGCATTGTAGACGGCAATAACAGTATAAGTGAGTTCCGATGTTCACATTCTGAAAATTTCGTTAATTTAAAAAAAAATTGGGCAGCAATGTTCACAAAAGGTAGGTAATGAATTCTCCGCCTTCTTTGATCATTTTTTAATATTTCTACCACATCGAATGGTTCAAAAAATCGAAACTTCGGGAGAGATATGCACTCTAAAATAATGATGTAAATTGTTGTTTTCATATGAAAACCAAATTTTTGGGCACTCGCGCGATTAAATTCTCGTAAACTAGGTGGTAAACTAGGAATGCGCACAATGTAAGGAAGGCACACAAAAATTTGTAACGATGACGCACAAAAATCCATAAGAAAAGCAAAAAATAAACATAAGAAAGACGCACAAAGAACACAGGAAAAGAGCACATGATTTTATAATTAAAGCCAGTCAGAAAGGTAGATTTTACCTAGAATAGAAAGAATTTAAAATTGTGTATTGTGGATTGCATTCTTTATAGATTTTAAGAAATTTGTACAATAATAAAAATTTCAAAAAACTGTACAATTTAAGTAACTAACGAACCACTCCGCCCATCTACGAACTTCAACGAGATATAGACCCAAAGTATGCACACGTCAAATTTTGTCCCAATCCATAAAAAATAATACTCTGCACCCATTGTCTACAAATTTCAGATTTAAATAGCCACCGTTCGAAAATTAATTGGCAGATTTGGTCCATCTCTGAACTTGTCTGAGATATGGATCCAAAATATACACATGCTAAATTTTACTCCGATCTGTGGAGAAATACGCAACCCAGTTTATTGACAAATTTCACTAAATCCTACGTGTATATATACATACAAGCCCTAAGGCGCCATTTTGCGGCGTTTTGGATTGTGCCGGCCCTAGATTATATAGTTAACACAGTAGAATTCGTTGTTTCAACAAAAACCATGAACATTTTTTTCGTGTATGTGCGTGGTCATGTGGGTAGTGGCGCATGCGCATCGAATATAAGGAAAAATATTTGCAAACTTATTTGGGCCATAATATTGTGGAGTAATTTTGAAGAACAAATTAATTTTAGCCAGCTTGTAAATTTATTACAGTGATATGATACTGATATATATATATATATATATATATATATGTTCCGTACCGAGCCCAAAATTGTACACATCGGGAATGGTACAAGCATTTTTGTACCATGCGCAAAATGAACAACCCAATTTGTACAGACTCCGAAATGTCTGGCTTGGTACAAGTAATACTGTACAATTCGCGATTAGTGTACACACTTGATAAAAAGAAATCACATTGTACAAAATGTTTTGTACCAACTCCAAAATAACATATTAGTAGTCATGTATAAGCGTTCATTCTTTGCATGCTTGAATGCAATGTAACATGATTATCTACTGCATGATACAAAGTTACAGAGGAAGGGCGAGTGTTTTCTTGCAGTCACTTCTATAAAATTGGCACCGCAAGTGGCGTATTTCCGCAGCTGTACAGTCGCAGTCAGGTTGCTCCATGCTCAAATTCTTTCTTGAAAAGTGAAGACGTACTGTCAGGCAATATCTCTTTGCGAGCAGCAAGCAGGCAGACTTCGTTAGTTGGATTACAAGGATTCCTAAGGTGTGCTTGTACTACTAAATGTCGCACCAACTGGTGTGCATGCAAAAAAGCAAATGTGCTATGCAATTCTCGGTGTCACAATTCCTTAGCCTGTTGTAACAAGTAGGCCTTCTTCGATTTAATTTGTAGTTTGACGTTCGTACACATTCGTATGTTATAATAATCTCTGTACATAACTGTAACATTAACAATAATAATAATAACGATGCGAGAGACAAACAATAATGCCAGTATATCTTCATTTCGCACTTTGTACAAAAATTCTGTACGAAGTCCATTTTTTTCTCCACCTTGGTACAAAACTCTTATACATATCGCAAATTGTACAGTAGTACTTGTACCGTGGCTGACATTTTGGTGTCTGTACAAATTGGGTTGTTCATTTCGCGCATGGTACAAAAATACTTGTACAATTCTCGATGTGTACAATTTCAGACTTGGTACATAACATATATATATATGACCGTCAATACTAGTTTTTACTAGTTAAAACTAATATTGACCAAAGAAAAGATGTTTCTTTGGTTAAAACTAATAATGACCAAATAAAAATTTTATCCTGGTTTTGACTAACAAAACTAGTATTACCTTACTGAAGTAAATATTAATCTGGTCAGAATTATACAAAAATAAATAAGAATTTCAACCTCATCAATTTATTGTTGATTATTATCTCATATGGCCCTATTTTTGTTATTTAAAAATAATAGTTTCTGACACACGCTTATGCTTTTATTGTACGAAGGATGGTTTGGTGAAGAGTCAAAAAAGTTTCTTCATCATTATACGAATGTGCAGAAGGAATGATAGGGAGCTTCGCCCCCTAAACCACCTTTTTCTAATTTTTTGTTACAACTTTTTTTACATCCACCAATAAGAGCTACCCATTTAAATTAACGCAGTCAGTTTTTTTTTTTTTTTTTTTTTTAAATAAAATTTATACATTAATCATTTTCAGTCAATACCAGTATTGATCAGTCAAGACTGATATTGTCTAGTTCAAGTTTTAGTCAATTCTAGCATTGACTGAAAATGTAATAAAGTGCCAATCAGTATTAGGAAGTTGTTTTTGGGGTCTGTGAACTATGATTGGAAAAACTATAATGAAATTCCCCCTATGTTTTGACATGCCACTCTCTGCAATGGGTATAGATTCACATTTGATAAAACTTCATAATAAAACTTTTTATGTAACCTGACTGCACTTGTATCCAACAACGGAACATTTTTAAGGTTGTGCGTTTTCCTAATATGTTAATGCACGCTTTCCTATTATGGGTAAAATTTTGATAAAATGGTCACTGTGTGCATTCCCATTATAGCCAAACCAGGAATGCTTTTGACTATATAGTATTGGACGAGTAAAGAAAGATGATTCTGGTCGGACATGCCGGCGCTAAATAAGCAACCACTGCGCACCTTTTGACGTACTTTTCCGTACGTTTTTGTAGGCTATCCTTGTGAATTTGAACGATGACTTTATCGGATGTATTCTAAATTGGTGAACTCAAGTAAAAGGTCAAAAATACGCAGCAAGTACTTTAAGGTTGCCTACTTTTACGCCGGCATGTCTTGACATTCAAACATACATTGGTCTTATGGAGCTTTACTGGTTCAGTATAGTACAGTCAGACAGAAATGCAACAACGTGAGGAAGGCACACAAAAATGTAATAGGAAAATTCACAATATAACACAAGGAAATCTACTTGATTATAAATTTTTTTTATAAAAAAATACAATTAATGTTTTCTTTTAGATTATTTTGAAAAAAGCTATGCTTCCAAACTCAAATTTAGAGTCTTGTATCACAAAAGCTTTTTCAGACAGAGATCTGGGAGCAACGCCATTCCAACGAGCACGTTTCAATTTACCAAAATTACAAACAAATTCTGATAGCACCTGGTCGGAAAGATGAAATTTGCCTACAATAGACAGATTTTCAAATTATGTGCGTTAATGGTTGCATTCTTTATAGATTTTAGAAATATTGTAGAATGAGGAAAACTTCAAAAATTTGTGAGAAACTAACGGGCGAATTTAGTCCATCTTCAAACTTATTGAAATATAGATACCTATATATGGTATTTTACATAGTATACAAATAGTTTTTTTTTTTTGTTTTTTAAAATCGTACAACAACGTTCCGTGTTACGAATATCACAAAGTGATGCCTACGCTTGCACTTACGCATAAAAATTAAAAAATATCTACGCATTATTTTAGGGTGGGGCATGGCCGTTATAGCTGCTCCACTGGAACCCGCGCCTGGCAAGAGTGCGCTAGGTTTCACTTCACACAACGTTTTACACTTATATAAAAGCGTATTTTTAAAAAGTTCAATTTTAACGTAATTATTTTTTCTCTGAAACAGAACGTACTCGAGATAATATTATACAAGTAAACAAAAAACCAGTGTACACCAGTTCGCCTTTCCAGTGTCCTACTTAAAAAAAAATGTTTCGAATTCTCTGTTTTATGGGACAGCGGTGATTTTATTTATTTTTCTTCTTTTTTTTTTTACAAACGATGACATTTATGACTTTTTAAGTCGTCGAAACAATTTATGGAGGAGGCGCTGCAAACATGATAATATCAACTCTACACGATACAGTATAGATTATTCGTTTTTGGTTAATTCATTTGTAGGCCTAAGCAGCGCTTACGCTAATTCGGCAGTCCCTTTCTTGTCTGACTGTACAGCCAAAAATCGTTTCCTCGTTATTCTCACTTTACGACTTTTTTACTCACAAACGTTAACGATATAGGTAGGTAACGTAGAAACCGTTTTGAATTTTTAAGAGGATTAACCGAAGGCTTAGGGCGGTTTTTTTTTCTTCCACTTTTATCTTTTCGAAGTGGAAATGTAGATCAGGAATGAAATTCCTAGGTGGCGACAACACAGCGGTGACAGTGAGCAGGACATGATGCGGAAAGCGATACACGCGCGGACAAATTAACGCGCCGCGATTCATCGCTGAAATTGGGCACGGGAATCGAGGAAATGAGAGACGACACCCTCCCTAAAGTCAGCTTCCACATTTTACGAACCCATTAATCACAAATTTCGAGTCCATTTAGTCGGTCGCAGCCCATTATCGTATCATCGGGTACACGTGGCCCAAGTTCGGTAAGTAAATACGGTTATAAGTATAGGATGCGCGTCAGCATAAAATAAGCCCTTTCGCAGCTTTCTGAACGCAAAACAGACAGATCACGATCGATGCGAAATTTTAAAAACTTACTCTATTAAGAAAGAAGCTAAAGTTTCAGTGACTAATTTCGTGCGTAAGATACAGAATACACACGTAGTCGATATCATATACCGTAATTTCCAATGAAAATATAAAATTGTGGCATCGCAGATTCTTAGAAATTTGAAGATATATAATTTCATAAAAACTTTAGATTTTTGCAGTTATTCAAAACTGGCACAAGACCAAATAAGTCATTACATTTTTTTTGTTATCAATTATTACAAATAATATATATTTTTTACTTATACATAAACATGTACGTAAGCTTATCATCTCTATTCGGGTAAAAAATTCTCAAGAAATGATTGTTACTTATATATTGTATCGTTCTTATATTCGGCCCACTGAGACGCAGCAAAGGGGGGATAAGGGGGAGGCTCATTCCAAAATATTTTTGGAGTTGGAAAAATTGATTAGTTGCATACTGTGTAGTTGGATAATCATGGAATTAAATCACTTTTTTTTAGAAAATTTAAGAATTTCGCAGCAATTGGAAATTTTGGATTTGGAAAAATTGGTAGTTGTATATATTAGTTGAAAAATCGTGCTCGTTAACCTTCCCTTTTTTTTGCTGTAAGAAATTTTATTTTTCTGCCTCCCTCATAAAAAAGGCTTTTGCAACATTCTTGTCGGCCCACTGATAATATCGCTTACTACGCATTAATGCATACGAAGTCCTCCGTTATTAAGTAACTATGATTATTTTTGCTCAATCATTTCGGGTTATGAAGATAGAAATCTGATTGATGAATTGTGGTATTTCTACGGTAGAAATGTGGATAATCTATAAGGGAGATTATTATCTATTAAACAGATAAAAAATTATTTCTTAGCATTCTTAATTATGGAGATGATATTTGCTGGTTCGGTAATTTTCGTCATTTTCAAAGAATAACCCAGACGACATAATACAAAAACTTTGAAAAATTAATCTTAAGCATAAATATTTTTTATGTTAAAGTTGTTCAAAAGAGGAGAAAATTTTCATGTAATTTTAAAATCATTTGAAAATAAATACATAAACGAAAGAAAGGAAAATATAAGGGAAATTTTTGGTTTTGGACTCTCCACTTTCACTCAAAGATTCTCTAGCCGCTATTTAAGCAAGAGAACTGAGATTGGTATCTTTGGAAAGAGGAGAAACTTTCAATTTTACTATTCATATAATTTTTCAATCATATTCAGCAGTTTGAAAATAAACGAACGAAAAAACCCCTAATTAATATAAAATTGGCTGGTTTTTGGAATCTAGAAACCTCTCCTCATTCACTCAATAATTTCTCAGCCACTATTTATTTACAGAGCTGGTGTTGGCATTTCTAGAAAGAAGAGAAAATTTATTCGAATTTGCTTTTCATGTAATTTTTAAATCACCTTTAACTGCATGAAAATAAACAAACGAAAAAACGCAAATTAAAGGAAAACGTTGACTTTTTTCACTCAGAGCCGTACAGTTTTTCACTTTTAGGTCGCTATATTATGTTTTAACTTCAAAAAAAAAAATTTATTTTCAGAAAATTTTGGTGAAGTAGTATGCAGAGTTTAGTAGTAGAAATTATGAAACATGAACTTTTCCACCCTTCAAGTTGATGCTGCCCCTATTACAGCCCCTTAAAAACAAAACTTTGTGCAATAAAATGTTTGACAGTTTTTAACACGAAAACAATGGTTTCTATAAAAATTGGACAGATGTATTGATCTGTGGTAAAATTTTCTAAAAAGAATAGAATTTTCTGTACGATTAACCCTAAAGTGAGAAAATCACAAAAACAACAGTGAAGTATGGTTTAAAACACCTTGGGGGCTGAGGTGGGAGTATCAACCTGTTGATAAGTGTTTGATTTTATATAGTCAGCTTCTTAATACAATAAACATCCCAAGGGCAAAATATTATTCTATTTTCCTGAGAAAAAGGGGGTGGTCATGTGGTGGACCAACAAGTCCGTCACATTACCTGTATAAATTCCAGAATAAATATATATATGTTACCGTCAAAACCAGAATTGGAAAATGACATTTGACCTTTATAGTACTGATCAGCCAAAACTAGAATCGTAAAAATCGTTGAGCCGTTCTAATTCTGACTGGTTAAGACTAAAAAATAAATTTTTAGTTGAAACTAATAGTACCTAGTTAAAACCAGTTACCTAGTGTACCAGCATTTTTCTTATATATTTATATGAAAAAAAAAAAAAAAAAAAAAAAAAAAGCTGGGCCTAAGTTTAATATATTTATCATGTAACTTCCTTTTTTTTAGCCTGGTTGTAGGGTAGATTAACCTTCAATAAGGATCAGCGGAAAAAACCTAAAATGGTGTATAGTCGAATAAGACCGAATTCAGCTTTGGTGGCAGCTGATAACAATTTTTATTAAATCTTCAGGAAAAATTGGTTTTAAAACTTATCTCGGGTTTTGACATTCGTGTGTTGGTTAGAACTAGAACCGCCTAACGCATTTTCCAATTCTAGTTTAGACTAATCAAAACCCAAAATGACCAAATTCTAGTTTTGACAGTAACATGAATACGAATATAAATTTCAGCTAATAGTGTTGAAAGTTTTTTAAGATCATAAGGCGAAAAACAAACCTAAGCTTGATCCTAGTTCTGAATGCTAGGTCAATTTTAATATGAGAATTTTCTTGAAAAACGAACTAAAAAGCTAAAGAAAAATCATTAAGAATACCACAACGAAGATGAAAATTGAAGAAATACAAAAAAAAAACTTCAGTTCTGGTATAAAGAGGTCGTTCAAGATTTTTTAGCTTTTTAGTGAAGTTTGTTTTGGATAGAAAACACCTTGATTCGTGATTAATATTAATATCATTCAAAATATTCAAATTTATATATTTTACAATTTTTTATTCGTGCTTAAAAACGTAACCTATCTAACGGCTCTATATCATATTCATTTCCGTTTCTACGTTGAATTATGTTCTCTTCTGTTTTTTAGTTAAAAGAGAATCAGAAGAAAATATAAACTGAAGATATTCACGTTGTTTTTTTGTTACTCTGTAATCATTTTCGATGTTCTAAGATCTTCATCGGCATGATGAAACCTGTTTGATTTTTTCCATTACACTCGTAGCAATTACCTATACTTTTCGCACTTGTATCAGAAATAACTATTTCCCCCACCGTATTTTGTTTTATGGCAATTACAAGTGTTAGTAGAGAGTCATAAGATAGTTTTTCGTTGGCATAAAGTAGGTAGGCTACGTCTTTTCTGAATAATTCAATAAATACTTGGAGAATCTGAATAAGATATTACGAAATTTGCATTTTTTTTTCACATTAAAATTCCACTTGGGTTGTCACCATATATTAATTTTACGAATCATCATAGTTGTATCCTATATTATAGCAGAAAGGTTACAAAACCTATTTCACCTTTCCGCGACAAAAGGGATGGATGGATTTTTACGAAGATGATTATCAAATGAAAGGGCTTCATGCATTAATATTTTTCAAAATTGGGAAAGGAAAGTTAAAGTAAGAGGAAAAAGAGTAAGGGCGAGCCCAATCTAATTGCGACTGAATGGATGGACAGACAGCACCTTTTAATCATTAGGTGCGACGAGCACCGCAAGTGTTTTTGCAAGCATTATGAATAGATTGTCGACCATTTCTATCGCAGATATATTATAGTTCATGAATCAGAAAACTACAGAACTCTAGAGCGTTCACGAATCATTTAGCAGCGAATCTATTCGGGATAAAAAAAAATAAATGATTATTCGCACGAGCTCAAAAAACTTGGCACGAAAATAATTTTCACCAAAGGGAAAGGAAGGGAGGGAGCCAGAGTAGGGGGATACTGTTAATAACCAATGCAAAAATCAATCCGAAAATTAAATCGTATCGACATTAATTCGCGATACGAAAGTAAGATTGTAAACTCGATACAAATGCGAGAACCGGATCATCGAATGAGCATCGAGCCACTCGAGAGTCTAAATAACGAACGTTACGTAATTAAGGTAAAAGAACAATCGTAATTCGTAATGAAAATTCGATTTTAGATAGACAGAGACAGCTGTAGCGAGCGGTTTCAGTGCATTTGTATTGGTTGTATAAGATCGTATAATATCTACTTTTTCATTCAGTTGCGAAGGTCACTACACTACTTCATGCACCAGTTTCACAGCTTGGACGCTGCAACTCCAGGCTATAACTATAATATGTATAAACCATTGCGTAAGCGCGTCGAAGCATGGGCGGCAAGTTTTTATTATAACACAACGTAGGCACATTCTCGAGTGGCATTTTTTTTTCTTCTTTTAACTTGGCTCCAATCTTGCGCCGGCACACAAATAATTAAAGTGCTCGCTTTGCGACCGACGATGACGACGCTCATGTCGAAAGGTGAAAAAAATAGCGGGAGAGGGGAGCCGGGGAATGGGGGCCGTGAGGCGTGGACACAGCGTATGACTACCGCATACAAAGACTATACGAGCAAAAGTTGCGACTGCAGCAGGCGGGAAGAGAAGAAAAAAAAAACAAAAAAAAAACTAGAGCATACCAGAACTGTGGACACGACCTTGAGCTCGGCCTCATGGGTACGACAAACTTTTCCTTTTTGCACTCCCACTCGTCCGTGAGGAATGTGGCGTATGCCATGCAGAAAGCAAACCAGCGGATCTACATGTAGTCCGCTAACCCTCTGCACGGCTAACTATTCGCCAGTGCAACCACATCCAAATATTTTGAAAATCTCCTCCACAACTTACCTGCAACAAGAAAAACAGGCAAAAATAAAATAACGACGGTGAAAACTTCGAAGGCTGTAGCCCTAAAAAATATCAAGGTATTATAACTCCCTAGTTTTCATGCAAAATTAGACAGTAGAAGAACCTTATTTATTTAATGAGAGATGTGAAGGGACGCCAGTGAAAGGCTGGGAAATAAAGTGACTACGCGTCTTAATCTTACAGCAGATAACAGTAAGCGTATTTAAAATAATAATAATAATAATAATAATAATAATAATAAAATCAAAATTTCAATATTGGAGTGATAATAATTGTGATGGCCATGTTGGTGGGGGAAATATGAGGGAAAAACCCCCAACAGAACCCTCGTCCCTACTTGATATTCAATTACAAAACAAGGAGGCGAGAATGTTTGTGTATGAAGAAGAGGACTAGATCAGAGAACAAATAGAAGGCATAAGGAAGACAGAAAAATGGTTGTTACGATACTATACGAATCGTAACGTATTAATGGGACCAAAGATTTTTCTTTAGAAATACCTTCGGTATAGCCCCATGAATACTTGCTACAAACCCACCGGCACCACTCAAATCCCGGTGCTACTCATAGGGGGCCCATCACATCTAGTAAAATTCAGTTTTTCATGTTTTTCTTGCTAAGTACGCATTTCTTCAAAAAGTATATCAAAACAAAAATTATTTCTTGCACAAATTGATAACATACTATATTAGATTTAGATGAATGATGGCGGATTAATGGGATATTAAAAAAAAGGGTGTGTACTGGGACACAGTATAGATAAAACTTGTTATGCTGAAATTAGTATTTTGAAGAATGAATGTTTTGTTGGCAGTGATTTTTCATTTTTTATTTCGTATAAACATTGAAATTCAGAAAAAGTAATATAAATTTAAAAAACTGTAGCGCAGCAAGCCTCGCAAGAAAAAGTAGGTTTTCGAGAAAAAAATTATGAATTTTGATGGTTACATTAATTAACTGAAAGTTTATATGCGTTAATGGTATGTTATGATTGTAAGAAATGTGTTAGCTGCTGACAAAATATTAGACAATGTGAAATATAAAAGCATTATTTCTTGAAAACATGAAAAATTAATCATGATGATGAAGTACGGTACACATATTCGTATAATTTAAAATAAAACCAAAGAAATATAATAAAGTTTAAAATAAAATAAAATAAAATAAAAAAACATAAGCATGCGATTAATTTTTGTAAAAAGAAAATTTGATGACAATTAGAAAAAAAAAAGAGGAAAAAAAGCTTTACCAGAAGTACCATCCGGTCGAACCGCACCAAAATTGATTGCATGCTACAATAAATTATAATTAATATTTATTTCAAATTTGGTTCATATGGTTCCAAAATTCCGTATTTTATGACCAATATAAAACAAAATTGGGGTGATAGAGGTACCTTTTGGTAGCGTACCATAGTGAATTAAAATAAATATTTATTCCAAATTTCGTGGCTATTGGTGCAAAATTAAGAATTTTATAGCCAAAATAAAAACAAAAATGGTGGTACCGGAGGTACCGTCCGGCCGATCACCAAAATCAATAGGTCCGATCCCTGGCTTATTACAAATGATCGTACCAAATTTCATGATAATCGGACAAAAATTGCGACCTGTACCAACCGTGGCAACCGGGTATTAACTTTTATTTATATATGAATTTGAGTTATTAGTGCCAAATTTTTCCTGAGGTCATGAAACGAAAAACGAACCCACTCTCACCCCTGAGGGATAATACCGCACCAAGCGTATAAGTAGATTTTATAAAGAAAACCTACTTAAAAATTGTTTTTAACAATTGATAAAGAAAGAAAAAACGGAAATGAATCAAATAGAGTCGAACGGGCCTATCTTTCATAAGAAGGGTCAGCGGTAAACTTTTTTCGTTTCATGTACTTCATTGGATAACCGTTTTGAGTTTACTACCCAGCGCAAGGAAGTTTTACTTCAAAAAATTGGTTAATACTGATATTTCATATCTAGGCTATTCAGCTGCATATTTGAGGTTTGATTTTTTTTATCAAATTCATTTATTCATTTGTTCTTGAATTTGTATTTTAACAAGAGATTACTTTTGGAGGAGTGAAATAGGAGTTAAATTTCTCACCAGCTCACAACTAAAAGTTTTACTGAACCATTTTGAACCTCTAAACCATGTACATAAGACAATAAAATTCATCAATTTCAACAATCTCATTTCTTATTGAAGTGGAACTTTCTTACTCTGAGTAGTAAACTAAAACGGTCATGCAAAGAAGCAGTTGAAACAAAAAAACATTACTGCTAACCCTCCTTATTAAAGTTCGACCCCTTCAATTCTATTTGATTCATTTCCCTCTTCTCCTTCTCTATACATTTTCTAGTGATGTGCTTTAATAGATTAGTTCAACTAATCGATTACTTCGATTATTCAACTAATCGATTTTTCGCTAATCCATTTATCTTGGCAAAATTAATTGATTAATTGAATATCATTTAGGCTTGGGCAAGAATCATAAAAGTTCTATAAAATATTACATTTTACAAGTCCTTATCAGTAAGTATTAATTCATTAAATTTTGTATTTTAATTTCTTGAATAAATTACTACTTTTCCAATAATTAAATTTATATCATCAACTGTTACAAAATTTGAACTTGATTAGTGTTCCTGATGATTATCATTAAAAATGTGAAAAAATTTTAGAAAGTAATTTTAAGAGAACCATTCGATATGGAAGGCTGAAATTTTGCAGAGACATTGAGGCATGTTAATTTAAGATTCTGTGAAAATTTGGCTGAAACTGTACGTTTGGTTCTCGAAATATTGCTGAAATTCCGCAACTAGATTGAATTCTTATGTATCATTTGAATCACTCAATCTGAACAGAATTTCAGCAATATTGCAAAAACCAAAGGTATGATTTCAACCAAATTTTCACAGAATCTGCGACTAACATACATCGATGTCTCTACAAAATTTAAGATTTTTAAAATGACAGTTGTCTCGCAATTCCTCTCGATAATTTTGAATTCTCTCTAATTTTTTCCCAATTCTAGTGAATCCTCTTCATGTTAAAAGGCCATTCTGCAATTCTGCACTTGAAAATAAAAATTAAATTCAAAATACAAGTACCGAATTTCACATCAATTCACTAACATGAATAAGGAGTCAACACTCAATAGTTAGTCATGTCATTGTCATTTGTTATGAATGTCCAAGAGACAAGTCACCAACTCAATTGACAACAAAGTAGAAATCAGAAATGAGAATTGAGAAATAGATTAACTGTAAACTGAACTCAATTATTTAAATTATTATAAATTATTTAGTACTTAAACTCGAAATTGAAACATTATTTAAATTTAAAATTTCAATTCTTGATGAAACAGGACTCATTACTCAAGTTATCAATACTCAGTTCCATTTGCAGTTCTATTTCGTAAGAGTCAAGAAGTAAGAAAAATACATAGACGATAGATAGAGAAATTAGAAAACAGAAAAGACCAAAATCAATATCAATTATTAATTATCATTTAACTGTTTATTGTTTTATCAAATTATCAGTTCAGTTTTTATTATTTCCCATCTCGTAATTTCATACAAAGGAATAAAGAAATGAAAAATCGAAATGCAGATTATAAATTCAAAAAACTAATAAATGAATAAAGAGGAATATGGAAATACGAATAACAAATTACGAATAAAGGATACAATGTGGAAAGGAAAAAATTTAATTTAAATTGAAAAAAAATTTTTTTTCTTAATATATTAATTACACTTGATTAATAGATTATTCCAAATAATTGATTATTAAGCAATCGATTACTTGAAATAATTGATTAATCGAACAATTTTCACTCAATTTCATTCGTTGCCTTCTTATCAGTAGAGTGAAGATTGCGTGATTCAATTTTGACGTAGAAGTATTCACCAATTAATGAAAACAATTTTTTATTTAAATTTATATGACTTTTTCTGCATTTTAATGTTTATGCAGAACAAAAAATGAAAAATCACGCTAATTTTAGCGTAACAAGTTTCATTTCCACTATGTGTCTTAGTACAAACTCTTTTTTTTTTTTAATAGATACCTAATATTAGTAACAGCCAGAGATGTAACTTAAAATTTAGGTACTGTAAATGTTTTTAGGAAGACTATCTTTATAAGATAAAAATTAAATTTTAATGTAGGTATCTAATCTTCTTCGTACGATACAGGCCTATATCAGATCTAATGAAATAGAATTTCATCTTCCTGGTGCAACCAGGGCTCTGTTGACAACCACCTCCACACTACAGGGTCTGGTGACTCTCCATTATGCCACTTATAACAGCAGAATTCATAAAACCGCAAGGTTTATTTTTTATAGTTTTATTACTCCTGATCATCAATCTCACCATAGGGCATAGCCCTAAAGGCATCTTTTTATTCCTGCTTCATAATGTTTTTGGAACCGCTATATTATTACATGCAGAAACTATACCTAGGTAATAATTACCACAGATATGTGATATTTTCAAGATTGAATTGTTAAACAACATGCAAAAGTTTCCCTGGGGATTCCTGCACAAACCAGTCTACAGGCATTCCTATGGACACAGATTCAGATGAAGATGCTGACCTGCTCTTAATTGTGGGCCAACATACAGGGCAGTTGTGATATCCATTCTTAAATTTTTAATCAATAAATAATGAGAAATTCATCATACTGATCAAATATAGTCCGTTGAGTTTTGTTTAAACTAACTAAACTCAACTCTCTAATCTGCTCTCATGTTTTCCTACAATTAATCATCTTTATGAACTGGTAATATAGATTTTAAGGTATAATGACTAAAAAACGGAGCACAACAATGACAGTATTAAATAAGATGACGTGGAAGAAGTAATAGATCTTCAAGATAACAATCTGGTAGTGTGCTGGAAAATACTCACACCTACCACAGTCAATCTGTTTTTTACTGGTCAATAACACAACATGTTTTTTTTTCATGTTTTTATATTGAAAAAGAAAAGTAATTCAAGTATTAAAAGTTTTTACAATTATCGGAGTTTTCTTTTTTTTACCTTTCAATTCGTTTTATCAATTTTAAATAAAAATTGTAAATAAGATTAAGCTGAAATATTATGATTTCAGCACCTTCACCATATATGTATATGATAGCTACTACAATCGATCATCCAATGGCTCATAACATCAAGTTCTTCTAACTTTAATCAAGGTCTCAACATTGGTAACTATTATGTATAAGTTTATTCATCCATTCAAATGTACAGAAGATCGTTTTATCTGAAATGTAGGTCTTTTTACACATAATCCATGGGGAGTTCCATGAGGTAACATCATACAAGATCTCATGGTTCTGTGTAGCATGTAGACAAGCTTGTTCCACGTCATTTTTCCCCTTTTGATCTAGGACATTGATATTTCTTGCTATCTGCGATCTTAGGCTGTCTATCGAAATTTCTTCTTTTAGATTTTTATATTTTTTGATTAACCTTTTTTAAATAATCATGTGACAATAATTTTTGGACGTCACACTGTATCTAAGCTACATCAATGCAGGCCACTGTCCAATGGCACACTTTTTGAGGGTTGGCAAATTTTTTAGTTAAAAAGAAACAAATCCACTAGGACCTCAAAAAAAAAAAAAAAAACATACAATTGTTGTAGAACAAAAAAAACTCATAAAAAATTTTTTTCACTCGCAAAATTGTTTCGTCAATTTATGTAAAAACCCCTCCAGGAGCCAGGAGGTACACTCTATGTAAAGCCCTGATCTCAAATCAAACAGGTTGTTTCTAGAGAATGGTCAAATTCTGCACTTTTTTCCATATTGAACAGACATAATAATATTAAAATATTACAACACAATTTTCATCCTCTTCGATTTTTTCTAACAAAATATAATTAGATACCTTTAAATATTTCAAGTCCCATAGAAAAATTCTGGACATGTCACTGGAAACTACTACTGCTGTTTCTTCACGATCACATATACTTAACAAACAGTACCTATTATCGAAGCTTAAGAATAAAGGGTTTTATAGTAAGACAACCTCCCTAATTTTGTAACTACCTCTTTTCCTCTTCAACTTCCCTTCGCCTATTCACACTCATTTGAATTTTTCTGGGAAAAAATTACCATAGCAAAAAATTAAAATAGAGGAGGGAAAAAATGGAGAGCCATGGCTGTACGCAGTATTTACTTGTGGAGGGACTTCGAAAGAGACAAAACAATTTTAAGTGGGGATGGAATAAAATTTTTTTGAAAATATTTCTTGTATTCTAGAACATTTATACATAGTGTTTTTTAACTCCGAGTGGATTTGACCCCAAGCTTCCCCGAGATGAACAACCCTGGGGTGGTTAAAAGTTTGTTTACCTACAGACACAAACAACCTAAATCCAGACTTGACTATAAACATTTTACAGGTACATAAGCAATTTAGGGAGTGTCTAATTACATAATCATTTTGTTTCAGAATAATTTTTGTCACTTAATATTAAAAGGTACTGTTTGTGTACACGGTCAGAGGTTATAAAGGTTGGATATAATATTCCTCCGCCACAACTACCCTAATAATAAGAATGAAAATTTACGAACAAACAAACAAATGAATAGAATAAAACAAAATCAACTCGTAAATATAAATCAGAATACCCCAGATGCGAAATATCAGTAATATACTTTCTTGTTTTACACATAACTACTCAGCCGTTATTTATATGAATGTATTTCATCATTTTGTTGGAAATTTTGTGACGACCAATTTTTGCCTAATCATATTTTCAGAATAAGTCCGTATTTAACGAGAGAAACGTGAAGAATTGAATTTTTCCCGATATTAATGCTCTCCTGCGAGTAGCACAATGGATAAAGGCAATGGGAGTTTAGCACATATTCAAGAGGTAGTGCCGAATGTATTTGGAAGAGAAACCTGGGGTTCTATTTTTTTTTACATTTTTAAATCTACTATTAGCCCGGGTTACAGCAGAAAAACAAAAAAAGTTGGAATTTATTCTCCAATCGTCAAAAAATGACGTAATTTAACCGCGCGGTGACTATAGGAGTTTGGTCAGAGCTACTCAACATTTGCTAGTCCTCTACTTTCGAAGTGCTCTCCTTCAAGTCGCCCTCGTGAGCTCGTACTGTCGAATGTCATACACCACCAAAACCGTTTTTCTCGTTCTTTCATCACTTCGTATTTCAACGGCTTCAATCTTTCCTCAGACAATGTACGGTTGCCAGTACACGGAGAGTACCCAGTAGAGTGGAAAAAAAAAAGAAAAAAAAAAGAAAAAAAAAGAAAAAAAAGAAAAAAAAGAAAAAAATTAACGCAACAATCCTCGATAGAAAAAGTAGGTCTTCGAGAGAAAGAATTACGAATTTTGATGATCACATTAATTGTCTGTAAGTTTATATACGTTAATGGTATGTTGTGATTGTATGAAATGTGTTGGCTGCTGACAAAATATTAGACAATGTGAAATATAAAAGAATTTATTCTTAAAAAAAATGAAAAATAAATTAAGATGATGAAGTATGGTACATCATCATACAATTTAAAAATGAAACCAACGAAATATAATAAAGTTATGAAATAAAAAAAAATAAAACATGAGCAAGTAGTTAATTTTTGTAAAAAGAGAAGTTCATGCAAATTAGAAAAAAATAGGAAAAAAAGCTTTACGGGAAGTTCCATCCGGTCGATCCACACCAAAATTGGAAGCCTACTACAACGAATGAAAATAAATATTTACCCTGAATTTTGTGGCTATTGGCGCAAAATTAAGTATTTTATGACCAAAATAAAAACAAAAATGGTGGTATCAGAAGTACCGTTCGGCCAATCCGCACTAAAATCAATAGATGTGGTCCTTGGCCCAGTAAAAATGTTCGTACCAAATTTCGTGATTATCGGACAAAAATTACGACCTGTACCGTGAGAACAAGAAATTGATTCATATATATAAGTAAATTTGAGTTATTAGTGCGAAAATTTTTCTGGGATCGTGAAACGAAAAACGTACCCACCCCCAACCCTGGGTGCTAATACCGCACCAAGCGTAATAAGTAGACTTTCTAAAGAAAACCTACTTGAAAACCTTAGCTCTTCCGCAGTTTCGTCGCTTTCAATACACAGACCAAAATGTAGACAGCCTTGCTCGAAAACAATACGACAAAAGGTCAAAGGCTGATAGCTGCGGGCCATTCAGACATCTTCCGTTAGGCTATGTACAAAAACAAAAATGAGACGGAAATTAACGCAGAGGGAGAGAGAAAATACGTACGTACTTTATTTAGATACCTATATTTGTAATGTTATCGTTTCACAAGTTTCGTAAAGAGGACACACCCCGCAACCTTGCACCACTTTTACAATCATTTGTCAGATGTAGGTAGGCATTCCTGATCCAATGGACCGCATTACGTACCATAAAACTCCGTTCGTAATTGTATCCGTGATTTCTTATTAAAAAAATTTCGTTACCGAGGTGAAGGCAGAATAGGCTTTGAGACGTAGGCTAATGGCTATACCTACCTACATACTTTTCACGAGCGATGCCGCTTAAAAATACTTTTCAAGTAAGATAATATTTCGCCACTATGATGATGATTGAAAAGGCATATTAACGCACATTCCACACTTTTTAGCCCACATTTGAAAGTCGGTAGGTATTCAATAAGTTTCTAATCGCCTGTACATATACGTGAAGTAACACCGTTCAACCGTAACTGAAATGGAAGAGATCTTCGCATTTACTCTAACAAACTGGCATCAGTTTACTTGCTCCGGTTGACAGTCCCAAATTAAAACGAACCTTTCGGCGTAAATGTACAAATTTTACGAATCTTTAAAATGTTTCTAAAGCCAGGCACTCTGTCGAAATGAATCTACAAGTTGTTTCAATAAAATAAATCACTAAACGGTGAGCATTACAATGCTTTCTTCAGTTCTAATGCCAACGAAAATTTCAAACAGTAACCTATCTATACATTTCATGTAGCAGCTCTTTTGGTGGTGCTCTGAAATTCGCGCTCAATATCTTCCTTTTTTTAAAAAAAAAAGCGCAAGTACCCATTTAATTTTTTAAAGAATATGTTCCCGAGCCCAAAATATATAAATTAACAACAAAATTCTGATTAAAAAATGATAAATGTAACGTATATGATTGGCCATAAAAATTATAGATGACTATATTAGTACACAGGCGATATTATTTCAAAATATCCCAGAATTCCATTGACTCTTCTGCTTCTTTCACGAACTTATCTCTTCTTCTTTCTATTGTTTAAGAATTACTTTATACACGGACAATATCGAATGATATTTGGTGACCTCATTTAGACTGGTCCCTCGAATATACAAATCCCTCCATTTCGTATACCCCTACTTCAAACTAACCACAGTGTAAAAACCTATCCCCGAAAGGTTCTATAGACTCATGTTTAAAATAGAATAATTTTTATTGTACCTTGTGAGAAGTCCGAGATCTGGACCTCAAAATAAAAATTATTTTTGACAAACATAAGACAGAATAATGACGTCACAAGTTCAGACAAATTTTCGAGAGACAAAATTCGAATTCGGACATTATATTATCCGAATTCGAACTCGTATTCAGATGAAGACGTGAAGACAGAAATAAAATCTGATTCTCTTTCAGGCAATTATAATGCATTTTATTTCAGTGACGACTTTTCCAAACTCAGACAATTTCAGACAATAATTTGGTTCGATCCGACAGACTGGCGCCATGAGACATATATTGAATGAAGACGAATTAAATGAAAGTAAAAACCCATCGACGGACATGAATGCAGCCAACCTTTTTTATCTCTGCTTGTTCCACGCTTTGCTTGTGGTTTGCAGTCATCTAATATATTTTATTGCATTTTGCTTTATCAATCATCCACGTGCGCTTTTTGCCTATTGTATGTCGACGTATATTAATTTCTAATATCTGTAATTTTATTGGCTGTAGACATTCGGTAATTCCTCTCGCTTTATGTTATCGACATCGCATGTTTGAAGGCAATTAGCAGACAATAAGTGGGGAAATTTCCTCGACAAAAATAAGCTGATTTGTGAAGACGAACTTCAAATCAAGACTCACTCCTCATTTTCTCTTCACTACAATCACACGTCTCACTTTTTCTTTCACTCTCGATCACACATTTCTCTCACTCTCGATTTTGTACTGACGACACCCGGTACTAGGTTCGTCTTTACAAATGAGTCCTTCTTGTGTAGGCGGATAGTAGCAGGTCCAAGTCACAAGTCGTACGTTTAAGTCCTCACATTAGGCAATTTGATAAGTGTACCATCTTCGGATGCAGATATGATTCAATCTGATCTACCTTGAAGACAACTAGGATGGTAGTTTGTGTTCCAGATAGGTTCAGTTGAAGACAAAGGCAGATTAGGGATGTTCTTTCGTCATGAAGGATCAGTAGTGACGACACATAAGACATTTCTAATTTCGCCAGTTGCACATCGCACTTCAAGGCAATCTTTTGAAAACACCTGCGAGGTGAAGCATCAGTCGACAATACGATCAGATGGAGTTCCTGGCACCTGCTAGGAGGGAAATTTGGTGTGTTGAAGACAACTTTCAGACAAGCTTGGTTCGAGATGACTGCCTTGCTCTGTCATTTAAAGGCCGCGTCGAGCCTTCTTTCTTCGCATAGTGGATTTGACTCCATCTATGTCAGTAATTATCTCACCTCACCCTCATTTTTAACCAAAAGCTCCAAGACCTAAAGTTTCGTATTAGGAGTCTTTTACACAACAAAATCATCACTCATGAAGACACACAATTAGGTGAAGACACAACAGCTTTCTGATGGTTTCTCCTACTTGTTGTCTGCAATAGCTTTTTTTTTAACTTTTTATTTTTTCCGCTATATACTATGCTTTGTTCCGCTTTGTCGACACTATGGTTCTTTTGTAATTATAGTCTTTGACAAAATAATTCTGCTGTTCGTTTTTGTAAGTTTCGAACCTTGTATGGATCGAAACTTTGTTAGGCTCTTCTTTCCACACAACTTAGCTTATTGCTGATTCGTCATATTAATTTGCTGAGGTATGAAGACAAAAGTAAGCTGCGTTTTGCCGTGTCTGATGAAGTCTAATTCAAGTCAAGAAGAATTCAGCCGTAGGACATAGTCAAAGTCAAAAAATAAAATGTCTTGAAGACACAATTCAAGACCCCTCGAGTCAGTGTTTCGGCTGCATGATGCCCTAACTTTAGGACATTGTGACGTCATTAGCATTTAAACACCACTATACATTAAAGGTTGACTTTATGACACGTGACAGGAATCGATTTCATATGCCTCATAAAATATTGGCGACTGTGGCAGGAATCGATTTCAGACGCCTCACTTGATTACTGAGACTATCCACCATTACGGTTCTCTAAACGTTGAATAATATTTATGTACAGTTGTACATACAAATTATTATTTTATTATATTGTTAATTTACTCTTTGTGTTTGAAATATTTTATTTGAAGTCTGATTTCTGAAAGCTGAGATACACCATAGGAGTGTGGATAATAAATTGATTAACTAATTAACATTCAGAGATATAAATATTCATTCTTGATATTAATATACTCGTGTGAGGTGTAACACATAAAGAGCACTTTCTGTTACATTATTACTCTTTTATGCCGTTACATTACACTCACTACGCAATCGGCTCTCCAATAAGTACACCCGTATTATATTAAGACTCAGGGCCAGATTTAGGGGGGTGCAAACGGTACAACTGTACCGGGCGGCACATTTTTACATTTTTTTTTTTTTTAAACTGCATATAAACAAATTACTAAGTTTATAGCTTCTATCAGCCAAATGAAAAACAAAACTTTTTTTTTTGTAATTTCCCTTTCTGTTTCAAATTAATTAATATGAAAGTTATCTCGAGATCCCACGGAATATGCACATTATACGGGAGGCGCCGTAACCAGGCGCCACCATAAAAAATTTTTTTGGGGATTGGGTGGGTTGCTAAAATTATAAAAATGAGGGGCCGCAAAAATTTTATTGTACCAGGGCATTTGAGCTGCAAATCCGGCCTTGTTAAGGCTGCACAAAAATTGAATCTCCGAAGCTCGCAGATCTTTATTCAGTAAATGGGGACGACATATTATCGTCCACCATTTTTCATTCTTTTACGAATCAAATGAATCGTTTGCTACGTATTATTGTAGATGGTTCAACCGAAAATAGTGGAAAATTTAAACGGGAAACACAAATTTTCGAAGGTAAACCATACGAATGAAAGATCTCCGCGAATGTGGAAATAAAAAACAGAGTAGCAACGGATTTGTAGACAAAAATGAAAATAAAGAAAATAAAATAAAACACTAACACAGCAATACTTGGCCGGAAAACCCAATTTCCCAGTTTACATTTAGTCTACAATTCAAAAACATTTCCAAATTGAAAATGCGCGAAAAAATTGCAAAAATTATATTGATCTATCATTTCCATTGTTGCAGTTTCAAAAAAATAAGTAAAATAACCCTTGGCGCCGTAAATACGGAAAAGATACTTCAAAAAACACAGGTGACTTGCTTTTCTCCAGCAACATTTTTTTGTTTTACATTTTCCTCGAAAAATACGTACCTAATAGACACCAAACCTCTATCAGATTTTCACATACATAAGATCGATGTATCGTGAAAATTTATGCCAAATCACTTTTCTCTTTTTCTCAAAATCTTGATGAAAAAACCATTCTTCCAGAAATTTTTTATTTCCTAATTTTCTACAACACTACTAAATCAATAGGGACCAAAGTTCTTTCAGAACTTCTCCTATTTATGACAAATCGTTTTGAAAATTTCAGTCCTATCGGCTCATTAGTTTTCTCAAAACCGTGAACACAAAATTTGGGCGATACATATCTCTCTTATATAAAAGCCACTTCCTTAACGCTATCTCGTTACCATAGTTAGATATATTTGGCTATGCGTATATTTTAGGTCCAGTATGATTCTAAATAATTTTTTTTCTTCATTTTGAACTAACTGATAATTCGGACACATTTATGCTTTACGTATATAGGCCTTGAATTATTGGAACGAAGCAGCATTGGAGACTCGCCGCAGTATGTATATAATTATGTATAATATTAGATACTTTGAAAAATAAGCTCGAAATTGGAAAATAGTTCCAAACGTTTTGTTTTCTCATAAACGGAAAATTCATCATGCCCCATCCCTAACTCGTTTATAAGGTTAATTTTGATGTCCCGTTTTCAAGCAAATTAGCTAAAAACCGCACAAAATTATACGAGTGCCTTCTCGGAAGTGGTGCACACGAGTATATCGATTAGTTTTCTACTTTCCCAACGAAGCCAACAATTAACGAACAACAATGAGATTTGTTGGACTGTATTTTGGAAACCAAAAG
The DNA here is from genome assembly GCA_011428145.1 of Ericerus pela. Lineage (NCBI taxonomy): Eukaryota > Metazoa > Arthropoda > Insecta > Hemiptera > Coccidae > Ericerus > Ericerus pela. Next base: position 1,263,668 of record WOFM01000550.1, read on the forward strand.
AAAAGGAGTGAAAATCGAAATGACAGACACTGCAGCAGCCATTCGTATTTCGGAAAATTATCGTCTAAAATTTTCATTGATATAACAATGACAAAGCTGCACGTCTGTACATAAGAGAGAAATAGAGACCGAAAATTAGAAATCGAGTTTTCATTAGAAATAATATATCTTGAAAATTCGAACACAGATAAAGCACATCGATGGGTCAATAAAAAATGTGGGTCTAAAAGTCCGGTATTATGGGTGAAGTGAACAACTGAAGGAAAATAACTACGAATTAATTTTTTTCTTCCAAATCTTACCAAGTATGTCCAACAGATTAAAGGGCAATATCAGAAATCTTGGCGCAGAATGATCGACTAGAAAAGCAGGTTCTCTGAAAAAATAGTTACGAGTAGCAAGTATGTTAGGAATCCCAAAAAATACTAGCGCAGCATGCTTCACTTTCGAATTAGATTTTCAAAATTTTTCATTTAAAAATTATAGGACAGTAAGCTTTGCTGAAAAGCTGGTTTTCCAAACTTATGAAGATATCAAAGAAGGAGGTCCCAAGACAGGAAAATTTCAAAATTCTACGGCAGTAAGCTCTGTTAAAAAACAGTTAGCTTTTTTGAAAACCAGACAACTGGAATAAAAAAAAAAAAAAATTAATTGGAATTAACTTTATAATGGTATAAGTTCGACTGGAAACCATCATATCATTTTTTTCATTATAGGTAGGTACATTAAATTTTTTAGCTGGTTTTCATAAAAAGCTAATTTTTTTCTAATTACAAATATACATATACCTTATATGTACTCGAGTTTTTTTTTTTTTTTTTTTTAGGTTTATTATGGATACAATTATTGATTACTCAAAAGACATCAGAATGACATCCCAAATGTACTGTAAAAAAATAAATAATAGGTCTGTTCGTGGGGAGGAATTCTGTACAGATTGTGAAATATTGGGGGTGCTATTCTGAGACATACAGCTAAAGAGATGTCCAACGCCCGATCAGAAACATAACAAAAATAGAATGCTATAAAACGTTTCCAAGTCCGATATTTGTTACTGCGCATGTGTCGTAGCTTGATGGTGTGTGTATTGGTATAGAGATATTGGTTTTTACTACGAAATACACGCAGCTTTGGCTGCGCAGAACGTTCAACGAAGTTGACTTTTTGTTGTTGACGATGATGATGATGGTCAAAGATCTTCCTCACATTTTTGTACCACAGTACAAACAGAGAGGGTGGACATCTCTTTAGCTATGTCTCTGATGCTATTCTTCTAAATAAACTACTTTTAACGCCACAATGATTTTTTAATTTAGTAGAATAGCACCAAAAATTTTACAAAATCTATAAAAAACTCGTCTCACAAACAGACCTAATATTAATTATATCGCATGACTAAAAACATGAACTTATTTTTTTCTTCAAACTATTGTCCAGTATTTTGGAAAAGGGCGAGTTTACATGATTGGCAGAAAGGAAAAATGGAAAACGTAGGCGAATAATGAATATTGCCTATGGACGCCTAGACATGGCAATAAGAAAAACAACTCATTTCATTAAAATCGAGGCGATATTTTGGTAAGAAAGAGAATGAACCGATTTTAGCCAGGCTATGATCGTATAAGCTAAAGCATAGATTGAACAAATTCGACTTTTTTCTCAATACGATAACCTGGCAACGAATGAGCCAATGCAAACGTCGTTCAAGACGACTGTCCACCGAGGAGTTTCGGCCAAAAATATGAAAAAATACGCAACAAACACGAGGTGTAGTGTAGAAAAGTCACTTAAAGTTGCGTGAGCATGGCCATAACGTCTACGGCATTGAAATTCTCGAATTCACTTCGACATTTCGCCCAACGGACCCGTCAGTTTTGCGGCGACGAATCTGTAAAAAGTACAGTCGTGTCGTCGGCAACAAGCTCTGGGGACGAATGGATCTCGTGAAACGACCTGCGACGAAAAACGGTAGGTACTGCCTCTTCTGCACTAAACTGGTATATACTAACCAAATAAAAACGAAGATTCTTGAAAACTATTTTCATTCGCTGGTGGACACTTGGACAGATCGACTGCCAAAACAAGCGCCAAAACAAGCGCCAAAACAAGCGCCAAAACAAGCGCCAAGACAAGCGTCTATACAATCCGCAATACCACCATGCCGACCTCATTCTGCGAACTGGGCGATGACGCGACACGGTTATGCTACGGGATAGTACTGGCGCTGGAACGAGAGGGAAGGGAAAGAGGAAGGTGGAAGGGAATGAGGATCAGTGGGATAAGGAAAACGATGTGAGGAGGGGCGTCGCATCTGGGGTCAACTGCGGAATTGACCGAATTATATCGGGCGAGGCGAGTGTCGAGTCACAGACCCTCGGCAGCCATTTGTCAAATCGAAATTCGAGGCAACGCATGTCTTCGCACCGTACCCAACTGCTTAAAAGTTACTAAAGCTATAGAAACGACTCCGCACCGCAGCGAGCTACAATATTCGCCAAGTTCACCCGCCTACAAACAACCAAACATAGCTAGTTACTACAGATAGGCTGAGGTGTCGGTTATTTTCCACAAAAATGGCGAAAGAAACTCGTCTTGCCCAAAGGTGCGACCCAGAACCCCTGCTGTTAATAAACTGAAAGCGTAGAACATACAATACAGTACAGTGCAGCCTATACTCCACAGTGGAGGTACACACAAATCCCATGTATTATACGCATTCGTCAGATTTATTTATGACAAAAAGAAGATTTTAAGTATAATAATATACGATAATATAATATAATGGATACATAGACATTTATAGAAATGGATTAATTCTGAGATATCTGATACGATTTTTCGAGAGTCACTGAAATTTCAAAAGGTCATTTTTCTCGCACTATTAAAGAAAACGCACTTCTAAAAATATTAACAAGTCGGACACAAACGCACACGGTAAATGAAAATCTGTAACAAAATTTATTTTTAGTCGGGCGATTCTAGTTTATTATTTGATATGAAAATATTCACCCATTTGTTTCATTTCCATCCACAGAGATCTGATAATTTCTCATCCTTATACGGGTCGGTTAAACATTTGAAAAATTATCATTCTTTGGAAAGGTCAAATGAAATTTTACATTTTCTACATCGAGGAAAAACATCTACGTTAAGTATCCTAGTCCTTTCAATATTAACAATGAGCTAAATTAATATACAGCATACTTATTTCATTCGTTTGAACAAACTTAATACACAGATTTAGACCCGTTTCAAAAAAATAAAGATGCATAACGAAATTTATAGACTTAGAAACGACTAAAAATGTGAGGTACAGTATAGTATTAACCCTTTCATCACTTTTCATACTCCTGGTAGAGTCATAAAACTTCTTGAGTGAAGTTGTAAAACTATTTGATATTCGTAAAAAATCAATTCAAAAATTGAAAATTCTCTAAAAACCAAGTAGGAAATTAAACTAACTTGTAAACCATCAAATTTTTCAATTTTAAAAAATTTTTACATTTTCTTATGGGAGCTATACAAAAATCTCTCAAAATTTATTTGGAACACAAGGAAACCTGCTGGAATTTTTTACCTCAGAATTATTTAAAAACAAAAATTTATAGTTGTAAAAAAAGAGGAGAATAGTTATTTTCCTGTTTTCAAAATCAGAACTGTGGATATCTTGATGATTTTTTCATGACATAAAATCGAAAACATTCTAAGATGAACAAATTGTAGATGAAGAAAACTGTAATAGGACAATGAGACTTCATCAATTTTTGAAAAACCTTAATAGGAAATTATTCGAGTTGAAAAATAGGAATTTAATCAATTATTCTGGATCTATCATCTTCTTCATGTTCATAAATGTAACTGCTTATACTCGAAAATAACTTTATTTTTACTTGAATATTCTGAGATAGAAATATTTTTGGGACTAATTTTGGCCATTATGCGTAAAAGCTTCATCGTGTATCTACCAGTAATAGGATTTCAAGTGAAATGGAAAAGAACTATCTACAATAACTATTTTTGGAATTCAGAAAATTTGATACTAAAAATTTTTATATTTCTCATGAATTCTGAAGTGGAATTTTTCTTGAAAGCCAATTCAATCGTATATATTTCTCTCATTCAGATAACACGTAACAGGTAATCACCAATTATTGGAATCTTCTATCAATTTCATATTTTCAACATGCACTTCTCATCCTATAGTGAACAAATCACTTTTCTGTGTATCTGGTAATGGGAATTTTGATGTAATTGCAGATACTTACGCATCCTAAAATAATAAGTCGTATTAAAGTTCCTATTAATGTTATCAAGATTTTTGAATTCTCATTTTCCTTGTAGGTCTATCAATAATATCACCCATGTGTTCGTTAACATATATATATAGACTTTCAACTAGAATCATTTCCTATTACGATTTTTTTAAATTTGATGAAGTCTCGTTGTTCTATTACAGTTTTTTGCATTTATAATTTTTTCATCTCAGAATGTTTTCGATTTTATAGCATGAAAAAAATAATCAAAGTATCGAAAGTTTTGATTTTAATTTTCCTCTTTTTTATAACCATAAATTTTTGTATTCAAATAATTCTGAGGTAGAAAATTTCAGCAGCTTTCCTTATGTATTATCCAGATAAATTTTAGGTGATTTGAGAACAGTTCTAATACGTAAAAATTTTAAAATAAAATTTGTTGATTTACAGGTTACATCAATTTCCTACTTAGTCTTTACATAATTTTCTATTTTTAAATTAGTTTTGAATGAGTATCAACTAGTTCAACACCTTCCCATAAGAAGTTTTGTGACTCTCCCGGTGGAATTATGAAGAGTGATGAAAAGGTTAAACTAATTTATTCAAAGATTCTAACAGAGATACTTTACTAGGTAATTATTTTATTTTAAAAAGCTACCTAATTTAAATTACGGAGTTAAATTAAGCATCATTTCCAAGTTGAAGTTGATTTAATGATATAACACTATTCTAAAGAAAAATAAAATTTCTTCGACCCTAAACGAGGTAAGATAAAGTATTTTTCAAAATGGATTATACTTATCCCAATCGGTTTGTTGCATGCTTAGGTCCTACAAAGAATTGATAATAAGACGAATGTAGTTGACTGGAGACGCGTTTCCATTGTTATACTAAAATACAAAGTCGTGCTGCGAGGCAACAATTTAAAATATAAAAAAATCAATAAGCGAATGCCACGAAAATAATATTTAAAAAGTTTTATTCGTTTAGGTACTTCCATTACAGAAATACAGTTCTGAAAATACTTCTGCGGGTCGATTATATCAATGCCTATGAAACAAAATACAGAATTTATAAATTTGTTATTTAGACGAGTATACAAACAAGATGGCATATACCAAGAGTATACGTGTCATACTTTCACTAAAAAAAAACCTAGCCACGGAAATTATCAAGGCAATCGACTTCCACTTTTTTACCACGCTTTTATTATTATTCTCTCCATCCAACGCGACTAGAATCAAAATCATTCATTTCTTCGAGATCGGTCGAGTATCAATTTAAATGCCAGTAAGTGCTCGGAGTAAAAAAAAAAAAAGTTGTTTTTATTTTTATACTCCCTCCCCCCTCTTTTCATCATAACGAAACGATATTAATCGAAGGTAATTAAAATGTAAAATTAGATTTCAGGTTTCTTCTCTAATTCAGTTTTTTATTTTCTTATTTTTAAATCGGATTAAAACCTTGTTAGAAATAGTGGCAGGCAATGAAAAATACAGATTAAGTAGATGGTCAAATAAATTCTTGAAACAGTTTCCACAACTGACAACGCGAAACGAATCAATGGTAAATAATAAGCTCCATAAAATCAAATTAAAATTATTACAAAATTCAATATTTTTCGGGGTGAAGTGGTGGTGGGAGTGGGGGTTATGGAGGTGGCCCAAGGCACTAGGAATAAAAATAATAATTTTTAGGTATACTTCATTATCAAAAAAAAAAAGAAAAATCTGAATAACCCCAAATCCACGATTCGGAAGAAATAAAAAATTTTAAACAAAAATTCCACAATCTGACAAGATTTCACGTGTTTCGTTTTATTTTGAAGAACGGAAAAAGGGCTGATCCGCATTGGAAATCTATGTCTTCGAGTACGCATGCCCTCGAATTCCTGCAGTGAATAATCGATAGGGACTGGATTCGATCTTTCACTTTCTTTCCGAAATTAAAATTTTTGAACCTATACAGTCACTTCCGAACAAGATTCAATATATAAATAAATAAATAAAATTGAAAATTATCGAAGTACACTGCACGAGGAAAAGCGTCAAGTATTTTTTGGGGGTCACGAATAAATTAACACGTTGAGGGTTAGATAATATTATTTTAAAAACCTTGGAAACGTACCAATAGAAATGAATTACAAATCATTTCGTCGAATTTTAATGATTTCAGTACGGTGGCGAAAAACAAATTATTCAATACCTACAATGATATGACAAAGATGTTGGGAATTGCTATTTTTTCGAGCTTTTACTAAATTAATCAGACTTCTATTCAAGACAACTGTGACGTAGCTAGAGGGATTACTGTCTTACTGGGGAGGTTGAAACCATCATCGGAATTTAAAAAAATCTTCTCCGAAAGAGGAGCTAGGATAAAATTTCAATCGACTCAAAGACTTGTCATTTTTTCCTCAGATGAAATTATGTAGAATTAGCCTACTTCTTGGTTTTCTTAGCAGAACATATTCTCCATTTTTTTGGTGAGGCTTCGTCAGGTTTTGAGGGGCTCCGCCCCTTTTGCGGCCTTCTTAACTTTACCTGGACGCTTTCACTAAAGGTTTTTCAATCACAGAAAATAAAAATTTCAAAGTTCTACGTCTTGAAAGTATTTTCTAACCACAAGCCCCTTCTCACTTACTAGTCGATCTGGGCCACGCTGCTGGAAGGCGACTTCGACAAATCGGCTGAATGACGATAGGACAAAAAATCAACTGATGATTCGACGAAAAGGTCATTCATGTTTACGTGTGCTGGTCGGTACGTGGGTGTATGTATACATATATGCGTGCGCGTGTGCGTGTCTCTGTATAATTATATGATAAGACGCGGCTAATGAATACAGAAAAAGTTCTTAATTCGGTGCAACCAAAGCAAAGAGAAATTTTCGAGAAAAATCGCGCACGTTCGGTAGCAAACCTCGATTATTCAAATACCTATAATATAACGCAACACCGAATGCTATGTCTATTTCGTACATTCGCATACAAAATCGAATTGCGGTTTTTTGAAGAGAAAAAAGTCAAGGGGCGCGAGCCCTCAAAAAGCGTAAAACGCACGAATCTATCGTGGCGTGAGGGCTTGAAGAGAGTCAAGTAAGAAGGATAGTGAAGAGGGAGCCCAGTTAGAGTTTCGCAGAGGGTGCATTTTCTGTAGTGAAACTTTTGCAGGAGATATTGAGGGCGCGGTATTCCCAACAGAAAATTTTCAAGGGAAAAAGAAGAAAAAATAAGAGTGAGGATTTCCCCGGCCCCCGTACAAAGAAATAAAATAGGCGGCAGAAATATCTTAAACGTAATACCTCGAGGTCTTAAACTAGCACTGTTACAAAGTCAAAGCGAATTGCCTTCAAATTAACATTTTAAAATGCGAGTTTTTCTGGATGAATTATTAAAAGGTTCGAGTTTTCCAACCATTCCAGTCCAATAGATTATTGAATTATGCACCGCAGTCCGTACAAAAAACAAAGGGTCCCAACTAACCTACACTGATAAACAGAATTTCCCATACATACAACACCAAGACTACAATATTAAGTACCTAAATCGTATAAATTTTTATCGAATTTTTAAACATTTTATAACCGTTCGACATGGGAGGGAAATTCATTTACAGTTAGTAAAACACATGGACAAATTATATAATAATATAATTTACGTAATAGTCGCCCTTGGTGCCAGCTTCGCTTGGCTCACTCACCGAAAGTAGGAAGCCGTTTTACAATATGTGCTATGTTTTTGTACTCCATCGTTGATCACTCAGATTTGATGTGAAAATGGAAATCAAATTTGAATTTGAATTTGGCACCTAAAAAAATCATGGTGACGATGGATCACTCAAAAATACAAATAACATATTTTAGCCCTCCTTTTTGTTTTAGCTATTTGCAGCTTAAGAACAGCTTCGATTTAAAAATATACATCAAATTTGAACTCGGCACTTCGAAAAATTATAGCGATTAGAACGACAGCCATCACCCAAAAATTAGTGTAATTTTTTTTCACCATCCTCCCTTTTTTTGAGTCCCTTAGGTCATATTGATAGCTTCCATGAGAAAATGAACACACAATTTGAAATCAGCAACTTACAAAACCCCAGAACTGCCATTAATTTCTTAACTGCAGTAGTCTGAAAAGAAAAATGCAAAGCACCGGTGAACACGATAGATGATAGAGGAAACAGCCATTTCTCTTTTGTTCTATATTTGGTTAATCCCTCAAGGACGCCGATTAAATTACGATGCATTTTTGTACATGCACAATATGCACATTTTTCTGTACCACTCAATATATTTATAGACTGATCATAACAACAAGTTTCTCATTTTAACGGGTAAGAAGTGAGCTTTTCAATCGTAAACGCATCATTCAGATACGCTAAGTTGTTTTCAAGATTACCCTTTTTACACAAACATACTGAAGACTTTTATATACTAGTAATTAGTAAGTATCGTACAAGTATAAATATATATACATACATATAAAGAGAGAGGTATAATTAAGTATAGATAATAGATCAATATTGTAAGATATAGTGCAACATGATAAAACTCATCGAAATCACATAAGGAACTGAATATCGTCAGTAAGGCATTGGTAGTATTTGTCTCTACATCTTTAAACTCGACAGTCGTACGTCTGTGACTTGTTTCATAGACAAAATGCGAACCGTACAACATTGGTGACATGTTACAATAGATTATAGTAAATATTTGTTACAAATTATATTTAATACAAATTTCCTAGCTGTTGGTCCAAAATTAAGCGTTTTATGGTCAAAATAAAAACAAAAATAGGGATACCTACAGGAAATACCGTTCAAAAGGTCTTTGACATTAGTACTAATGTTCATCCCAAATTTCAGAACTATCGCACAAAAATTGCCACCTGTACCGTATGGTAACAAAAAAATGAAATAAATAATAAATATACGTTATACAAAAATTTTAGTTTCTGGTGCCAAAATTTTCCTGGGTCTATGGAACGAACAACGTACCCACCCCCAACCGCAGGTCGTTTCATGACATCGAAATTAATAAGTAGATTTTCACAGAAACCAGCTTAAACACCTGTGCAGAATAGCCAACGCTACGCAGGTTGCGTCTTTTTCTAAAAAACTTGTTTTTATCTGTTTTTAACGATGCTTCTTATAAGACGGTATTAATTTTTCAAAGAAGGCCACATATTTCTATTATGTCACGAGGAATTTTGAAAAGATTCTTGAAACCAAACGTTTCCCGATGTCTATCAAATTTTTCGAAATATTTGTGTAAAAAAAAAAAAAACAAAAAAAAACGGCTGGGTAGTAAGATAATTTACAATGAAGACTTCGCAAGTACATCAAGGTCAAATTTAACGCGTCTTCACGAAGATCATTCGCAAAACATACCTCGAGTCGTTTGATTTTTCATTTGTAGTTCGTCCAGGTACTCGATCTAATCGTTCGAAAAATTAAAAATTATCACACCTCAGCTTCTAACGTTCCTATTATATCTGCCTAGCCGAAAAGAGGTATCGAAAATAGCTACACAGAGGAGTGTGAGAGAGTGTGTGTGTGCGAGAGAGAGAGAGAGAGAGAGAGAGAATGAGGGTCACATTATTGAACAATCGCTAAGATCAGTTCGAACTGATATCGATTAATTGGCAACGATGGATCCTCCAGCGTAAACATAGTGTATAGTGTTCGGCGAAACCACTTTTTCCAGCCTGTCGATTAGCTGATTTCTTAAAGCACCCTTCTTCCACGACGCTTGATCGATTGGTAATTCGATTACTTATCGGGGCGTTGAAAACGTTGGGTAATGTATTGTTTTTTTTATTTATTTTTTTCCTTTTTCCTTATATATATTATATTATAATTGTTCGATTATTACGGAATGATCCGTAAAGTGTAGCTCAAAGTAATCAGAGCGATAAATATCATTTTCTCACTTACGTAAAGCAAAAATAGTATTGATGTAGGGAGAAAAACAATTGCGGAGTAAATGCGGCTCTATGAGGAACCTGCAGTTGCTAGCTGCGCGAATGAAAGAAAGTGCAAATACACCGCGATGACCAATTACACGTCAATTAATCGACGACTTATTTTTGGCATCCTAAAGCCCTTAAGGTAAGGTAGAGTACGAACCAGCGAAGCCATATTTTCCACTCTTTCTTACTCGATCATAATTTTATGTTTTTATTTTATATCTTATAGACCGTATATAAATAATTTTATTTATATATATATATATATATATATACACATACATTTATTTTTTGCAAACTATTTATCGGTTGCTGTTTGGTACTGACAAACCGATTGGCACATGTTTTTTCAGCATAGCTGCGGTAAATGGCGTGCGAAGAGCGTGACCGACGTTATGTCATCTCAGAATATACGTTTTATAGGACAAACAGAAGACAAATACAATAGAATTCTTTATAAAACAACCGTATCAGCGTGGAAGTGTTTTTACTTGCATAGCCCTATTTATATTCCTTTTCTGTCATTTTTTACATCGGTATATTTTCGAAAGAAGTATGAAAACAGGGAACAGGCGAGTAGGTTACATAATAATACTCGCAGGGCAGTATGTTTTTCGTATATACATATATGTATATTAGTGAGTACCCAATGCTGTTACGCAGCAATAATTCGCAGATAAAAGTCATGAACCATAAATTTGTCCGAGATTATCAATTAATCAGGTGAAAAATTAAGAAAAAAAGTGATTTAGAGTAAGACTGAAACTGAAATATAAGCATAACGAAATATATCCGTAACTATGATCACGTGATAGCGTTACAGAAGTGACTTTTACACATTTGATATAATTATATTATAAATAGTGGAGTACGCAATGCTACTAAGCAGGAATAATTCACACAGCCCTACATAAATGTGTCCATCAAAAAAACCAGGTGCATTGATATCATGGGAAGTTTACTCAACACTTATTTTGGTGTTTTAGTTTTAATTGCAAGCACTACTATACCAACAAATAGTGAGCGCTTCTGGTCTTCATAAATATAATTATGATTATATGAAACATATATAAACAGCATATTATATAGATATTACTCACAATTGTTGTATTAATTTTGGTGGCCTAGTGGTTAAGTACATGTTCGAGAAACTGGGAGATGCATGTTCGAATCCCAACAAGACTGGAAATTAAAAAATAAATAAACCCGACACTAACGCTGGAATTCGCTTGAAGACATAACATGATCGTACAACTGCAGGTTTGATTAATGTTTCATTTGAAATGGAAAAAGTCACGTACTTACTACCTATATGATTCGTAACATTGTAAAATTGCGACAAATGAAAAACAGCTATCTTTTAGAAAAACTCAAAGGAGGTTGTCACAGTTACAATAATTATTTTACTCTCTTCATATTTTTTCGGTTGAATACGAAAAAAGTAGACACGCGTCTCGGCGTGCCAACGTACCACGCTAAATACTGAAAATTGAAAAAACTAGCCTTGTTTACGAGACTGAAATGAGAAGTGCAGCCTTCCAATTACTCTGAATCTTTGTACTAGGGAACGTTTCGATATAACGAGAAAAGAATGAGCCAATCCGAGAGAGAAGGAAAAATCGAACGATGTTAACATCAGTGAAAAGAATTTGTGAAAAAATAATTAAGCTTATTTTCTTATTTTACACGCGTCATTTATCGTCGCCGTTTCGGAGATGGAAGCTTTCAAAACTTTTGTCAGAAAATTTGACGTATTCTTCCCGCCTAAACGACGATATCATCAAGTTTAACGTTCGAGGGCAGATCACTGAAAAGAATATTTGCTGGTCTCGAATTGCCGCATGAACTGAAGATGCACCCTTTCGAAATGGAGGCACGGTACCCGATAATGCTGTCGTGGAATACGGCCTGGAAAGGGTAACCCAGCATCAGCTGTATGCACACTGAGATAATTTTTAAAAAGCTGAAGAACACAATCCTCTTAATGATGCAAATCTACGTACCTACGCTTCGAAATAATTTTGTACACGAGCCGGCAGTCCCTACAAAACGACAATAATAGTTTTTAAATGTCGCCGTTGCCAAATGGCCAGCAAATAAGCGAAATTTCATTTTCAAGCAAAGTTCCACGACATCGGCGACCCATATTTTGATGAAACTGATGAAACAAAAGTATATAAGGATGCGAAACCTGTCCTCTGTCCCCTGTCCACTCGTTGACCCGAAGGTACGGTCACCGGAGAGGGCTACGCGTGTGCATACGCGAGTCTCGACCACATTGCGGTGTTGCCGAGACGCGACATCAACCAGTCCACGACTATCGACGACGGCGCAATACTGGCGCCCAAAAGTTCCATTCGCTGGCACCTCTGCGGTGCCTTCTGCCACGAAATAAAGCGCTCAACGCATCAATTATCACTTTCTAACGAGGCCGATTTTGCTGACACGTTGATAATCAAAATATATTCGCTGGCTGCCCGACATTCAGCGAAACCGTATACCCGAAGGCAGCCTACGGTGAAAGCGGCCAATTGACGTGCCGTATGGAATTCACGTATTTAACCAACCACCATCTTCACCGCCTGCTATTATCGAGAAGAGAATTAAACACAAACATCATCGACGCATTCATCTCGACAACCGTCGCAATTATTTTCCAATCCGACGAATAACCAATCCGACTCGCGCTTCTTGCCGACGTCACCATCCACAGTTTCGGTTGGGCGCGCGATTACTACAATGCGAAATTTCAAAATTCAGAATCCGATTCGTATACGCGGTGCTGAAATGTTTAATTTACGTTTATCTGAATGAGCGATGATGCGCGACTGCGGTGGCACGATTGTCGAGGGGTCGACCAATTTAAGCGTTCAACCCCATCGACCCCGAAAACAGGTAGGTACGTATTTCTGAGCCGAGACCACCAGCAAAACTTAATTTTTTGGATTTCCTTTGCCCTTTTAACGCCCCTCCCCTCCTCGCAGTCACCGTCCCCAGAACAGCGAGTTATTTACGAAATTTTCCTCACATACTAAGGTGTCGATTTCGAAAAAGAAATTCGAAAATGTATTCGTAAATTTTTCATAAAAAGTTTCCAACAGTTTCATTCATTTTCCGGAAGATGAACTGTCATACGAAAATTTTCAGCGCGAGAAATTTTATCGCCTCGCCTCTCATTCTCTTCCTTTCTCTACCTAAATTATGTAATACAAATTTTAAAAAATTAGGTACCTGAAGGACGCGTTGATAATATTTTGCGAGATTACATAAATCGAGTGGCACAAAAACTAACGATATTTTACAAACGTTTATATATTTATACGTTTGCTCCCTCTCTCACCTCGTTTCCCTCTCACCAATTAATTTTTTTATCGTTTATTTATACGGTCTTCATCAAATACCGATTCATTCGATGGCACTTGTTTCTCACATCACTAGTCACTGAAATATTAACTTCTTCCAGTCGTGGAGACGATCAATTATTCTTTTTTTTTTCTTTTTTTATTTCTGAATACACCTATCCGTTACTTATACTTAGTAACGAAAAAAAAAGAATATGAGACAGGAACTTGAAACCTGCAAGAAATGTTTTAATTTCAAGGTGAAAACGATCTTGTAACGAATAAAAAAAATGTTAATAATATGAAATGAAATGACACCACATTAACATTTACAGCAAACAGAATCTCCACTTAGGGTCGTTGTTTCCTAAATCTGGGTCGTGATGAAAAGTCAAGTGGTTACGGATTTTTATACGATTTCGATACTACGTTCCATAGTTGTCGCCCAGTCGTCGCCCAATCGTACTGTCGTGGACGGCCACTATACGAAATAAAACTTTTATTATCGCGCACCGCCCACTACACAGGAGAGTCGCACTCTTTGTCGGCAACTTGATAACCACCACCTCTTTTTCTTCACGTATTCGATGCGCACGATACCAAACATCTCCAAGCGAATGCAATATCACTTCGGGGTCGGAGACGAAAACTTTTCTCGGCGAAGGCAATAAAATTGACGACCTGAATTGCGATATAGTCGACGGTCGAAGTTACGAATAGAAGAAACGAATCGACGCAGTTTGGCGCAGAAATCGATCTATCGACACCGAAACGAACGCAACACTTCTGCAGACATGAGCCAAGTTTACGGTTGTTCTTACTTCACAAATGCCTACAGTCGAGCGCAATACGCGTTCAAAATAATTCCCAAGTTAAGCGTACGAAGATGTTGGGTATAATATTATGGAAACGAATGCGTGACGGCGCCATAGTTTCTAATCTCATTAACAAGTAGAAAGGGTACGCTACCTTATGGCTGCCTACGTACGATGAAACAGTGAAAAACCTACAGCGCTGACAAAGCCTTAGGATGCGACAAAATTCGGGCATCGAACTACATACCCATACCCAACCTGTCCATACGTGTTTTATGCACTCGAGCCTACTTAAGAATTCGGTAGGCGCCTAATGAGACCCGACCCGAATCGATGGGCGCGAAAATTTGTAATCGTACACACGATGCTTCATGCGTCGTCCATTTATTACGAGCCGAATTCGTACGTGTAATTCAAATAATTAGGTAACCTTTTTGAGCAGATTTTTTAAAAAAATCTACATATTAAAATTGCACGAATATTCGAACCGAATGGTGGGAGTGGGTACGTTTTTCGTTTAATGATTTTCTGACCATTTCGGCACCATGTTTGATAATTCATTTTTTTTTCTCATCTACGCCCTTCTGCATCGAGTCCATTTCCAGTCGTAATTTCGATCGGATGGTTTCGAAATTTGAAACACATATTCGGATCCATCTAAGGAAGAGCCCTTTTGTTTCTGATCTAGATCGAGAGCATAGTCCGTCCGGTACGTCAGTTTATATTAATTTTTTATTGAACAGCGAACAGGTCGCAATTTTCAATCGATAGACCTGAAATTTAGTACACGCATGTGCTTTAGGTCAAGGACAGTACCTACCAATTTTGGTGCCAACAGACCTTACAGTATGTCTAAAAGGGGCAACTTCGTTGTAGTTTTGGCAGATTAATGGCTCTAAAAGGAGTAATTTTCAGGCTATAGTCACCAAATTTGGTACAGGTATTGATTTGGGGTATATCTAACATGATGACAAATTTCGCTTCTGCTGGTACTATGGTTCACTCCCTGGGGCTGTTGAACGTGCTAATTTTTCATGTTATCTCAATAAAAATTGCAATTCTCTCTCGACAGTCACGAATAATGATACAAAGAGTACCTCCCATACGAAAACCAGACCTACCAATTTTGGTTTTGATTGGTCAATTTGTTCTAAACTTATTAGCTATTCAGTGTGATTTTCCCTCTTTTACCCTTCTGATAGTGATCCCGAAAAATTCAATTTCTGACCTTCATCGAGAAAACCAATCGTTTTCTCCGAGTAGGTACGACGTATCAGCCTCCAATTTTTCATCACGTAGGCTAGGAGACTAGGCTAAGGTATTACGAAAACGTTCCGTAATTACTCGTGTCGGTACTATAAACTTAAGATTTTATTTTCTATTCACGCTTTTTGAGTTGTTCGTAGTATCAGGCCGACGCAACAGATTCGTAAAAATAATTTTCAACTCACCTTATACAGCTTATCCTTGTGGTACCATACATCTTCCTCGTCTTCCGGATTGAAACCATGCGGATCGTGAAGGCTGAGATCGTCTCTTGATCTAGATAGAATCCTCCTCCTGGATATCATATCAGTGTGCAAAGTGGTAGGCCAACTGTAACAGAAAAAAAAAAAAAACTGTCATTAAGTAGTCATAACGTAATTAATATCCTATACGTAAATTCAATTTGATTTAAAAATACGCCATCGATTAATTTGATAACTTCAACGAAGATTCTTGTTCGAGCTGAGGAAACAATAAACAATGGATGGGCGAGCAAGATGAAATTTTCAGAGCTTCGTTCGGCAGAGGCTGCGAAAAGCAGTTCGGCGAACAAAATAAGATTGTGCGTAAAACTGCTCGACTATTCGTCGGGTAGTATGTGAGATCAATCCACGTTCCATGGGAGCGCGAGCACGTTTTCAACGTAAGTATATTATGAAAGTTGCTATTGATGGAAATCGTGATAACTTTAAAGCCAACAAGGAGTCAGAGAAATAATGAGAGGCAACAGGGAGGCGCAAAGATGTTGAACGTTGGACGATTGAAGGATAGAAACCGCATCGCTTTAAAATAAACAAAGTTTTTTCTCAATAATTAACTTATAAATTTCCAATGTTTCAACGTCCATTAGGTAGCGAACATTTCCGTTCAATTTTTAAAACGCACAAATGGTGGGACAGGGAATAGAACAGAATTTACCGTATTTTGGTCATATTCAAAATACCCACGAAGTAAGATTAAGTGAAAAATTACAACCAGCGCCAACTGTCCTTCAATCTGCAATTTTGTTAATCTTTACGTATTATAAAATACTAGGGCTAAAAACGGCTGGAAACACTGTCACTCCAGAACAACCTGACGGATCCGCATGAGAATTTCTAGAAAAAATTGGGTTATTCCAAAGAAGGTTTCTTGCCATCAAGGAAGTCCGTTGCCCATCTGGGGGAAAAGTTACCAATTTTTCACCATCTATGAACAGAAAATGGATAAAACATTTTTTGAATCAAACGAAAAGCAGTAGAAGTGAGAACTGAAAAAATCTTCTCCCCCTCACTTTTTTCATCGTCTGAGGACTACTGATTTGATTGAATGGTAGCGAATGATGCATAAGGCCTTGAATTACATTTGTGCCAAATATGGTCTCTTTTCAACTCTCCTATCCAAATGGATTTCAATTATTCAAAAGGTACGGCATCTTCGCCTCCTTTACCTTACGTTAAATTGTACCACCCAATGAACATCTTTACCAAAACTCAGATGTTTCCATAAGTTGACCTTTTTTTCACGCTAATTCAACCTGTACTATAAAAATAAATTTTATTATTGAAAATTGCAACCAATTTTGCAACTATTAGATTTATTTCCCATCACTACAATAAACAAAAAAGGTGACGGAAAATTGTTCGCCAAAAATTTCCCTAAATTCTATGGGCATGGGACAAAAACTGAGCAATGAAACGAATGTAGAAGAAACGACAGAGAAAGAGAAAGACAAGGTTTTTTTTTTTACATTGTGCCGGCAGAGGTTATGCGGCGCTTCAATGGCTTGTATATATAATTTCGAACGAATTTTGAATAGTGGAATTTCATTTTATTTCTCAAATATTACATCAAAATTGTAGTCAGTTCGGGAAATTTTTTTTTTTTGCAGATAAATTTGCAATTTTAATTGTGAAAAATACGTCGATGTTACTGGATTCTTGGTTCCACGAAGGCGTTATTCTGAAATGACCTTCGATTGTCTGTTCAGCTAGTGACTTTTTGCTAGCCAATATCTAGGTACTGGCTGGCAAATATAAACACGAGAACTGCTGATTACTTCAGAAATAAGGGCCTAATATGTTAGTAGGTATCAAATCCAGATCCCTTCGGCCTTATCTCAGAAAACAAATGGCGAGGAGCTCGAGTAATGAAGGTTATAAACATGAAGGATAATTATTTATTTTTATTGCTTTTTAATTTTTATTCAAGAGAGGAGAATAGACAGTAAACCTAAACCAGTAAGTCCCAAACGCCTTACTTATATCACTTCAACACTTAATTCTTCTTTAAAATGTATTAAATTAACTTTTTATTTCAGGGGGGGGGGGTCCTGCCCACTTAAAACCGGCCTTGCTCTTAAAAAATAATTCAATCTTACACGCACGATACGATAAAAATATAAGAAGCCAGTCGACAAGGATCAAAGTTCGTTTAGAAGGGGGAAGGGAAATAAAGATTATTGTTGAAATAAGAATAAGATAACAAATTAAAAATTTATAAAAGAACAGAGATCTAATGACAATTGGAATCATGTAAAAAAATTAGAGGCGTGATGAATAGAGATATACCATACACTATTTTTACGATTTAACAAATTTAGCCGTTTCAAATCAGTTTGCAAGGATAATAAGAACAAATAATATTCAATTCTCATTCTATGCCTGTATGTTTTCTCCTTCTTCTCGATTCGACGATTAGAAAATTGCCATCAGACTATTTTCTTAAAAAAGAACGTCAGCGCCCTCTAATCGAAGTAAATGAATGAGATTTCGGATGTTGACAAATACTGTACCTACTTGAATAATGTGCCGTAAAAAATTAGTGCCTATAGAAAAAATATCGGACATAACGCCGGACGGGGAAAATGTATACAAGAGGTTGAAAATAAGACAGCCAAATCAAAATGGAAGAGACCGAGATTTGTATAAGAAGTGCAAACAAACAGCGAGACGAGAATGGTCGCCGCTACGGTGTGTAAATCAAATTCATATTTTGCACGATTCGTTACACTCTTTACCAAGCAACGCGAATGAAAACAGTTTCCCATTGTTTTTTGTTATTTCCTGATCTGTCCAGACTGTGGACAGTTAATCGTAAAAAAAAGTGAAAGGCGCAAGAATGCTCGTGAGACGCGGACACTCGTTTCTTCACTTACGAGGAAAAAAGGTGAGCAGTGCGAAGAGACGAGCAGAAAGTACCGATGGAACTCGGAATACTCGCGCGCGCAAGGTGGATGGGCGAAAGAAATCACGCGAAAAGCGTCGACACCCATTTCAATGATCGACTGCGGTCAACTCCACCACAACTGCCGACAAAATTTCTCACTCAACGCCGCGAGGGACGATTTGAAAAATAAATACGAGATACCCACCACCGAAACTGACGAAACAAGGCAATCAGCACTTTCCTGACTTCAATGATGAACAACATTTTCCAACGACATTCCTCTCTCTCCATACACGCAAGTACGTACGCATCGCATACGCACATTAACATAGGTACCTCCTAGTCTTTGAACGACGGATAAAAATTTAGCGTACTTTTTGGACTATTCTCTTTTCTCTTTTCTCTTTTCTCTTTTCTCGGCCCCGTCACGGGAGCAAATTACAAGAACTCGATTATTAATACTAAAAATATTCTGCGCCTGCGAATGTTGATAAACTTATCACAGAATGAGATTTGATTCAACGAAGTTGCTTCAGACATAAACTTTCATCAAAATAATCGGGCAATATGGACGATTATGGGTGGGGCCGTAACTAAAGATACCGAGGCCCAGGGGCAAACATCGAAAATGTGGCAACTTCTTACGACGTGAAATTGAACCTTATCGAGTTAACATAGATAAACAATTATTGATGTTTACCTCAAGTATAAAAACTTCCTAGGCTACGGAGATTGAGTGACGAAAACATCGGAATTAAGCGTAAAAAACGGAGATTAATTCAAACATATTATCATACATCAGTTTTACTACTCTATTGCTGGTTTCTGACGGTAACGAACTAATAAGTGAGAGCGATTAGAAAATCGCACAGAAAATGGTCATGCAACAAAAATCTACGAAGAAGCAAAGAAGCAATAGAATTTTTAGGAAATTTGTGAAATTAATGGACGAGAGACTCGAATTAATCGGTAGGTGAAATTTCACGGTTCATATAGTCGACGCAAAACGCAGGAACGATACCTACTGCTTTCAGACATTCTGAAGACATACGTACTACTTGGGTATTGTTCTGTGGTATTCTACCCAAACCGTATATAAGCCATCAAATAATGTTAACCCCCGCTCCGAATTTTATCGGTAGATCGTTTCATTAACTCGTGTCCTGCTCTCAACAGTCAAGGAGCTACGTACACTAAAAACCATGGCACGGAGAAATTTACTTAAAAACTGTTATTGGACTACAGATCAAACTAGGCGTACACTTACACACCACCACAACGAACAAAAATAGATCGACTTTACTCTTTTCTTATTTTACACGGCAAAGATGCAAGGGGTTCCCAAAGCTGTACCAAAATCAAAAATATTGGTCTAATTCTTGAAACTGGTTATAAAATTACTAGTATTATAAGTGAAGAAGGCCATTTTTGTTCCTCGCAGAAAGTCTAAATGGGTCTATCGCTTTTAGGCTTTCCAGAACTAAAAAAATAAAAAATAAAAAAAACATCAAATTGTAACAAACGTTTCTGGAGAAGGTCATGCATGTAAAGAATTTCGAAGCATCTAAAATCTTGGTAGTTGAGTTTCGAAAAAGTAGAAACGCTTCGAATACTAATTCTGACTTTTTTAGAGGTCCAGATTCGAAAATAGTGGTCGGTTACTCGTGGTACGGGCTTATTACTCGTTAATTTGTACGAACAACCATCATTCGATGTAGGTTAAGAAGAAGATACGGTATAGTATATGAGTTTACAATGAATGCGAATATCGAATTCAAATAAGAGCCACACACACAGCTGAAAGCCCTTTTATTTCCACAACTTGAAAATGGGCGAGTAGGTACGCTCGACTCGGACCATTTCGATAGCGATTAATCGCGATTTCGTATTACACCACTTAATCGCGAAATTATTACTCAACTGAAACGCCGAGGCAGCCAAAACAATTTCCTCGACTTCGCCGCGGCTACGTACATTTTTATCGTTCACGAAGGCAGCGCAACCTCAAGCCATAGAGGCATACAGCATAGATGCCCTTTCACTGCGCTAAAAAAATGTATTACGTATTCACGGCGCGTTCTTCGTTAAGCAGTACTTTCGACAGACAGCCAACCCGCAGCAGCTGGTCGAAATCCTAGCCTGGCTTATACTCCGAATATCAACATTCGCTCTAAAAACACATCACACAAAGTGCAGCCGAGTGGTGACCGCGACGAATGGCTGAATGCAACAGCTACAGAGACCACGAAAATCTGAACGCAGCAACAGCGACGAGCGCAATTACTTTTTGGATATGGAGAGAAGAGACAGCCCGCCGGACAGATTCTCTTCTTTTTCTCCCGGCGAAACGACAAATTCATTCCTCTAAAAGCCGAAACAAAACGACAGACCATAAACTGAAAACGTATGGCGCAGCAGCGCGGGTACCTCCCTACTTGGAATTCAGTCAGAAAACGGCCAATAAGTATGAACCAAACGGTCAAAAAAGTTAAATATTTCTCCAAGGAATTCGAACACGCGTACAAATAATAGCGATATTATGTTCGAGAAAAATGATTTAATACCTACGGGAGAAACTGAATACCATAAGGGACTGAACTGACGCGAATGACGAAGAGAGTAGAAAAGTGGATACGTCGAGCAGTTCATCAGTTATCCAGCAGTAGGTAGGTATCAATCGAGAAATCGCAAGAGGATGGAACAGCGGCGTAAAATGTTCTTTTTGGATAAATTTTCGGACACCCGAATGGGAGAGCAGGGCGCGTTTGTACCTGCGGTACAGGACAAAAAATCATCTTTTATAATGGGCCGGAAGCGGCAGTCACCCGACGCGTTTTGACGAGAGTAGACTACTAATCATCATACCAACGCCGCACCCACGGTTGACCGAAACTTGTACACAACCGCACCTTACCCGACCCATAAGCTGGTCGCTTGAAGTACGTAAAACGCACTGAAACTGAAATAGCAGAATTAGAATAGACAGAGAAGAGTTGAACGGAGCCAAGACACGCCGACACCAACAAGGTGAACGAACATCACTTCAGCTTTGATAGGGTAAGATGAGGAGATGAGTGGCCACCAACACTGCACCACTGCACAATACACGCAGTTCGAGGTTCACGAAAGATTAGCGCACGGCCCAACCATAATACGGTCAAATGAATATTGGAGGGGGTCCGAATGAGGGGAGGGACGCGAGCTGAAAGATTAGAGATCAAACCAACGGTAAGTTACACCGTAGTACCTACAAAAACCGGCCAACTTGAAACGCAACCAGGGGGCAGTCCTTTGAATGGGGTACGAAAACTAGGGGGCGACGTAGTTCAAAAGGTAACGTTACGAGGCGGAGAAAGTGTAAGATTTTAAGGAGGAAGGCGCGTATAATTTGCAAATCCGACGAAAAAATTAAACCTATATTTCGTAGCGAATATTTTCGATGGCGAGGTGAAAAAATTATTCCGCCAGAGAGCAGAGCCGAGCCGAGCCGCCGTTTCAGTGGGGCGGCCGGAGTCGACCCGCGAAAATAAATCACTTTTACACGCGGTAAGGCCATAAGGTGTGTGAATGCTGGTCAAAATAAATATTTTCATTTGGTCAACGAGCGACGACGGAAGGCAGAAGAGGAGGAGAGGTCAACGATTCGCGTGTAAACGACACTTTCGCTGCACAGATAGAATATGCGCTTATTTCACACCCTACCCCCTCTTCGGCCGTCCAAACCTTTAGCGTTCTCCCGCCACCAGGAAAACTCGACGCTCCGATGAAATTTAGAGAAATTCGTCGTACTCTCTCGTCGCAGGACCGAATTTATGCGCGCGCACCCGGAAACGACGGACGAAAATAAGGTGGAAAATCATTAGCCAACAAAGAGAACGCCAAACAAGAGAAAAGACGACGAGGAGAAAAACTGCGAAAAGGAAAAGTGTATTCGTGGAGAAGGTCTGCTCGGCTGATAGAAGGCGACTACAGTTAAACTGCAGCTGCGACTTGCGAGTAGAATAGCCAACGGTCGGTCGCCACGATGTTACTTTCTCTTTCACTTTTTTTCTCACCTCCTAACACAAAGTTGCAAACACAAACACGTAGTCTATCGGTATTTGCAGCACATGCGTGTGTAGTGGCTGCAGGCTGGTAGGCAAACGGTAAAGCCAGGCGCAAAATAAATAAATAAATAAAAAACTGTAGCGCACCAAGCCTCGCTAGAAAAAGTAAATTTCGAGAAAAAGAATTACGAATTTTGATGGTCACGTTAATTGTAGAAAGTTTATACGCGTTAATGGTACGTTATGATTGTACGAAATTTGTTAGCTGCTGACAAATATTTGAGACAACATGAAATTTAAGAGCATTATTTCTTGAAATGAAAAATTAATTAAGATGATAAAGTATGGTAAATAAACATATGATTTCAAATAAAACCAAAGAAATATAATAAAGTTATAAAATAAAAAAAAGAAAACAGGAATATGCGGTTGATTTTTATAAAAAGAAAAGTTCATGTAAATTAGAAAATAAAAAAATAAAATAAAAATAAAAAAAGCTTTACCGGAAGTACCGTCCGGTCGATACGTACCAAAATTGGTAGCATACTACAATAAATTATAAAAAATATTTGTTTCAAATTTCGTACATACGATTCCATAATTCCGTATTTTATGACCAATATAAAAACAAGAATAGCGGTACCGGAAATACCGTCCGCCCGATCCGCGTCAAAATTGATACTGTCATACAATGAATTAAAATAAATATTTATTCCGAATTTCGTGGCTATTGGTACAAAATTGAACATTTTACAGTCAAAATAAAAATAAAAATGGTGGTACTGGAAGTACCGTCCGATCCACACCAAAATCAATAGATCTGGTCCTTGACTTAGTACAAACGTTCGTACCAAATTTCGTGATCATTGGACAAAAATTGAGACCTGTATACCGTGAAAACAAGAAATTGACTTAAACACACCTACCCACTCACCCACCCACACAAACACACACGCGCGCGCGCGCGCACACACACACACACACGAATTTGAGTTATTGGTGCCAAAATTTTCCCGAAGTCATAAAACGAAAAACGTACCCATCCCCAACCCTGGAGGCGAATACCGTACCACGCGTAATAAGTCGATTTTCTACAGAAAACCTATTTAAAAATAACAATGATAATGATAATAATAATAATAATAATAATAATAATAATAATGATAATAATAATAATAATAATAATAATAATAATAATAATAATAATAATAATAATAATAATAATAATAATAATAATAATAATAATAATAATAATAATAATAATAATAATAATAATAATAATAATAATAATAATAATAATAATAATAATAATAATAATAATAATAATAATAGGCAGAAGTAGTAATATAGTAGTAGTAGTAAATAAAATAAAATATAAAATAAAACAAACAAAGGTAGGACGACGACGACGACGACGACGAGGCACCTACCTAGTAAAATATAGCAATGTGTAGTTTGTGCGTGTGTGTAGTACCTCGCACACCATCGGATGCAGATATGGCGTAATGATCATCTATAGTAAAATAGATACCAGCCGTGAAACGTTTACAGGTAACCAGAGTTTTGATTAAGCTCACCAAAAATGTGAGACAGAAAGTCGGCCGCCATAGGTGGACACACAGGTGCGTACACTATGGCACGATGGTCGTATTTATTTCATTTCGAACGAAGGTGGGGCTTTGATTTAAATTCGGGCAGCATTCTAAATAAAGCTGCGCTAAAATCGTTACCGTTACCAATAGCTGGTTAGTGGCTACCATCAACACGTAATCGCGCATCGTTGCTCTTTCGTGCGAAATACAATAACCATACAATAGTGTGCACGATATTAATAACGACCTTTAAACGCAATAAGGATAACATAATACCGTACGTCTACGACAAACCACCACTGGACACTAACTGTTCAACAGAGAAGGCCAATAACGGCTACCTACCGCCATATAAATTTTTTAACAAAATATAAAGTACGTCCGAAAAACGGACTAGACGATTTCCGCATTTTAAACGTGCCTTTGGAAATGAAATACCCTTTTCTTCTGTCCCCTCAACCAAGGGCGCCTCAGTTTCGAAATCCCACATGGAGCGAGACAAAATCTTCGACAGTTGATATCCTACTCCTTTCTGGACCTCCCCTCGCACCTCACCCTTTGGCCACACCCTTTGATTGGTTTTGCAGAATTTTTTTCAGGTGGAGCGTAGAGTAACCGCCCCTCGCTCTTTTTGGGTTAGGCGCCAGTGCCCTCAACAAACGAAATACGTAGGTATGCAAATAAGATGACATTCGCTTCGAACGAGTATAGCTTATTATGGCTTTTGCTAAACAAACAGTAACTTAACAACCCTAATTTGCAAGAAACCTTGTTAGTGATTGTCGATTCAAACGAATTCGCTGAAAATTTTCAACGAGGTGGCATAATAATAATTAACTTGTCCATCTCAACTAAAATTAGAGGGATTAATTCACGACCTTTCCATCCCTCCAATTGCCTTCTAGCATACATAGGCAAAAAGCCAATTGTTAGGAAATAATTTGGTTGAACGATAAAATAGCGCAGAATCGGCGAGTGTTTTAAATTTCGGGATTTTAAAACAGCTAAACTACCAAACTACCAAATACGACGATCCTACGTGGAGAGAATTTCAAGTTCGACGACAAAAATAACTGAATTTGAAATGTTAATTACCGTATTCTTCCGAATGTTGTTTAAAAAGGTTCGGAAAAATCTACTAATAATAGGTCAATAATTTAGGCCGAGTAAAGTGATGCGCTTCATTTTTGCAGTCTCTAAACTTTTTCGGTTGATCTACGGCGACAGCGACTACGACAGCGACTGCAGTCTACTCGTCAATTACGATGAAAGCGAATGGAATAGACGTTTTTTGACACCATATTATACTACGCAGGCCCATCAGTGAGGGAACGACACGAACCAACTCAAATTTCGTTGCCTGCGCGTTATGCACCGGGCCGTAGAGAGAAAATCGAGGTCCGGGCGTCAGAATAACTGCTGCTTCCGGAAATGGTGGAATTTCCAACTATTTTCTTTCTGATCATCGAAGGGCCGCCTCTGAGGGCGAGTGCGCGCACATGGGGAATCCTCCTCGACGGGTCTGGTTTAGGCAACTCGTAATGCAGAATCAAGTGCGAATGGTGAATGGTTCGGCCAGCCGAATAACAGCGACTAAGTGCAGCCCACATCTCACGCTTTCGGATATTTCGTCGATTTTTAGGGCAGCGACTGACTTGAGACGCGGTGACTATTAATCGCCTGTATCGTCTGTCTGCGGCGATGGCCTTTTTTTGTCGCAGCGAATATCGCTTCTTGATTTCGCCGTGACCGCAGTCACGCACATCCAACTTCGTACTCGCACCTTCACCCAGTCTACAACGAATACAAACAGCGATCGCATTTCAACTAAAAGCAGAAAATTAATTTTCTTTTCGTTGGAATCGACGCGAAACGCGATACTGAAACAAAGCGAAAGAATAATAATAATAATAATAATAATAATAATAATAAAAAAAGGAAAAAAAAAAAAAAAAAACACGAGACAATAGGTTAATTGTATTGTATAATCGTTGGAAAATGACACTAACAAGGCGGAAAGAAGACCGAAAAATGTATAGCGAACGAAACGAATGGCGGCGGTTACGGTGGGCAGCAGGTGCTGGTGCTGGTGCTGATGTTGGTGCTGATGCTGATGCCGGTACTGGTACTGGTACTGGTACTGGGACTGGGACTGATGCTAGGCTGCTATCGCTGCTGCTATTTGCCTTTTGTTTCGAGCATCTTAAATTACGGATGAAATTAGTTCAAGGATGTTCTCACACCCGAGTATCGTTCGAGTATAATTCGATTTTTTTTTTCTCTTCTATGCTGCGTGCTGTACTGCTTCATTGTTACACGATTTGCGTGCAGCCATTGTTTTGGTGAGAGGCGCGCGGAGCGAAGAGGAAGAGAGGAACACAGAGAGACGGATAGGCCTAAGCGCTGGGCCACGTTAATTTAATTAACTTTTTTTTCGTTTTTTCTTTTCATTTCCCCGAATCAAAGGGGGCAAGAAACTCTGTTCGGTTCGCAGTGTAACTGGACATGCGCGCTTTCAATCCACGATTTGGACTTTCAACTTTGCGCAGTGCCCGATGGCAGAACAACTTTCACCGAGTTAGGGATGCGTTCGCAGCGAAAGCAGAAGACACGATTCACGCGATAACCGTAACTTTGTTTTCTGCTGTCACACGTTCGAAAAAGTAATTAAATAAAGCAACGATATCGCCGCCTCGACAGTCACAAGCGAATGCGATTTTACCAAATGTTATTTGTGAGGCGCGAGGATTTACGGCCACTTAATAAAAGCCAATTCGGTCGCCCAACTATTTCAACGTGAGCTTGATATGTAAGGTATAGTCTAATGTGTATTACTCGGCAGTCCAGCGCATATTTTTAATTTAAAATTTTCAACTGAAGCCAAATGTGTTACTTAGTGCGAACCCTCGACATCCCCTCCACGAGAAAAGAAGAAGGCGTACGCGTGGGCCGCATTACACACGTTACAAGTGAAACTTGGCACTTGGATAAACATATCCAAAGACATTTCGTTCGATAAAATGCACAAAATTTGCCAATCAATCCTTTTCGAAGCGACAAACGGTTCAATCTAAAGATAACTGTAAATTCAAACTCGGCTCCTTAGAAAGAATATCTCACCATGTATCGCCCAATTTTTCAAGAAAAAATTATCCAAACCGTTCGAGTTAGACGAGGGCTTCAATCCAAAAATGAGCGTTAAATTTAAACTCAACGCCTCAAAATACATAATCGAGGATGCATCACTCAATTTTCTAAGAACAAAATATCCCAACCTTTTACCAAGTTAACCAAGTTCGGAATCTGAACTGTGAAAATCGAAATTTTCAAAAATCCCGTTAGAAGAACAGAATATTTGTTTCATGAATCAAATTTAGAAAATATCGAACTCGCAATTAGAAATTATTATCAGTAAATCTTCATAAATTTTAGTTCAGCCATCTTACAGCAATGACGTAATAAAGAAGTTGTTCCGCGAGTGGGTACAAAAGAAAGCTTTGCCTGGCTTCGCTTCGATAAAATAGGCACATAAATACAGAAAAACACGAGTATGTAATGTTAAATTATGCGGAATGGATCGAATCGAATGAAAAAATAAATGAGTTTTCAAAAAATTTGCCATTTATCAAGTAATTAGCTTTTAAAATTTAGTGGACGAATTTCGCACAGTCGTATTATCAACAAACTCGATTCTACTCGCTCAATTTTGTGTTCGTAATATACAAAACGATCCAACACAAAAATAAACATTTTCCTCGCAATAACTCTGTAATTCTTGTTCCACAAATAGGCTACGCTTGAAATCGATCAAAATCTCAAAGAAAATATCGAACAATTCCGGCAAATTCTTCTCACGGTAGGTATATTTAAACGATGCCGGAAGGTATGCCGAAAAACTATACCACAGGTGTACGACCTGCAGGGCGTACAGTGGTTTACTTTCGAGTTCGGCCTACCCAGCAATCCGTGGGTTGACGGTTTGAGACCGGCCACCACGCCATCATATTCTCAACCCAGAATGGCCATAGGTTCGGTCACGTTCAACGGATGCTCCCACCATCCGTTCGGAGCTTCGATATCAAATTAATATCCTTCAGACGGTGCACTGGATAAAAATGGCAAAGTAGCCAAAGCCCAATTACAAATGAAGGAAAGGAAAAAAATATCAATAAAAAAAGTAGCTATTACCTATGAAAAATAGGGTATACAATTTGACAAAAGCTGAAAATATACGGGATCGTTTTGAAAAAACTTTCGGTACCATCGGCTTTTCAAACGGCAATGATTCGTCAATGGCAACAGCGGTATTACGATACGAGTGATAAGGATAGATTTCATTTTTATTATGGAGCGCAGATGGTTCGAGTTTTGCCGCCGCCGAAGGCACACGCGATGCCTTCGTTTATGAAGGGGCCTAAAAAACTTCGATTGATGTGCGTTTCGATGTAACTATCTGATCAGCATGGGGACGAAACGAGGATCGACGTGGAACATTTGAATAACTAATGCTCATCGAGGTGGAATTCGAGAAAATTCAGTTGGTAGCGCGTCTACATACAGCACGTAAGGCTAATGAAAAGTAGAGGAAGAGCGAGGGTAGAAGGCAGTGCCCTATTGACAACGAAGGAGGGAGGTGCACGCTTCGTACGCCAATCCCGCCAGCTGCCGGGCTACCCCACGTTGGTGCGGTGCTGGCGCAAGGGTGAGGTCGTCTGTCTTATTCGGATGTATACGCCCGCGTAGTGCGTACCCACCTCAGAATATAAAATTACGTACGTAGGTACCAAAGACAGATAATAAAATTACTGTACGCGGCTACGTACAGCGGGCGGACGATCAGACGATCAGACGATCAGACGATCGGATGATCGGATGATCGAATGATCGGATGATCGGATGATCCAAAAAGGGCGCGTTTCGTCGAATTCATTTCGCTACGTGTTGCAGCGCACTTGCACGGCGGCCCAGTGTTGCACAGGTTCTCTCAATATTCAGACTCGAAACCCTTTTATCGGATAACGCCGACGCTGGTTCATCTTCCGTGCAGCCTGCACTCTCCAAGCGAGGCGCGTAGTGCGCATACCGCGCGTCTCCATCGCCGCTACAACGTCATAACGTAATTAGCCTACACATTATTTGGGTCATCGTGACTCAATCATTACGAAAGGGCGAGTCGAAGAAGGAGAAAGAAGCGTTTGTAACGATGGCCAGGTAGTTTTTCGCGCTTCGTCGTAGTCGGCGTGCCAAACAATGTAACGCACACTCGAAAGCGTTCGTTGGGAACCTCACACGTACCACCACACATAGCCCAGGTACTTACGGCAGCACCCCGACAGGCACGCGCACGCACGCACGCACGCACGCACGCACACACACAACTTGTCACTTTTCAGACATTTATGAGACTTATAAATCAACTCGATGGTGATCTCCAGCTCTCGAACAGTTGTAAATAATAGCGTGAAATCGGGCGTCACTAAACCGCTGTTTCGCAGCTCTCGTGAAAAATGGAAATTGTGGCAGAATCAAAACCTCTGTATGACTGGACTGACTTGCATCTGGTGTTACAACTTCCAAGTGCGAAATAGAATCGGTGGAGTAATTTTTGACGAAAATGCATGGTTCATCGACGATTCTGTGAAACACTTTCAATGATAAATTGGATGAGGTTCTTCGTCGGAACCACATTCACACCTGTTGCCGTCCGAAATGTTGATAAAACGTGGGTCCATTCGAGCATTTTGTTCTCAATTAGCCCTTACCAAAGACCGAGCGCTAAAATGTTTACACGTAAAAAAAAAAGCGTGAGTTCCAATGGGGACTCGCGAAGAATTTATGAGTAAACATAATAGTGCGATTGTGAGCATGTGCAATGCACACGCACATAACCATACACCTACACACCAACGGTTTACAACATTGTAACTATTATTAAAACGTACGAGTTATGATAATTCTTGTTTTAGCCCCTACTAGAGTACTAAACCGAGTGCTATGATGTTTACAAATCAAAAATACTCTTCAAGTTCAAGGATGAAATAAAGTCAGTTATCAACGAGATAGAAAATAAACTCGGGCTTGGTATTGTAATTCAAACCTATATCCAACATCTGATTTGGAAATATTGATTTTTATACTTCATTAAGCTACCGTATGTATTAAGAACCGTTCAAACTCACTTTCTCTATTCTCCTATTCTAATCTGTATTCTGTAAAGGAAGAAAACTTTTGGAGAGTATATCGAAAGAAACAGAATAAACGGTAGCAAAGTTTTTTTCTTTACTCAAAGTTTTAGGTGTTAGGTCAAAGAGAACACAGTGAGTTTAAACCGTCATCTAAGCCGTAGACACACACAACCACTAACACTTTTATTAACGCATGCTTACTTCAGGAAACATAATGTGGAAGGCAAAATTCAGAAGAATAAGATGTAACCAGATGGGGAAATGGACAATAAAATACAAATAATACAATTTAAAGAGAAATATCAAAGAACATCGATCTTACACAAAGATTACATCAATCTGTAGTGCAATAATTAAAGAAATATTCGATATGTTGATGAATTTTAGTAAGCGCCGCGTAACAGTCACATATTTGTATATTATAACAGTAAGCCCACCTGCGGTAATTATCGACTAATCAAAAGCATCCACCATTGACAAGACTCGTTTCAGCAATTGAAGATGGACAAAAAAAAAAAAAAAAAAAAAAAAACACTGTTGAAATCGAATCCTTCCTTAGGGACCACCATGATGACATACGTGAAAAATCACCCGATAACGGAATTATAAACATAGATATAAAAAAATTAATTAAAATTTGAAATGGAGAAGGCCTAGATGGGTTTTATTGTTTTGGTGGATAGGTGCTGCGTGACAGTGTGATGTATAATGGTAACATAAAATTGAAACATGAAAAAGTGTAAGGATAAAGTGTAGGCCGAAAAGGGGAGAAGAGGACTTAGATAAGCACATCACTGATCGAAAGAAGCGTCTACATTCAATCAAGGAGGATACTTTCATTTGCGTTATCAAAGGTTATAATAGATGTTTTTAGGGTAGTGTTGTAAGTAGTTATATTTAAATCAATAATTTTGCAAGCTTTACCGTGGCTCTGTGCTAATGACCTGGACTGTCACCTCTGTAACTTGTGTTCGAATCCTCATGATGTTACTGAAAAATTTTTTTGTAATTTTATTTTGTCAATATTAATTTTTTATCTTGTATCTGTCTGAGTGAATCAACCAGATTAATTCTTATATTAAAAAAAAAAAACCAAAACTGCCAAAAGTCTATTTTATTCTCTGGAGTACTTTTCGTCATCATCTGTTTACAGATACAACTGGAAACACCCGAAAAAACATCTTCTTTGTCTAATCGTAGGCGCTTGTCTGGTCAAATCTGCCTCATTAATAGGGGGTGTTGCTGATACGAGTACGAAAATATCGTCGAAATATAGGGACATTTCAAAGAAAATTTGTCCGAAAGAGCTTTTTACTTGTATATAGGTATGTAGAATCCTTGAAAAGGGATGAAGTTTCTGGGACCAACGTACTTCTCCGACGTACGGTACTAACAAAACGAAAAAATATAAAATCTTCTTCCATAAAAGTCAAGCTCATAATTTTTCGCTCACTTGCATTTGCTCCAAAGTCATAATTACGCGATTAGCATAAAATGCAGATAGAAACTGAATGTTCGATTAACTTAATTAGAAAATAAGTTACGTAAATAATTCTTTCTCATTTATTTTTCTCAGTCAATTTAAAAATCGCGTTTTTATTTGTCTAAGTCGAGAACATTTTTGAATCGCGCATTTCCTATTATTTACCTGAAAATAATACTTGATCGAGGACTGTAAAATAACATGGATAAAGTAGTGGATGATTAACACCTAAAACCAAGTTCGTAAACGAGTGTTTAGAGTGGCATAATAGTTATAGGTGCTCGCCTTTGCAATCAAAAGGTTGTAAGTTCGAGACCAATCATCCACCGTCACCTTCTCTACCCAAGATAAAGGGATGTTCAAGTTCGGTTCTATTGATGCTCCAGTATATTCGATTGAAAAATTCACGATGGTTGATTAATGATCATCGGATCCTGACCTTACACAACTTCGACATCGAACATATCCTCCAGACGATAGGAAAAATGGAAACGCAGTCAAAGCCCAATTTAAAATAGAGCAAAGCTTACTCGTGCATAGCTAAATAATTTTCACGAATCGCATATTTTACCGAAACTGAAAATTTTTCAAATAAATTTCGTACTTATTTAAAATACACCTAAAACTAAAATTTTCAAAACAAAAATTTCTAATTCGATCATCCAAAAAAATTATATGTTGCACAACAGATTGGTCCTTCTGTAGATTATTTTCATTTTATTCGATTTTTTTTCTCGACGAAAACACTACGAAATCATAAATTTTCCCGCTAGCTTCAAATTTTCTAACTTTTTGACCAATTTCTAATTATTGAAGGCTCTATCCTCCCGTATAATTACGGCCCTGGTCCATGATGTGTTTTAACAAATGACGAATGAGATGGTGAAAAATTCTTACATTAAAAGTCAGAACAGAGTAGAATCTCCATGCAGCGAATAGAACGGCAGACAATCAAAATGGAATAGAGGGGATGTTTTGGCGAAAACTGAGTGAATCCAAAACCAAAGCGAAAAATACGAAGTGATATAACAAAAATAATGATCACTTACGAGACTCGAGGCGAGTGCTTTTTCAGAAACTCGAAAAATGGAGATTCCATAACAGCATGCATAGATCACAAAAACGAAGAACACACTGGAACATTATGACAAAATTCGCAAACTACTGACCATAACTGCATCCTCGTGAGCTGACGCATGCATTTCGCTCGATCATACACTATAATTATAGGTACCAGATCAGTGTTTCATCGATGAAAAAATTAAAAAAACCCCAACGAAATCCAGACTATTGACATTGAAACTGAGACAGAAACGGAGAAATTAAGGATTCGCGTAATACGCTGACGTCATACCAACTACCTTCAGCAATAACCGGAAGACGAGAGACCAACTGTTTCATGTCTCTCCCTTGATTGTTGCTCATTACATCATCCTCCAACCATTAGAGAAACACAAATCGATTTTATCAAAAAGAACAACGGATCTAATGAAAACATTCTGTTCCACGTTTAGACTCCACCACAAATTCATTTTAACGATTCATCATCAGCCCATCTTCCCGATTCCCGAAATTCAGTACGAAAAACGAATACGATCTGAGGTCAGCCGCGCATTCTATGGAATACTTTCACGTCGACCATAATTTACCACCGCACACAATATTGACGATTAAACTCTTTACTGTCTACATATGAAAAAATTAAAAAAATCAACCAATTTTGCACTAATATGGAGCGGTTTAAGAACCATGCCCGGCCAATCCACCACTCATTTTCAGACTCGAGCAAACTATAGAATATATATCTTCAAGCAGAACGTTTATTCAAGGAACTTCGATAGATCATCGACAAGATAAAGAAAGAACATGTTTTCCCCAAATCTAAATAGTAAAATTCAATTTTTTTTGCATTTTTTTTTTCTTTCAGAAATATAATATGGGGATATATAGGTATACATTTCGATTATGCAATATACTTCTGTCATTATATTCGTTAAAGACACGTTTTAAGACGACTTTTCTTTAAAAATAAAACAACAAAAAACAAAATAGTTATATGAGCTGTACGAAATTCCCAAACGTCGAGATATCATTTTTTTACCAACGAACAATAACTTATACTTGGATTATAATCTTCTTTTTGCAAAGAAACATTCCATAACTTTCAAAATAATTACCGCCCTCGCTTTTGAATGCTACCCGACACAGGTTAGGAATAATAAATCGTTATTACTCGCAATAGGGAGGGGGTCTACGCGAAAGGGTGGATATGAATATTAGAAGTTAAACGAACGAATTAAAAACAGTTCCGCCGAATACGGACTCAATTTTAATTGTTCGAAGAATAAGACAAACGTCGTCACAGCATAGCCGCAGTGAGACTGATCGAGGAATAGGTAACTTTGTTTTCTTTTCTTAAAAAAAAAAAAAAAAAAAAAAAAAAAAAAAAAAAAAAAAGCGAATAGCAGAGCGCGTAGAAAGTATTAAAAAAAACTCGTCGGCTTCCCGTTAATTAAAAGAAAAAAAAATTTCACTTTCGATGAATGTGCAACTAGACTGGAGGAATAAGCTATATCTGGAACGATCAAACGGGTACTTGTAAACATAGACTGTTCTTTGAACGAAACGTACTCACAGGTGCGTTTTATTTCCGTATATTGACGATTTCAGTTTCAACGAAGAGAGGGAAGAAAAATGGTAACAAAAACAAACTTTGTGTACTTATTGGTATTATAATTAATATAATAATAATAATAATTGTGGGGACTATAGATCTCGTACACACGTCATTCCTTATCGACGTATTATATTCAACAATATATTCTTACTTGCACACACAGGCAAGTAAGATGCAAAGTTTGGCCGATGACAAACGATAGATAAAGATCTCGGTAATGTCTCGGACCGGTACACGAACTCATTATGTCATTTCTTATCAGTTGCTTCAGCAATGAATAAGACATGACGTGAATTCTACTACACACCTACGTATGTATATGTACATAAGTGTGTCTGTGTGCATGTGCCAAAACCAGTATATAAACTCTCAGAACCGGCTCTAAAATCGGCAGTGTTTGGTCTGGTTCTGGCTTACCCGTACTTATGTACGAAGTGGCTGAACACGCTTAAATTCTGTAGAATTTCCTTTTGGTGAGAATATCTCTCACAACAAGGTATTCCATAATAATAATAATAATAATAATAATAATAATAATAATAGGCCAAATCGCTGCCGTAAAATGTTCAAAATTTTTATTCATGCTACGAAAATGAGTAAAAGAAACTTGAAAAAACTTTTCTCTCTTTTTCAATTTCAGGTTTTCTCTCTTTGACTTATTGATTTGCTTCTTTGTTAGACTTTCTTCCTGTTTTATTTTTCCCTCTCTGATAACGGATTTTTATTTACTATTTTTTGTATGATAGGCGCCGATCTCAAGTTGGTCCAATTTAATTTTTTCCAAAACTGCAGTTCGTTTCGAAGAAAAAATGATGCTAACCCCAATGTAAATGAAGTATAAAATCAAAAAAAGCATTAAAAAAATTAATATAATGGTTGAAGTTCCGAGTCAGTTTGGTGACGTGGAAGAAATCAAAAAATTGGTAAAACAATTTAAATGGAAGGAAAAGATAAAATACTAACAAGATATTATGATTCTTACAAGTACAATTACGACTTAAACAACGAATCTGGATTAAGAAATTCTGCCCTTTTTGAAGAAACTTTTTTTTACTTCTTTTTAGTTCTAACGGGGAAATTGGTAGCTTCTTCAGAGAACTATACCAGCGTTTTTTTTCTTCAAAATTGCGCAAGCTATTGTTAAAAACGACTAAAAGTTGTGCAATGTTTTCATTCGTCGTTGGAGTCAGACTCGCGGCACAGCCTTCAGCCAATCGCCTATAGTGGCTATAGTGGCTATAGTGGCTATAGTGGCTGCGGTGCGTTCAGTCATAAGCCGTTACACGCCGTAAAAGACAGATAGAAACGCGCGTAAGCTCGAAAAAATCACCGAGTGATTAAGCTCGTCGTTTTGTGGAACTGCCACTTTCACCGTTACAGCTGTATATTACGCTTTAGGTGATAGCCAATAGGTAACCACCCATAATATTATAAAGCAGGTTTCCAACGTGCAACGAGTGCATCGAAAAAGAAAAGTAAAACGTTTCAACTACGTTCGCATTTTACCATACGCTATGTTGACAGGTGAAATATCATATCGATATCGATCGATTCGAACGCACCTCTAACCCATCCGACTGAATTTTTTTTTAAATCGCTAATTATCTATCGACTGGCCGAAGGTGTTGGCTGATTTCACCGACACATTTCGTCACAATACGTTTACCCAACCGCAAGCTGTACGCTCGACGAGCCGTACAGCTCCGTTAGCGATTAGCGAATTCAATAGCCTAAATACGTATTAGGTATACTTGGATACTATCATCTGAGCCCTCAACGAACCTCTCTGCGCCCTTTTAGTCGACGAGAGTCTCGTTCGAACGACAGTCGATCGCGTCCCAATATCGAGTCTGCCGTGAATAATAAGAAAAAAAGTAGATGTGTGCACTGGGACACACGGTGGAAGTGAAACTTGTTACGATGAAATTTATATTTCGAAGAATGAATGTTTTGTTCGCAGCGTGATTTTTCGTTTTTTGTTTCGTATAAACATGAAAATTGAGAAAAAGTCAGATACTTAGATTTAAAAAATTGTTTTCACCAACTGGTCAACACTTCAACGTCAAACTTCATTCTACTGATAAGAAAGCAATGAACGAAAATGTATAGAGAAGGCCAACAGGCTAATGAATCAAATAGAGTTGAATGGGCCTAGCTTTCGTAAGGACGGTCAGCCATAACGTTTTTTTGTTTCACGTGCCCCGTTGTATGACTGTTTCGTTTATTTTATTTCATGGGCCTTGCCGCACAACCATTTTTAGTTTACTACCCAGCGCAAGGAAGTTTCACTTCAAAAATCAAATTTAAAAACATTACTCCCAAGTATACACCACCACCTACGGACTCAATTCTTAATACAATTTTCTGGCCACAAAATTTAGTACCAATACAAGAACTTCAAGCACTTACAGTAGAAATGTAAAAAATATCCGAGTAGTCAAAGGTCTGACAAGTGCACAGAAAGACAGACTTTTTATCCACAGGTAACATATTAAAGTGTGGGTTCACCTCTAAAACCCACAGGCGAATTGATTTGGACTTGCGTGTTCGGATGTTACCAATTTGGTAAGGCAGCCAACCTTTTATACTTTCCTGAACTGGCGACTAACGAAAGACATCGCCGGTGTATAAGCTAGGCTAAACACGCACGTCATCCGCAAGTATCGGGAGATAGGCGCGCGTTTTGTGTTTAGCATAGACCGCGGCACGTGCATATTCGTATGCACGTTCGCGCTAGGCTACGTTCGTAACACGTTGGCTAAACAGAGAACGAATTTCGTCTGTTTAGCCTAAGTGCTACGAGCGCCTAATTTATTTAACGTCCGTAGACTTTAATATGCGGACTTGGTGATGGACCAAGTCCGCGGTCTGTCGACTGGGGCTGAGCCCCGAAAGAAGGGAGGACATGGTCCCCACAGCTACTCCCCCCCAGTTTCACTGTCGGTGGAACGACTTATATTCCAAAGTCTGGGGGAACCCGTGGACGACTCATTTGTGTCCAGTGGGTGGCCTCGCATTGTTGCGAGGGTTGGCATTTCCTCTGAAGATTAAGTCTCGGAGGGCCACGCCGAGGGTATGTCCCGCAATAGTCCCGTTGTAGTAGGATAGTCTACGGCGTTGCTGATAGTTAGCTCTGGATTGGATACCACGTTTTCTATTTCTACGAGGATGGTGTCCATGTTCGTCCGCCTGAGTATTTTTACGGAAAGGAGTGTAACCTTAGAGAAGTGGCGATTTGGAAATGCCAGTGTTCTGAAAGTTGTTACGGACGACAGAGTTAGAAAATTTGAAATTTGAAAATTTCGGCTCTGGTTTCGGAATTATCGAAAGAGCCTGATTTTTGGAGGTGAGGAAAATGCTCGCCTTCCTAGCGTCAGGTGGCTCTGTGATGTTAGCCACAGAGGAACTAGCTGCCGATTGGTCCGCAGGGAACGGAATAATTTTCGGGGTTTGTTGCGTCATCTCATTGAGAATTGACTCAATGTTAGCAACGTTCTCTGAGGACTGAGAATTTTTGGCAGGTGGAGGAGGTTGAGTTGCGTCGGAAAGCAACATCTCCTCCTCGTAATCGAGAAGTTGGTCAACTTCCATGGTGGTAGTTGAGGACATAATAAAAAAACAAGATAAAAATATACAAGGAAATTCGAAAGTGGAATCAAAGCGAACAGTTCTAATTGAACTAAAAGAGTGGTGCTTTGAGCAACAGTCGACAGGCGAGTGAAATGTGTTTGTCAGTTGTTGCGACAATTTGGTTCGATTTTCCTTTTGCAATCGGCTGTTTGTGACGTCAGTCTATAGTGTGTTTTATGTGTTTTTATCTAACCTTTGATTTTGAGGTCGACGTGCTAGTGTGTTAGAAAAGGCACGTGTGATAAGAGTATGAGATTTTTATTATATCTATATATAAGATTTCTATGTATTGGATTTTTATTATATCTATGTAAGAATATGTATTCACATTCTTAAAATAACCACAGTTTCTGTCTGTGTTTCGCACTCGCTGATATAGTGAGTTGCAGAGATCTCTCATATATATATTAGATTCGTATTGTATTCATCTATTGATGGATTTTAAGTAAGGAAAGATGAAAGATGTGTCTACATGATTCTTCATTATTTTCTAAAGAGCTTACAAATCCATCAATACATGCCAAGCTAGTGGGATGATCTTGAGGAAGACAGAATGCTAATTAGTAAACGATCAGCTCAGTTCTTTCCCTAGTGCGGCTCCCCCTCGAAGAAAAGGGATGTAAGAATATGTATTCACATTCTTAAAATAACCACAGTTTCTGTCTGTGTTTCGCACTCGCTGATATAGTGAGTTGCAGAGATCTCTCATATATACATTAGATTCGTATTGTATTCATCTATTGATGGATTTTAAGTAAGGAAAGATGAAAGATGTGTCTACATGATTCTTCATTATTTTCTAAAGAGCTTACATCTATATATTTTTACTCTCTGCAAAATCGAGGTGATGTTCTTGTTGGTTTCTGATTGCGTTTTTTATATTTTCCTTTTGGCCTGCCTCTTTGTTTAGGCTTGATTGGGCTTTTAGGATTATATGTGTGAGTGACTATTTCCTCATTAAATCTGACTTTTTTCTTATTTTTGGTGTTTGATTTTACCACTTCACTGTATGTTTTTCGTGTTTCATTTGTTTGTGAGTTAGATTTTATATTTGTTTTTTCGTCTTTATTGTCTGAATTTTGTGAATTTTTATTTTTATTTTCATTTATCATTTTGTCCAATTCTGCATTTTCACTAATTAGGAATGCTGGTTTGACCCGATCTATCGACACCTTCTTTTCCTGTCCTGATACAAGTATTGTGAACGTTTTTTCTGTTCGATCAATTACTTTGTATGGTCCAGAATAGGGTTTTTGTAAAGCTCGTTTCATTCCTTCCTCTTGTAAGAACACATGCGATGTTGTAGCTAAGTGTCTTGAGACATAAGGTTTTTGTTTACCGTGAGTAGGTGCTTGCTTAAGGAATTGATTTGCATCATCTTTTATGTTTTGCACTAAGGTTTCGGGGTTTATTTCTTTTGATTCGATAAAGAAATCCCCTGGCAAGCGTAGTTCTTCGCCTAATGCTAGTTGAGCGGCGGAGTGGCCAGTGTCGGTTTGTAAGGCTGATCTTAGGCCTAACAAGATGGTAGGTAAGATCTCTACCCATCTTTTTGTGTCGGCAGCCATTATAGAAGCTTTAAGAGCTCTATGCCACCTTTCTACCTTCCCGTTTGATTGGGGGTGGTAGGTTGTAGTAGCCCAATGTTTAGCACCCAAGGTTTTTGTTAGTTCACTAAATAATTGGCTTTCAAATTGCCTACCTTGGTCGGTTGTGATGCTTTGGGGTACTCCAAATCTAGCAATCCAGGTTGTATATAATTGAGTAGCTACTGTTTGTGCTGACATCTCAATTAATGGAATTGCTTCTGGCCATCTAGTTGCACGGTCAATCATCGTAAGGAGGTATTTATGTCCTTGTGATGGGGGTAATGGACCCACTAAATCTATGTGAAGGTGTTTAAACCGATCGGTTGGTCTGAACCTTTTAAATGCAGATTTTGTATGTCTGCCAATTTTGGCTGTCTGACAATTCAGACAGGCACGGCCCCAGTTGTTACAATCTGAATTTATTTTGGGCCATACGAATCTCGAGGTCATGAGTTTTGTAGTACTACGAGGTCCAGTGTGTGATAGGTTATGCACACTGTCAAATGCCATTTTTCTGTATTTTAATGGAATAAATGGACGTTCTTTACGAGTTGACACATCACATATTAGTAGTAATTTTGTGTCAGGGAGTTTTCTCAGTTTTAGTTGGAGACCAGTGGTGTTGGAAGATAGCAATTTTTGGAATTCTTCGTCTTCCAGTTAATCTTTTGCTATTTCGGCATATGGTAACTGAGATGGAGTTGTGATAGCTTCAATTCGACTTAAGGCGTCAGCTGGTTCATTCAGCTCTCCTTTGATATACTTTATGTAAGTCGTGAATTGACTAATGAATTCAAGCTGTCTTATTTGGCGAGGTGAGGCATGCTCACTTCTTTGCTCAAAGGCATGTGTTATGGGTTTATGGTCCGTATACACGGCAAAACATCTACCCTCTACATGGTGTCTAAAATGCCTTATTGCTATATTTATTGCCAATAACTCCCGGTCGTAAGTACTATAATTTTTCTCAGTTTTGGAAAGTTTCCTCGAGAAAAAGGCAAGTGGTTGATTGGTGTTATCCTTTATTTGGTATAAGGTTGCACCTATTGCAAAATCGGATGCGTCTGTTGAGATACAGAGTGGAAGACTGTCATCTGGGTGAGCCAGTAACGTTGCGTTGGCTAGCATGTTTTTTGTATTTTCAAATGCTAGTTCTGCCTCTTCAGTCCATTCAATGGGCGTTTTGTCGCGCTTTTTATTAGTTTTAATAAGGGCGAACAGTTTGCCTTGTTCTGAAGCAGCGTTTTTTATGCAACATCTGTAAAAATTGATCATTCCTAGGAACCTTCGAAGTTCTGCAACGTTCTTGGGTTTAGGAAATTTCAATATAGGCTCTACCTTTGTTTTCAGGGGGGCTATACCTTCGGGTGTTATTTGGTACCTGAGAAAGTCAATACTGTTTCTAGCAAATTCGCTTTTAGGTAAATTGACCGTAAGGCCGGCAGTGTGTATACGCTGTAATACGGCTCTTACGTTTTTCTCGTGTTCATCAATTCCACCTTCTGAGCATATGCATATGTCGTCTAGATAAGCATATGCGAATGGTAAGTCCTTCAATAGCTGATTCATAAAACGTTGGAAAGTTTGAGCAGCATTTCTAAGTCCAAATGGCATTCGCAAGTATTCGAATAAGCCAAATGGAGTGATGAGTGCTGTCTTGCAGATATCTTTTTCGGCCATTGATATGTGGTGGAAGCCCCAATTAATGTCTATTTTAGTAAACATTGTTTTACCTTTCATATTGTTATTGAAATCCATTATATTGGGTACGGGGTATTTGTCTGGAATGGTTTTAGCGTTCAGGGCTCTATAGTCCCCGACGATTCTCCATGTTCCATTAGCCTTTTTGGTCATATGTAATGGTGTAGACCATGAGCTGTTAGAAGGTCGACAAATACCTTCTTCTATCATTTTAGAAAATTGCTTTTTGGCTTCAGCAAGTTTGTCGGGTGGCAATCTACGTGCCCTTGCTGAGCAAGGCTGACCCCTTGTTTCTATTACGTGCACTGTATCATGTTTGTACGTCGGATGTTTCCTTATTGATGGTAATAAAATACCTGGATATTCATTCAGTATTTTTAGGAAATTTTTATCTACAGTTGCACAACTTCCAATGGAAGTATCTAGTAATTTGTAA
This sequence comes from Ericerus pela, assembly GCA_011428145.1. Classification (NCBI taxonomy): domain Eukaryota; kingdom Metazoa; phylum Arthropoda; class Insecta; order Hemiptera; family Coccidae; genus Ericerus; species Ericerus pela. Next base: position 1,305,797 of record WOFM01000550.1, read on the forward strand.
TTTTTTGTTATACCTTCCACATATTTGCCAGTGGTTAAGTCGATTAAACGTTTATTTTTTAAATCGACTACCAACTCATAGTGAGCAAGAAAATCTGCTCCAAGTATTGGTTGTGATATATCAGCTATTGTGAAATCCCGACATGTCCCTATGGAGACCAATGTCTATTTTGCAATGTTTTTTGCCATATGCAGCGAATGTATGTTCGTCAACTGCATTTAATTTGGATTTCTGAGAAAATTTCTTATGTTTATTTTTAGCTGGTAAAATGCTGAGATCAGCACCAGAATCTATGAGGAATTTTCTCCTTTTTGTCCTGTCTGTGATGAACAGGCGGCGAGAGAATTTGGGCGAGGGATCGGTAGCCACCGATATGACCCCTCGGTCTAGTTTGACTTACTAGTCTGTTCTCTCTTTTCGATCTCTGCGAGGAGAGTTTTCTTCTCCTGCGTGTCTTGGACCATTCTCTCCGCCCATCGTTTACAGCGGGTGTTGCAAGCCTTTGCTTTTTCTCCGTATCGATTGTGGTAGAAGCAAAGAGCTGCTGACCAGTTTGGATCTAGTTTCTTGGGAGATTTGGATCTCCTCGGAGGTGTTGGACTCCTATTTTTATCATCTCTCCGTCCTCGAGAGCGTGACTGCCTGTTATTACAGCTTTTATTTCTATTGGGGTTACGTCCCCGGCTCTTGGATCTGTTGTTGAAATTACTCCTAGCAGATGTATAGTCTCTAGCCTTGCGAGTTTCCATTTTTAACTCAGCTATTTCGGCTCGGAGCTTACTCAGTTCGTCTGCTGGAGCTGCTGTTGCTTGGATGGCAGGTTTCCCTGTGTACTCCATTGCAGTTTCTGCAGCTTTGGCTAGTGCTAGAAGGTCGTCATCGGTCCTTGCATTCGTCAGATTTAGAGCACCCAGCGATTGTACCATCGAAGCTGGTAGCTGCTCACAGAATCTATCTGCAATTACCATTGGAGAGACATGGTTATCACCTTTTTTAACCAGTTTCGTCATAAAAACGGTTGGTTTGTCGTCTCCAATTGACATCCCACTCAATAATTGCCTTATTTCCTGGCGTTGAGTGGTACCAAAGGTTCTTCTTATTTTCTGAATGAACCATTCGTACGGGTCTTCCTCATCTTCCAGACAGTCCATTATGTCTGGGCAGGCCCGAATTATTTCGGCTGGCATACTACCGCAAAGTTGCTGGTAGCGTTCTTCACGGGGAATTTGCTCAACCCTGAAGCAGCCTGTCAGTTGCATGAGCCATGTTTCTACGTCTTTGGGCAAGAACGTAGGAAGTTCAACTCTCCTTTTCTTATTTTGGAGGTTGCCAAACAATTTCTGTTGTTTGTCCAAGGTTTCTTCTACACTAGCTTTAATGAGATCTTGAATTAGTTTTTCTTGATTTTCAGCTTCTTTGGAAGCGATGGTTCGAAAAGCTGCTTGCCTAGCTATATTTTGAGCTGGCTGATCAGCAGTTTCAACAACATTTTCATCTACCATTGCGAATAGATTCAACTCGTTAGAGGATCCTAGATGTACAAATCGTGGGTTACCACGATTAGTGAGACGTTTCCTTATTTTTAGGCGTGTTCCGTTACCCTTCCAAGTGGACAACGTTTATTTTGGAAAGGGGGGTCAATTTCCCACAGTCAGTCTCCAAGTGAAGAGTCCAGCGAAGATTTCCGCTAGACAAGCGCAATTGCTCGCACTAGCAGGCCAGCGGTATTCCGCCAGCTAGCATTTTCACGCCTGCTTTCTAAAAAAAAATTCCCAACGTAAGAGATCACGTCGGGGTCACCAGGCTGTGGGTTCACCTCTAAAACCCACAGGCGAATTGATTTGGACTTGCGTGTTCGGATGTTACCAATTTGGTAAGGCAGCCAACCTTTTATACTTTCCTGAACCGGCGACTAACGAAAGACATCGCCGGTGTATAAGCTAGGCTAAACACGCACGTCATCCGCAAGTATCGGGAGATAGGCGCGCGTTTCGTGTTTAGCCTAGACCGCGGCACGTGCATATTCGTATGCACATTCGCGCTAGGCTACGTTCGTAACACGTCGGCTAAACAGAGAACGAATTTCATCTGTTTAGCCTAAGTGCTACGAGCGCCTAATTTATTTAACGTCCGTAGAATTTAATATGCGGACTTGGTGATGGACCAAGTCCGCGGTCTGTCGACTGGGGCCGAGCCCCGAAAGAAGGGAGGACATGGTCCCCACATAAAGTATTTCTCGAGTACAAACGAATCGTTTCAGTATACAGCTAAGATTTATTTATGAGTTCTTATATGTAAGAATTTCTCAAGTAGCATATTATTCTCGTCCCTATGCGTTGTAGAAGCAGCTCTGAACAAAACATACTTGACCAATCAAATCACACAACACAACAGTCTTGAATAGTGGTTTATACAAAAAAAAAGATACAACCGGAGTGTCTATTATTTTCGTGGGGCGCATTCAGAATGGTTACCGGGGAGTGAAAAGTATTACCCCGTGTGTTCAGAAAGGTAATTTTGTACTCGGGAAAGCAATTTTTTTCTCCAACTCTGGAAACAGGGAAAATAATTTCCGTAGGTAAATTCACATAATTCGTTATACTAAAATGAAATCTCCTCTAGCTCATTTAGATTGTGTTTACCAAGTAGGGTAAATGTGAGGTCACGTGGTGTGGAACTTTTACCTCTTTGGTAACATTTCTGAACACGCCCTTAGCATTCCCAAGCACACCATCATACCTAAATAAAAATTCTTGCAAACCGCATAAACCTTAAAGAATTGTATAGCCAAAGGTGCAAACATGTCGTATCTTCAGTATGGCGTTAACAAATATGGTAAGTATACATAATTAAGCTAACACGTAGGTGGGATAAATTCGATAAAATGTTACAAATAGATACCAGTAATGAATAGTATCGCTGTTTTTTTCTACCTATATATATCGATAGTTTGGCCAAAACTATCGACAGTTGTTTTTTTTAAGGTGGCAAAAAACTTCTAAAATAACTGAAAATTACTGAAATTATGAAATACTCGAATTCAATCATTACGATTTATTTGTACAATATTTTACCTTGAAATATTACGTTTTATTTTTAGAGTCATAACTAAAAAATTTATAAAAATTTTCATTTTTTATTTAAAAATACAGCTTGATAATGAGTTTCCCGGTCAATCTAGAGCTCGAAACTATCGATAGTTTATGCTTCACTAATAGATACACACCCAGAGACGCAGACCTATATGATTATTTTCAACTTTATTCAGTACGCCACTTAATCCAGTTTTCCGGCTCTGCCCGATTCGTCGGACCGTAATCGGCAGTGTAGGCATACTAACGTGTACAAAGAACAAAACCTGACTGCGCAAGACCAGACCGAGACATGGGAATGGACTTTTCGGAGAATTAGTGCCTCACTTTCTCACAGTGAAGAGATAGTTTCTGAAAAGTGATGAAAGTTCTGCACGTTTTCCCATGTCGAATAAATTATCACGATAACGTGCAAAGATCAATACTTGACTGTGCAAGATGGAACCACGACATGAGAATAGACTACTAATGTGAGACCGAAACTAAATTTTCAAGAATAAGACCAATCCTAAGACCAAGATTGCCATGGTCAGGGTCTTGAGCTTATCCTCTAACAAAGACAAAATGCTGATTAAAATTTCTCCCATTTTTCACCCTTTGATATCGCAGCCGTTAATTATATCCGTATGTTCAATGAACTCAGAACCAAAAGCAATATTTTTCATCCTTATTTCTTAGCACAAATACCAACAATTATTCTAAATAATGAACTATTTTTGCTATAAAATCAATGTCGACGAAAATATAAGGAAAAAATTAATTTAAAGCGAATAATTTTCAAAATTATCTCGGTGGGACGTGAGAGTGAATTGGGGGATGAGACTTTTAGCATATTTCTTCTCACCATCTACTCATTGAGAGAATTTGAATGGGTTCGTACGCCTATTTGTAACCAACAGCTGAACATAAAAAATACCTTACCCCACCCCTCCAGGTCATTTCAATAAATTGAAATTAATATGTATATTTTCACAGAAAATCTTTACCTATAAAAATAACTTAATTCTGATTTAAGGCTCAAAAATGAGTAGTTTCAATCAATAGCTACAAAATTTAACAAAATCATTATATAATTTATAATCTATATGAATACATTATTTGTTTATATTCGAGTGTAATTTGATACTTTTTTTTTGAAACTTACATTTTCTAGTGGAGTGGTTTGCTGCGCCACAGTTTTTTTTTTACATTTTTTGCCATCCAAGTTTCCTGTCGGCCGGAAACTGAACAGATGAAACTGAAGGTGAAATTTTTGCGAGTGAACTCGAGCATACGATTTTCAAATTCTTTTACACATGTAGTCCAATTAGAAGCGCCCACGACATTGATTTGACAATTGCAGCAATCAGACAGTAGTTATTTAATCGTTTGCGAATGAGAATTGTTTTCAATATTCAGCCTTTCGGGACATATAACTCTAAAAGGGCTAAAAATGTGTGAAATTTTTATGTTAACCATAATGTAGTTGGCAAAATAAATTGATAAGGCCCTCCAGGAGAATTAAAATAATTCATAAGTTCACGAAAGTAGAGGCAACTGTCTGTAGAGTTACAAGTGGATAAAAGTTATGCCAGAATGCAAAATCGATTTTCACCATAGGTAACCGTACATTCATTTGATTTGGAAACTATGAGAAAACAGACTACATCAGCACCTACATACCTACGTAGAATTTTCGATAATGTGTTAACAAAAATGTCCACGATACTTGTTCAAAAATAGAAAAATGAAAACCGAATATTGATTTACGCTGTTCAAATATACTTTATAATGAAACGAAAACGAACCTGTCATGAGACTCCATAAGCAGCCTCAATATGGTACCTACTAACCATAAAGAACAAAAAAGGCAATATATATTTTACCTTGTTGATCGGAGACTAGAGTAGAAAGCAATTCATCATAGAAGATTCACAGGAGATTGATAATGAGAAACTAGTATCCTTCCTATTTTCTCATATGTTGCATAAATGATGAACGTTTTGATTGATGCATAAACACGATGGGAGGTCTTCCGTTTTTATTTCATTAAAAATAGTTTCTTCTTTTTTTCTCTAACTATTCATTAACAGACGCCAACTCCGAAGACAAAATTGTGTACTACAATCGTTGATACACTTTCAATCTCATACGGAACTTTTTCATTTCTATTTCTAGTACGTTTCTATTCAAAAATAAAACTAAGTTTTACTTTGACTTATAAAAGGTAGACCCAAATATTTTCCGTTTACCCACACAAATCTAGATAAAAAATTTTATCATTTTCTTAACGTTCCCTCCGATTTCTAATAACAAATTTATTTACTCTCATTTTTATACGCTTTTTTATATCTTTTATTTAACTCACTAAAGTTGTTTGTTCACCACTTCGTTCAGTGGCGTATTTTTTTATGTAATCCAGACTAGTGATTTTTCCCAGACTAATGATTTTTCCCAAGTTGCCAGGTTTCTTCGAGTGAGTATACATCGTATGTTAATCCTAATAAATTAAATGTTAATTTTTTATATTTAGATAGTCGATACCATTATATTTGTTGCGGTACAAGTCCTCTCTGCTCAAACTTATGGCAACACTGCTCGCACATACTTATTTTGCTACTTCACTATTCGCGTCTCTTATTCTGGTCACACTAATCTCATTCAGCTGTGCATAAATCATTTCTGTATCTCGAAATATTAACATCCGACATTCCTGTAATAAACATTATAGTAAACGTACAACTTTGTATTATTTAACCTACAAGATCTATTCGCCCTCAACAAAATCCAAAACCCCCCCTTTTTTTTTCCCTTCCATTCAACTCAATAAACCACCCCACACTTGAAAGAATCAAAAAATTGAATAAAATAAATAATAAAAAATACGAAAAAAATTAGGAAAAAACTGGAAAAAATTCTATAAAAAATCGTAGCCCATTAGCCCATCTGGGATTCGAACCATACACATTTCCCATAAAGAGTGTTACATTTTTATATTTACAGAATTGCACCGCAAAATCCATTCTAAACAAACAAAGCTAATTTCAAATTATATAAAATAAAAGCATATTATTCAAAAACTCATTTTTAACTCAACTTATTTGTATTGTACCTATTGAGAAGTCCGAGATTTTTTGGACTCAAAATAAAAATTATTTTGAAATAGTAATGATGTCACAATATGAAGACATCTTTTCAGAAATAAAATACGAATTCAGACAATATACTGTCCGAATTTAAACTTGTATTCAGATGAAGACATGACGACAGTAATAGAATTCGATTCTTTTTCCGACAATTCCAACACATTTTATTTCAGTATCGTCCTCATTCATATTTCGACAATTTTCTACAAAATAATTTGGTTCGATCTGACAGATTGGCGCCATGAAATGAATGAAAGATGAATACAAATTCAATACAAAGTAAAAACCCATCGAAGGACATGAATGCAGCCAACTTCATTTGCTTTATCTTTTTCCTCACCACGCTTTGCTTACAGTTTGCAGTCATATTTATTTTATTTTATTACGCGCGCTTTGCCTATTGTATGTTGACATGTATATTTACTTCTTTTATATAATTGCTTATATATTAATTTTCATGCTTCTGGCTTATCAACATAGCATGTTTACAGGCAATTAAGCAGACAATAAGTGGGGAAATTTTGCCAACAAGAAGAACTTACTTGCAAAGACAAATTCTAATTTTAATTCACTCTTGTCCTGACAATACCCTGTACTAGATTTGTCTTTACAAGTAGTCCTTCTTGTGTAGGTGGATAGTAGCAAGTCCAAGTCTCAAGTCATATGTTAAAGTCCTTGCGTAGGTAATTTAATAAGTTTACCATCTGTGGATGTAGAGATACTTCAGCTTGATCTACCTTTGAAGACAAACTAGGATGGTAGTTCATATTCAGGATAGGTTCAACTGAAGACAAAAGACAGATTAGGAATGTTCTTTCGTCATGAAGGATCAGTAGTGACAACACACAAGTCATTTCTGGTATTGTCAGTTTTCATATTACAATTCGAGGTGATCTTTTAAAAACACCTACGAGGTGAAGTTTCAGTCGACAATACGATCAGATGGAGTTTCTGACATCTGTTAGGAGGGAAATTTGGTGTGTTGTAGACAAATTTAAGACAAGCTTTATTCGAGATAACTGCATTGCTATGTCAGTTAAAAGCCATGTAGAGCCTTCTTTCACGCATAGTGGATTTGATTTCATCTATGTTTGTTAATTTCCTCACCTCATCCTTTCATACACCAAAAGCTCTGAGACTTAAAGTTTCATGATAGGAGTCTTTTATACAACACATTCACCATCACTTATGAAGACAAACAATTAGGTGAAGACAAAGATATTTTTTGTTGGTTTCACCTACTTGTTGTCTGCAATAGCTTTTTTTAAATTTTATTTTTTTTACTGTACACTTTTCTTTATCCGCTTTGTCAACACTGTAATTCTTTGGTAATTATAGACTTTTACAAAATAATTCTGCTGTTTGCTTTTGTAAGTTTCGATCCTTTTATGGTTAGAAAACTTTGTTAGGCTCTTCTGTCCACACACCCAGCTTATTGCTTTGCTGAGATATGAAGACAATTGTAAGCTGTGTTCCATCATGTCCGAAGAAGTTTAATTCAAGTCAAGAAGAATTCAGCCGTAGGATATCGACAAAGTCAAAAAATAAAATATCTTGAAGTCATAATATCAAAACCCCTCAATTCAGTGTTTCGGCTGCATGATGTCCTAGTTTGGGGCATTGTGACGTCATTATCATTTAAACACCACCATACATTAAAGGTTGACTTTATGAGCCGATCGATTTCCGACGCCTCACTATACAGTTCAATTTAATTTCAAAGACCAAGTTGAAAGGTTTATATTTAACGGGTATCTAAACTAATTTTATAGGGTAAAAGTTAAAATTCATGTAACTAATTTAGTCATCAAACGTCTTTTTCGCTTAAAATAAATCAAGACACACACATTCGAAGCTGGTCACTTGTTTGGCACGTTATAGTAGAACGTAAAAACGTTCAGAAAATCTCGAAATTTACCAAACAAGCTGGAAATAAATAATTAAAAATGAAAAATTAACACAAAAAACACGTCAACGTGATGGAGAATCAGTTGCTTTCTTTCTTTTTTCTTTATTTATACCAATTTTATTAGTCACAAAAAGAATCGATCATATAAATTACAAGCCAAGATGGTTCGAATTGCATTAACAATGTATTTTAAGGTGGCGGTGTTCGTAAGGAGACGACGTCACCGAGGAAGAAGGTTTTCATTTGCGCCAAAGTCGTAGTAGGCTAATGGTGAATATAAGGGTGGGAAAAGTTGAAATGATCAACAGCTACCAATGGTGCAGCGCAGGAGACTAGGAGTTTTTAGCTTCAGACATTGCGTAGGCGTTGCGCACGCTCTTTCAGTTTACTAGCTCGAGGGTTAAAAATCTTCCAAATTTTCTACACAAGATCGACCAACAGTAAAGACGTCCACCACGGACGGGGCACAGAACTCGACGTTAGAAAATCGTGATATTTGTTCAACTATAGACATATTATTCGATACGGTCGCGTCGCCTCTATACTTTTCCTTTCAGTTAGGCCAAATACCTCCGCCTTTTTTCAGAATTTTTTTCTTCTTCTTTACTCGTTCTGACGAGGATTACGGAGTTGAAATGAAAAAAAAAAAAAAAGGACCCGGTAGCGGTGTGCGAGCTAAAAATTTGCATCCAATATTATGCGAGGGTTCATCAACCAATACGCTTCTCATTTTCAACTCTTCCACGCCCAGGTGTACACAGGTAGGTAGGTAGGTAGGTAGGTAGGTACCTACGCTTTATTCGGGAAACGTGTCGATTTTCGACGATTTTTTTGCCCAGCGAAAGTCACCCGCTTGCCGAAATCACGTACTGATTCGGTTGAGAGTCGGAGAAAATCAATGAGATGGAAAACAAACTAATGTAGCTTGGCCGCGTACACAATTTCCAGTCGATGGCAAAAAAAAAAAAAAAAAAAAAAAATTAAGTAAAGGAAAAAGGAAAAATAAAAGATGTACGCATCAATGGCGAACGCACGCAGCGGAATGGAATAACTTATTTTTCTTTTCGTACTTTCCTACCCGTACACTACATCCTTTCTCAACGAAAATGGTCTTTTTGTCTTCCGTTGGACCGCATGGGGCAAACAATCATCACACGAAGGCTGCTGCGACGTTGCCTATACGATGTACCTACTCCAATAGGTACATATTTATGGCGATGACAGAATATCGAACAACGAGGCAGGTTAATACCTATGCTGGTATCCCAGCACGCCGATCTCGATACAGCTCCTCATCCTTTTACCTTTGTAGAATTCACGAAACTCCTTGATACGTCCGCTATGATTCGTTCATACAGGTAAGACAGGCAAGCACTTCCCCACCAGAGGCAGATCTCAATCACATATTTTTTTGGCTATTCCTCATTCTAAATTCATGTTTTGACTCATCTATTTATTTGCATTACTCTTCCCATTTCACATCAACCGTATTCTATTTTTGACAACGCACAATTCGCCACAATTCGCCACAATTCGCCACAATTCGCCACAATTCACCCTGGTGTGTTCCTTCCTTCAAACCGCTGTAATCTCCTCGGGTAACGAATTCTTCTGATACCAAGTATACTCGTGTATTTATAGTTATGTTCAAATTCAAGTCTAAATAAACGTATATGCGGGAAACTAAAAAAAAAATGAGGGATTCTATAAAAAAAAAACATTAGTTCTAGAATATTTTGTGACAGTAGTTGGTGAGGGTCTGGTTCTTTCAATTTTCAGTTCTCAGTTTTAGTTGAAATTAACGTGCCATTTCAGTTCTGTGAGCTGGGAAGCGTACCTTCAATACAAATTTTCCCATTTATTTTCATTGAAATTATATAAAATCAAAGTTATCGAACGTAGTTACGAGAGAAAAGTTTGTTATAAAAATCCAAAATTTTCATCAGACATCGTGATATGTTAGCCAAAGATCTTGAAAAATTTTTTTTAAATCCTACGTTCAGTTACAAGTTATTGCTGAAATGCTTAAATTCCACAACTACATCACATCCTTACCATTTTAATCACATTCAGCCATATCTCGACAACCAAACGTACGATTTCAATGCAATTTTCACAAAATATTTAGCTAGTATACTAATAAGATATCTCTTACAAATTTCAGCTCTATCCTACCTTTTATTCTCGAGATACTTTTGAAATTTTGTTCAGCAATGGGTTGTAAAGTTGAATTTCGAATCAATGATACGGATTATCAATGATAAACATAATTTTAATGATATATTTCATGTTTCTAACTTTTTTTCGCTACATATGACGAACAGCCAGAACAAAGTTTTAGTGCCGCACTTTTCCATGACAAATAGAAAATTTTCGGGTTTAAGTTAAAGTACCGCATTTTTTGCCATGTCAAACGTAACTCATAATCACTTATTTTTTCTCGACAACGATGCGACTCCATTCTCATAAAAGGTAATAATCATTACCACGATTTTTTTTTCCAGTAGAACGGATATTGATGGATATATGGGTACCTAGGTATGCAAGTCTAGACAAGCTGAAGAATGGAGAGTGGATTTCTCTTTTTTGTACGTGGAGACTGCGAAAAAGTGCAGCGAGCTTTCGAATCCGAGAGTCGTGCGGAAAGAATCCTCTATTAAATATTTTGCCTACTCGAAATACGCGATAGTTGGACTATTAATTTACAGCATGCTCACGTTTTATGTTGGCCGTTCGCATTGGCAAATGTCATATTATATACGATCCGTTTGACAGGGTTATCACCCATTTATCACCCATATATTTTAGTTGCAAAATAACTTAATTCCCTCCACACGACGATGAAGACCTTTTCAACACTAGAAAGTTCTTGGCTAGTCGATTTCGGTAATAAGTTATTTTGGTACGCTAGTCAAATGTCATACGACCGATACAGAATAAGCTCAGGACGGCCAGTAATAATGTTGCAAGATGTTTGCTTCCTCTATTTCTCGAGTGAAAAACCGGAAGTGATCATAAAGGATGCGATTCTGTTTTTCATGCGTAAACACCTTCGTCTTCGCCTACCTAGAATTTTGTAAGAAGATTGAATGGGAAAAAATTAATGTTCTAACCTCGAGATTATAAAATCGCGACAAGAGTACAAGGTTGTGCAAAATCACCAGTATTTTGATTTGATTCCCGAATTAAAATCAACGTCAGTTTAATGAAAATCATTCAACTAGTACACAGTTCAGTCCTACGAGAATTTTTCAGCTCTCACAGGAAACACCTTCACTGATTTTCACAACAATCGATATCAACTTTCATTCTATCTAGAACTAACCATGTGCCTACCAAATTTCGGCTCTATAGACTGATAATTACAAATTAATCCCCAATGGTGGAATGTTTGTTAGTTATTATCGCTGAAACACGGGACCGATATTTATCAAATACGATACCAGCCTTCATTATATTCAGAACCAACTACTTACCAAATTTCAGTCCTATCGAATAATAATTACATCTTAACCCTCAATAGTGGAACATATTTTATCAATTTTTCCCCTCTGGACCACAAAAATGGTGTCAAGGTAGTTTTTTCTCATATTTTCCACTAATACATGGTACAGTTTTATTGCGTGGGGTGTTGAATTCAAATTTTGGGTTCAATTATTGATCGCACCAAATTTGGGACCCCGTGGGACCACAAAAAATAGGATTAATGTAACTTTTTCAGTGTGATACAGCATAGGATATGTTTTTTTACATGCGATTAAAAATTTCCCCTATAATTTTGTATCGAACTAATTGTTGGACAATTTCAAACCACTCAAATTGGGTTAAGATAATTATCTAATAGATTATCACCTAATTAATAGAAACAAATATTTTTGACAGCGCTAAATTAAAATTTCCAGCCCGATTTTTGATTGAACGAATTTTTGGACAATAATTTAGAAGCAAATAAAATGGGATAAAAATGAAGAAAAGAAGCAAACACTAAGAAAACAGTCGTCTCGCAGGCGAAATTGCTGGTAACAGCTAATCCATAATAAAGATAACCTTAGTTAATGCGATGAATAATTCAGGAAGAGAATGGGGTCTGGACTAAGGCAATTCACTTTGTATGACCGAGGCAGGCGGCCGGTCCCTTCGCCGAATTGTTCACCTCATTTTGATCAGAAATGAATAATTAAAAATTTTAGAAAAAAATTCGCAAAAAAAATTAGAGGTTAGTTTCCTTTGCTGGGATCCGCATAGCGAGTAAGAAAAATTTACCTGCAGCGCTACAGTGCAAGCTACTAAATACGTCGAATAATCTCAACACATAAAATCTTCAGCGCTAAGCATATTCACGTTCATTACAGAATTATGCAACCTCCATCGGGTTAAAGCCCAACCCAACTTTTTATTTATACAGCCGATGGTTTTAATTTAGTGATTAATAAATGTTTAGTCGAGATTGTACGAAATATCAGGCAAATTTTCGTTTCCTTTGAAATTTACATACAGAAAGTGAGGAAATCAAGAAATCGTATTATTATTCACCATAACTCATTATTAAGAAGGTAAAATTCGTTGCTAGGGACACGCAGTAAGTTTTATTTTCAATTTAACACAGAATATAGCGATGGAACGGTTAGATTCGAGGGGAAAAGTTGTGTTGAGAACAAAAAACTATCTATATTTGAAGGCCATTGGGAAAAATTATGCTGGCATATATTTTCATCCATTAGAAATTGCGATGAACTTAGTTGGCAACAACGAAGCGGATCGAGTATGCCTACGTGTCATTATACAAATCCCTAGTACGAGCAGCATTATAGTTTGGTGGGACGATTTACAAAAACTAATCGATATAAATGTATGTAAAAACGTGTCATGGTATAAAACTGCGAGGTGCGGAGTATTGGTTCAGCGAGTTTACCGAGGCTAAGAGAATCGCACAGTTTTTCGAATCAACAATCATTCTTGATTGCTATACCCAGATCGGTTTTCTTATTTTTTTTTTTTAGCCAAGGGTAAAACATAAGCTATAACTTTGGAAATGATGTAACTGCTAGAAAACATATATATGTAAGAATGAAGCATAGCAAATTCTACAAACGTATAAATGGTTTGTACGGTATCGTAAATCTAGTTAAAAACCGTAGTTTCAAACGTTCGGGGGTCTGCAACGAATAAAATTCATTTAGGTCCACAGCTTCATTTCAAAGGGACAAGGTAAGTAATGATATTTTATCTAGTCACTGCAATTTTATCAAACGTTCTTTTTGTACAAAAATCTACTGTACCTACTTCGTGGCTACGAACACTAATTAACACGCAAAATAATCTGTCATTATCAATCAAAATATTTTCACAGTTTTCACGTTTTACAGTAATCAGTCATGAGCTCTAATTTTTATAAATCGTATATTCAAACTTTCAGTTGGATAACTGATCAATAATACTGCGTCGCAAATTGAAAAGACTTCTTAAATATAAAGTTTTATCAAGAAATTCGATGACACTGACTTTGCCAAAATAACATTCCATTTTACGTTTTTGTCTACTTCATTACCTACTGACAGTTAACAAATTGAAAAACCACCGATGATTACAATAAAAATCTAAATTATGATAATAAAAACCAATTTTTAAAAGATAAGGTTTTTTTTTTTGGCTTTAGCTTCGTGCGCAATAAATATTATTTTGTTGCGAAGGTTGGTTGCAGTACTGGTATATTTTAAAATTGCTGAAGTAAATGGAATAAAAGCTTATAAAAAATGAAACATTAAGAAGAAAATATTTGAATATACCATTTTGAACTAAAATATAGTAAATTAGGTATTTATCTTTATTACTTCTTATCGGTACTTCCCACGAAATTTAGGCAGTAAATCGAGGAAGCAAAGAACTGAATTTTAATACAGCATAATGAAAATTATAGTTGAAAACACTACATGGTTAAAGTATTTTTAATTCTTTTGGACAAAATAAATTATCATGATCTTTTTTTTTCTGTTCGTTGGGGGGAATATTGGTATAGACGATAAGCAAAATTTGCAAAATATATTTCACACTCTGTACGGTTAATTAAAATTCAATATGTACGGTTAACCCGAAGGAAATACAAGAATACGTTAAAAAAATAAAAATATTGAAATTTTTATGGAACTTTTTATTTGAGATTTTTAATGAAAGCATCTTGAAAACCACGAACGCTCCTCGAAACAGAAACTTAATTATATTAAACGAACTCACTCTGGCGAGGGTATTATCAAGTCGTGTAAAAATATGCGTTTTTACGCGGAAATTTAGGAATATTAATTTTCATATTACTCACTTCCTCAATTGTCAATTTGTCAAAAAAGCATTAATCAAACCGACTGAATCAGCTTACCTAAAACAAAAAAAATAAAATCACTTTAATACAAAAGGTGATGAACAGAATTGAATAAAATTTTTTTTTTCTGATAGATACTAGCAAAATAAAAATAACATTAAATTTTAAATGAAGAGGCTACTTGTATTATGTCATCAACTACAGTTTCTTAATCTTATCGAAAGCGATACCACAACCCTTCCTTCATAGAAAAAAAGAAAAATAAATAAAAATAAAAGAAAAAGAAAAACGAAAAGAAAAAATAAAAGAAGAGAGAAAATGAATGCGAGAAGAAATGGTTTGTTTCTTTAGAACTGAATAATAATTAGTTTCGTTAATACTTTCGGGGTGGGTGTAGCAAAAAAAACTGTGTTGTCTTTTGTGCTCTTTTTTTAACTGAGCGATTGACATTCAATTTGTTGAACTTATTTTTTCGTTACACAATTTCAAATACGAATTTTCGAAATAACTTTATATTCCAAAGCAACAAAAACGATTACTTAATATCCAAGTTAGAGTAGAACAGAAAAATTAAAATCAGGTTGAAAGAACCATCGGAAAATTTATCCGCGTTACATTTTCTTTCCAACAACAGACACGCCCTACTGGCAATGTCACAATCAAGCAAAATATATTACGTAGGGATTTTCAAACAAAGGTACGTGAGGGAAGACATACCTTAAGGGGAACATGAGCCAATATTAAAAGTAATTCTTTTAAAATTTCTCTACCAAGATCTAGGTCTAGGGACTGGAATTATTGAAGTTGGAACTAATTAAGAAATTTTATCATAAAATTATAAGGAACTGACGCAGGTATAAAACCTATATGCGTTAAGGAAAAGAGCGCCGACTTTAATAATTCCAGTCCCTAGACCTAGATCATACTGGAGAAATTTTAAGAGAATTATTTTTCACTTTTCAGTGCATTTTTTGTTTTTTTTTCCAGTCGTTTCTACTTTTTGAAAAAAAATTTTTTCAATTACTTTGTTTCTAGCGTTACGGCAATTTTACTTTAAAACTATCAGTTTTTTTATTTAAAGATAACTCCAAAACTACCGCATCAATTCTGAAAAAAATTTAATAGGACTAGCGTGGGAACATCCTATACCATTTAAAAGAAAGCTCATCAAAATCAGTGCCTAAGTTGAGACATTATGTTGGAATAAACATAAAAAAAGCAACAAAAAAACATAATTATACATGGATCGAATTGATAACCTCCTCCTTTTTTTTTTCGAAGTCAGTTAAAAAATAATAAGATTCAAGAAAGAGACGTTCAAAATACATATTTTCGTGATTTCAATATACTCGCGGATAGGTGCATGTGAGGGTGTATGTTGCACCCAATTTTACTAGTAGCAACCAAGCTGTAGAATTTTCAAGAGGGTACTCGAATGGTCTCGGTAAGTTTAAGAAGTTGTGAGGCACTTCGAAAACGACCACACTGAACCCGCTGTTGGCATCTAATTTTATTGAATGGAGCCTCCGACGAACTAAAATAATTTCTAAAAGGCAATCAAATCGACCAAACGGTACCTACATCTTCTAATTTCGTTCAACAGTTTTTTCACCCGTTCTTCAACGATTCGACCTATTATTACCAAGTTCGAAGCACCAATCCCAAACCGTATAAACCTTCTCGAAGAAGTTAAAAAACGAAGAGAAACAAAAAAAAAAAAAATACAAAAAGATGAACGCCAAAATTGTCTGGCATTGATCAGGATTGCAATATTATCGTTCTCGCGCATCGCATTTATAATGAGTAAAAATAAAAATCCGGTTTCGAAACGCCGCCGACGTGTACGTTTTGCATAAAATTAGCATCGCTAATATGATTAAATGAGATGTAGAATTTGCAAAACTTTTTTTTTCCCTATTCCTATTCGCACGTTGTTTAAATTTCAAATTTTTAACCTCGAGGCGAGGTGACAAAAACGAGGAGAAACTGTAGTGAAAATTAAGAGCAATCTAAATATTCTGGTAATGCCATCCAGGTTAGCAAAATAACGAACGAAAAATGTCAACCCGATTATCGCAAGAAAAAGCTAAAAAAACAGAGGAAAGAAAAAAATTTTAAAGCAACAATCCAAACTAAAAAATCTAGGTTTTCTCAACAACCAAAAAAATAACTAAATTAATTAATAAACAAATAAATAAATAGATAGATAAATAAATACCATAAAAAAATTAAAATATCAAAAGTAGGGTATGTGACAAAATACTTCGCAAAAATTAGGTTTAAAATGAAGGGACAAGGAAATTCATAATGAACTGAGCTGCGTTCACACCAAACAAACAAGCGAACAGCAACAAACATCCTGTAACATTGTCAATATAAGAAAAAATTGAACCAACAGCGAATGTTCGTTTGGTGTAAACACAGTCGAAGCAAAACCGCATAATGTAGGCAAATTTTTACAACATTTGAGCGGAATTCTGGTATAAATACAGAAACATAGCTAAAAAGATGTTCAACTCTCTATATGCACTATGGTATAAAAATGTGACAAAGATCTTCAACTATCGTCATCGCCATCATTATCATTATCATCATCATCATCATCAATGAAAAGTAAACTTCATTCAACGTTCTGCACAGCCAAAGCTGTTCATATTTCATAGTGAAAACAAACAAACACACACACACACACACACACACACACACACACACACACACTAAAGTTACGACACATGTGCAATAACAAATATCGGACTTGGAAATGTTTTATAACATTCTATCTTTATTAATATTTTTGATCGGGTGTTGGACAGCTCTTTAGCTGTATGTCTCTGGGTAAATAATGTTGTCGATGAATGCCAATCGAGTTTAGAATAGAAAAAAAAACGAATCTATTTTTGTTGTTCTTATTTAATGTATACAGTATATTATGTTTTATTTTGAACCGATAAGAGGGCGAGAGGGTAGGAATCGCAATTAGCAACTATACACATCCAAGCACTTCTGTACTTTGAAGCCAGTTAATGATTTTCAGCAAGGTTGGGAAGAATGGACTAGTTCTCAAAAAATGAATGGATAAATTTCACAGCTGATATAGGGAGCAACCCTACTTAGCATTTTTTATGTTGTTCCTTATAAGTTTTGAAATGAGTTCATTCAATTTAGGGTTGAAAGATGTTTCCTTTAAGTACAAAAATATTAGTGAGATGAGTAAAGATTTCTAAAAAATTAAAATTTGTAGAAGATTTAGCAATGCAGGCTGTTTTATTCTTGCACAATTCCAATTCAATTTAATTCATAGTACAAAATTATTAAAAACAAAAAAATATTAACATTTTATTGGCAATCTATATGAAATGTACATAATTAATTACATGCTTACTAATTTATTAATATGTCTACATTTAGCTAAAAATAAATTTCATATTAAATAAAAAAAAAAAAAAAAAAAAAAAAACAGTTAATTTGAATGAGTAGCTCTTATTGGTGGATAAACAAACAAATTTTATACGTAAAAAAAAAAAAATTTAAACGAAATTGACAAGAAGAAAAAATCACAGTAAGTAATATTAATGATAATGAACATTTTCATCCATGATAGTAACAATTCCTGCATATCATCTATTGTTTAAGAAATCTTTACTCATCTCGCTATTTTTTTCTTATTTTAAGGGAAACATCTTTTAATTCTAAACAAATGAACTCTTATGATAACTGATAATAAACAACAGAAAAAATACGAAGTTGAGTTGCTCCTCATATTATCAACTGCGAGATTTATCCATTCATTCTCAAAAACGATAGCCTAAGTCACGCTCACCACCAAGGCTTTGAAAAAATCCGAAGACGACATTAGTTATTTTGGTTATTTTTACAGGACCGATCAGGCGACAATGAACGGGTATTGCCTCCTAGTGCCATAAATCGTTAGAGAGGAATTCTTTATGTCGTTTGCAATGCTCGCATGTTTTGATTCAACGACTTGTACCTTTTTACGGGAGCAAATGGCAAGACATAAGCGCGATTTCACGCGTTTTAATTTTACATTTAAAGATTATGTTTTAGAAAAAATATGCTAAATTTAACTAGCGAGGAAACGTTGCGAATACAGGTTAGGGTTAGACGTCAAAAATAATTCCATCTCGACGGCTAAAAAGTATACCTTTGCTATACAAATAGTACCAAAACAAAAATCATACACCATGCATTCGCATTTGCCAACGGATGTAGGTAACTCAAATTATAGGAAGACGTAAGTCGCTATGGCACTGTTTAGGTATGTCTTCAACTAAGCATTTCGTGAAACAATAAATTTATCTAAATTCGCCTCACGTTTCGGTTTCAAGTAATAAGTATTTTAGGATCTGAGAAATGGGGCAAGTTACGAAAGTAGAACATCGAATTTATTGCACTATCGTTTTTTGGACAAATCATGTTGATTTGAAAGGTAAAGCTGATTGAAAGAATAGGAAAACGTTTTCACGTACCTATGTACGTACCTCCAACCGATCTAACTACATAATTTGGTTTGACTAAAATAATAAGAGTTATTACCTCGAGATTAGAATTAGGAGACGATGGTTGTCGACCATTTTCAAGAATTGATAGGAGAATAAGTTGGGTAAAAATGAATTTTTTGAAATACCTACTCTTTTATATGACGGGCAAAACTCCTCCCATAAAAGTCACATGTCCACAATGCGGAAAAAAACGTACACTATAGAAAAGGAAAAAACTCTACAGCAGCAGCAGCTCCGTTAGAAAAAGTAGATTTTCAAAAAGTAGAAAATTAGTTAGGTAGGTACCAAAAAGTTATTCATAGATCATAACTGCGATGATTGTATTAAATTTTGTAACTGTTGACCTAAAATTAGAAAATTAAAACAACTATCTCTTTCAAAATCTATAAAAAAATACGAGAACTTCAATACTGAGCGTTTTCTTAGGACCGTGGTCTATGACGTCATTATTTTTATTATAATTTTCTTCATCGTTTAATTTTTGTCTGTCCTCACGGCATTTTGTAGGGGAATCCTCACTCCTCTACAAAAATTATATTATTTTCAAAAAATACAAGAATTAGATAAATGTATACTGATTTATATCATCAACTTACTGCTGCAAAACAAAAACTTGATTTTAGTATTTTTGATGCTAAAGCCACTGAAATTGTGCTAACTTTTGAGGAATTCAAAGTTATCGAGAGGAAATGCAAAAGAACTATTGATTGCGATGAACTGAAATTTTGCCGAGACATCGAGATATGTTAATTTAAAATTCTGCAAAAATTTTGCTGAAATTGTAAGAGAGATTTTCGAGATATTATTAAAATTCTGTTCAGATTGAGTGATTCACATGATATTAAAATGAATTCAACTTAGTTGCGGAATTTCAGCAATATCTCAAAAACCATACGAACGATTTCAGCCAAATTTCAACAGAATCTTCAAATAACATACTCTGATGTCTCTACTAAATTGCAGCTCTCTATAACCAACTATTCTCTCGCATTTCCTCTCGATAACTTTAATCAAATATGAAAAAAGTAAGAACTTAGTTCTGTACTCCTGAAGTCCTGAGAACTGTAAATAATGTTTTTCTTCGTATATATACTGTTATTTTCATAGCAGAGTGCTTTGAATTCACAACAAAGGTATTCATTTAACATATTTAAATTTTCAATGCCTCATTTAAAGTAATGGAATTTTGAATTTTTTGAATTTAATGAAGTTGATGGAGCAATAAACATCTATCAATCATGTAATAAATGAGTTAAATTCTGTAAAAACAACCAAAGTTATTTAGAAGTCAGAACCGTTAGTTTCAGAGTTGAAATTTTTCTGAGACTAATGACATTAAATCAAAATTTTGTAAAATAGCTGAACACCTCAACAGTCAACATCACCCATTAGTGTGAAACAACGGCGACAAAAAAACTGAGAAAATAATAATGTCACAAAACGGTGGGTCCTAAGAAAACGCTCAGTATTGAAGCTCTTGTACAAAAATAATTTTTTTTCAAATACCTTCCTGCTGATACGCACTAGAATTGCGTTGGTTCAAAATCAAGCATTTTATACCAAAACCAATATCCAAAATAGCTGAACTGTAAGTACCATCCAGTCGATCCCCACTAAAATTGATAGTAGGTTTTAACAGATTATAATAAATATTTTTATCAAATTTCGTAGCTCTTGGTCTAAAATTAAAAGTTTTATAGCCAAAATAAAAATGAAAATAGCGATACCAGAAGTACCGCACAGCGGATCCGCAACAAAATCAATCGGTCAGGTTCTTGGCTAGGTAAAAATGTTCGTTCCAAATTTTGTGACTATCGGACAAAAACTGCCACCCGTATTGAGGTAACAAGAGATTCGCTTACATATTACACAGACACGAATTTAAGTTTTGAAAAACGTACCTACCCCCACTCCCAGATCGTTCCATGACACCAAGATTATTAAGCAGATTTTCAATAGAAAACCGACTTAAAAAACCTGACATTGTGGGGACTGGAAGTGTCGAACTCGACGTTAACTCTTGAATGGAGAACCACATTACTACCATGACGCCATAGAAACGGATGGAGAAGTAGGAGGTAACATGAGATGAAAGAAAAGCAATTTGATAACAGATAACTGATAGCGACTAAACTCGATTTTAGCGCTCCTAGATGTTAGTACCTACAAGAATTACGTCACATTTCGTCCCTGAATCATTTAGTACCGCATACCTGCCCAGGTAAACACGAAAATATGTGCCAATCTCTCAGTGGACATGGGTTTACTGCACATGGGCAGTAGGTCTTTTTGGGTGTTTTGATTTTGTTGTTATCGTAAATCTGTGACGGCTTCGAAAACAGACGAAAAAAGACCCACCGCAGAGTAAACCTACGTCCATTGTACGGCTTAGAATTATGGCACGTTTCGTTAATACTGATGAGATTCGACTGCTGGGTATCCACGATTAAATAATCCAAGATTTAGTCGCGTTAGTGACTGCAATAAAAGCTTACAAAACAAAAATAGAGTAGGCTACACATTTATATGGGTTAGGTAGCCATTTTGAATCGATCGAGACTGTTTTGATAGCCAAGTTCGAGTGGTTTGGTGAAATTTATTGGCGTGGAAGACATAGGCGTTAACAATGTCGCTCGTATAGTTCCATTTTATGATTAACTCGCAAATCGACATCGGAGCAAATAGGAAATTTTTTTGACTTTTAAATAGCCTACGAGTAGAACCTGGTCGGAGTCGTACATGCGCGATTCTGCATGTCCATTTTTGAATTTAATATAACGAAACAGTGTTGGTAGTCGCTACAATCGATAATTGCGAATATATTCGTTCTGCTAATTCCCATTGGTTATTACGAATAGTCGTCGATTTACATAACGTTACTCGCACCGACCTTGTAATCACCATTCTCTCAAGGTGGCATAGTATCTTTTGACTTTGAATGCGAGACAAAATGAATTGCATGTCAGCATTCACCCCCTTCCTAAGTTCTCAGCGACGCGCTCGCCAGAACTAAGGTTACTCGAGCAACCGTTAGCAACCATTTTTTTCTCACGAACGCATGCGACGAGCCACAGCTGGAATCAAGTGGGGCGAAAATATCGAACCTGGGCTCTGTTTTGCGGAGGCGCCGGAGCAGGGGCCACGCGAGAAGGGGGTATGACACCTACGTAAGGCCAACCTGTTGTAAAAAATAAATCGGCTAATGTAAAAATTGAAAGAGTTGGTGACTTTTTTTTTTTCTTGCTCTTCCATGACCAATTGGCCTTTTTTTTGGGGAGGTTTTTTCGTTAAAAATTGCAATTTTTTCAAGTATTTTGCAAAAGTTGACCAGTTACACCGCCCCTAATAAAATCACTTGGAACGGCCTCTGCGCCGGAGGCGTTATCGCGTTAGTCAACGGAGTGATCCCAAATGTTAAAACCAGCCAATAGTTTTCAAGATTGGTCTACCATTCCTTTTTGCTCGTAAAGGAATCTTGGTCGCGCTGGTTTAAATCAAGAATTATAAATTATACCGCAGCTGTATGCAGCACCGTCCAACAGCGGTGGCGTCCACAGACGAGTCGAAATCTTCACGCCAGAACCGGGACGGCGCAAGGGTGAGAAAATTACTCGGCTCAGTCACTGCGATCGTAAGTCGAAATTAAGGACGCCGACGAAACTCGAGCACGTTCCACATTCCAAGTATGTATACGAAGATGAACACCACGTTAATTTCGGTTTGCGATTGCAACCCAAATCGACACGCCGGACCGAGTGTTGGCGTTGGTTCCACAACCGAGTACGAGACACAGCGGTTTCAAGTTGCATGAAAACTGCATCGGATGAAGACTTGAGGGGGGGCATCAGAGTTACGTCTATAGGCATAGGTATTATAATAAGTATAGACCCTAGCTGTAGTAACAACATGTCGATAACGCGCTCTACGTGCGGGCAGAGGATGCGACGCGGGTATCCCGTATTTCAATCAGCCACAGGTTTTCTCCTCCGCTCTTTTTCGCCCATTTTCATACCGCCCGCGCGACCGTTCATTCTTATTTATATTTTTCGTTGAAATATAATTATGCGCGACTCCTTTCGCACGGTCGTCTCAATATGGCTACACGGCGGAAAGCCACGATACACAGATTACACGCGAGTACATATGTAGGTGTGCTCGTGTGCGCGCTCGTGAGAAAGCAGGCTGGGCACTGCAAGTTACAAGTAGAAAAAATTGGCCGTGTGCCACAGAACCTACGCGAAAAATTCTCAACTATACGAAATGATTCGCTGCTGACCATCAAAGGTCAATATCTTGGAGAACGATCAGTACGCTACTGGCCGATCTGTGCTGCTGGCATCGTCGATTGTCGCACTGGCTCCGTAACGAATGAGTTGCACGCCAATTCGAAACGTGGGCCGTGACCGTAATAACTGCGGTCGGGCTGAGGGCGCGACATGCCGACGAATGAGAAAATTATTACGAAAATTTAGGCGTCGGCGTACGTGCAGTCGACCCCATCGAAGTACGCTGCTGCAGCTGTATGGCCTGCAGCAGGCACCACCACCTTTCGTCACAATGTGGACTGCGGCACACGGTAGACCGGACACCGAACCGTACGGAACACAGTGTACCGTCGACAATGAGCCGACGCGCCACCCGTTTCACGTTCGGGACGAGCCCCCCATTCGAGGCGACGCGACCGATGCCGTCATTGTAACCGCACCTCCGAATGTGGGCCACGCACGCGGGCATACGTACCCACGTCACCACTCGCCCGCCACATCCGCATTGTGGTCAATTAAATCACCACGAAAACACGCACACGTCATCCGCTGCTACTCGAACTTGGGCCTGCCAAAGCTTCGTTGGCTTCGTCTTCTTTCGCTTCCACTGCCGACACTTGTTCGCCAATTCTTTTCCAATGCGGTTTTTTCCGCTTCGTTTTGATGCACGCTGACCTGGCGGATGCCGCCTACCTTAATCGTACAGCTTCCTAAACAAAATCTGCCACTTTTTAGCGCCAACTTGGCAATCGGCAAACACCTCGAATAATCATACTTTCAACCTATCCTCTCGATTAATCGATTACGCGATACCTACAATCAATTAACCAACCAGGGGGAAAAACTTGTCATTACAACCGTACAATGGGGGACGAATCCCCCAAAAAACATTAAACTGGGTCATCACTTATCAGCGAATCCATCGTTTCATTTTCGTAAATTATGTCACCGCGAGATTGAACAATTTATTGAAATTCGTTTTTACGATTATTAATTTGAAGGGGGGAAAATGAAAAAGAAAAGAAAAACTTGACAGATTTCTCATGATTTTTATTTGGACATTCGCTGCGCACTCCACAGGCGGAATTGCGATAGATCTGAGGAAAATGACATCCGTTCGAACGAATTTACAGCGCGTAAGTATATTTAACGTGCGAAGATTAACTTCAAATGCGGTCAAAATTTTCGTCGTTTAAATTGCCGAGAATTTAACCCGACATCATCGAGAAAAAGAACAAATAAAAAACCTTTAAATTCGGTAAAGGTAAATTGTGTCAACATAATGCGGTCACGTAGGTAACTGCAGGATGTCAATTTGAAATTTTGAAAACCTACTGACTTTCATCAATTTCTTCTCAGGAGCCCCAAAACTACAAAAGGGTTACTTACACGAAGACTCTACGCTATAGTCTTGAATATCGTCTATATGCATGTAAGATCGTACGTATACTATGACGCATACGTCCTATCTCTTATAAGATGAGATTCTCCCCAGTTAAATCTTGTCTAATTCACCGGTAAACTATTATATTAATCTCGTCACTCATACACGATAAAACTATAACAACCTGTATGACCATTTGTAACTTGAATAGAAATATATGCGTACATTCGTTAATTTAATCTTTTAAGTATTATAATTCTCGCTAACGAATGCAATGTACTTCAAACCTTCATATGGAGCGTTGTATCATTCGTACCATTTACATTTGCGGATAATCGTCATAATTTTGGATTCTTTATTAAATCTTTAAGCATCCATGTTTGTTTGTTTATTCGCTACTCAATTAAAAGATCTACTACAAAACAAGATCTTATATGCATATATATACACATACACACAAACACCGACTTATGTTTTTATTTATTTCGATGTTTCCGAAACACTCAATTCTGAATTTCAAGATATGTTATCAACGGACCCATCGTCAGCCTTCTCAAATCAAAAGGTAAATTTGTCAAGTTTCACATGTACGTTTAATGTCAGAGTTGTTTTTTCGGGGTGATGATAAACTGATTATAGTCAATTCATATGATTCCAATTTGGAACACCGGCGCGCACGACCAATGGTCAGAAAGTGCGCTAACTTTGAGGCGTAGCGCAGCGCACGAAGACTGCAATTAGAGAGTGGAAGAAGAGGAGCGCTGGTTTAACAAAAAACATGGCCGACACGTTGTCATCCCAACACCAAGTTCACACAAAATAGGCTCTACCGTCTACGCAGCTTAGCTTCGTCGCGGCTGCAGAACTCGTCACAGGTAGGCGAACGAGCTATGGCCATCACCATTAACGGACGCCACAGTCCGCAGCTCCACACACTGGAACTGGCACTGGCACTAGCCGTCGTCATCGTCGGTGCCAAGTTCGGTTCGAGCAGACGGCAGACGCTTCTTACCGTTAATGGTAATGTTGTTCGAGTCGGTAGGATCATACTCACAGTCGAGCCCACAAACGAACACGGCTGACCGGCTGCCCGCTAAGCCAACAATTTAATGGTAGCTGTTAGGCGTACAACAGCACACCGCTCTTTGGGTCTACCTTTTCCCTTTTTCTCCAGCAACCACGCAAAAAGCTCGTTCGTTAGACTTGCTTACTTCCTTCGGCTCGCCTCGTCCTACGATGGTAATCTAATAAGTGCACAACGACTACGCAGGATGCTTATGCGTTAACCACCGCTCCAGTCCGATTTGACTGTACGTACGTACTCGACCCCATCAGTCTACCCAAAAATCAAATTCCACCCCAACACTTTTAAATCAACTATTTAAATAGGCAATTAATCGGCTATTTATTTTTATCGTACAGACCAACCGCATTGAGCAAGCGAAGAAAAATCCTCATCCAATACGTACGAACTGAATATTGAGCACAACGCAGTCACCTACTTAATATTAATTTATAAGCATAGATAAGCATCACAACGCGCTTAATTATTGATATAATCAAATTAACAAACAAATTCAAAATAAAACCAGACAATCGAAAATTTTAACAAATCCTAAGTAATTAAATATTGGCTCGTCGAATCAGTACTGAATATTTTAGGATAGTTCCACCAACAATATGACACCGAATAACGCCTCACCTAAGAAAAAAAAAAAAAAAAAATCCGTGAAACCATATACCTACTACAGACTACAAAAATGATACAAGTTATTCGATCGATTTAGTCAGAATTTTGGAATGTTGATTTAAATATTGGTAGGTACCTATATACCTAATCGAATCTCTCTTCACAATACTTACCTACATCCAAATGCGTAAGTAAATTATACATGCTACGGGTATTTAAAAGATAATTGGTATGAATTTGTATGGGTTATCCAATACATGGTTCTTAACGCTGCGACTACTTATTTTAAATTTCTACAGCTCGAGCTTATAATAACTTCGTTCCCACTCCAAATCAGAGGCTATCGCAAAAAAAAAAAAAAAGTTTTAGTAGGCTTAGGACTGGAACATTTAATGTGTTAACAATTTTACTTTCTGCTTGACAACGGATACTAATTTGATCAACCAAGGTAAATTCATTGAATAATCAAAATAACTTATATTTTCTGGAGTCATGATTTCAACCGAGTACATAAAATATTTTGAACGAAAATTATAACACACTGTGATTTCAAGTCAATAATTTTATTATTTGAATAATATGAATGAACTGAAATATAGAAATACTAAATTCATAGGCTTGTGGCATCCTTAAATTCAACGTTTTTTGTTTTCAAATAAATAAAAATCTTATCATCTCAGCAATAAATGATATTTACTCATTTTCATTTCATATCGATAATTAAGTGAAGGAAGTTTTGAAAATGTTAATGTATTTTTCAATGGATTTACCAAATTTGATGTTTTTCTAAATGCAACGTCGATATACATGAAGCAATCGAATATCGATAGATAATATAAGAACAATGTTAAATAGGAATGATGGAATATGATACTTGTGAAACATTTTTATTTTAAAAAAGGACCATCGATTTCGTTTTAAAACTCCTAGAGCAAAAGAAAAAATGTTATCACATTTATAAAAAAAAAAAACTCCAGCGCAAGTTTTCCAAACTTGTTTTTCCTTTTTTTACACTGTAACAATATTTTCATATCGTTCATAACACTTCCTAAATTTGTATTCTTAATTATCATCATCATCATCATCATTACTTTCAATCTATTTTCTCTTATTATTCCATTCATAAATACTCGCGTTATTTCTACAAGTCAAGACTTGCTCGATGACATCATTTCCTACATAAAAAGTTACTGTGTTTACTCAAAACCTACTATGAACTCATTTCTTGTTTATACTATTTTTGCAATCTTGCATATATACTAATTTCCACTAAATTATTTGTGAACACCCACTTTATGTCATATTCTTACGAGACCATTGGTCATATTTCATGTACATATATTAAAACCCTTTTCCAACACTCTGTAAATTCGCTTGAACCTCCTCTTTAGACTAATAATCAAAATACTATAAATAATCTCATGTTTTGTACTTCTACATTCATTCTATTATTATTAGTTCACTATTAACTATATCTTTTACAATATAACTAATTCTTTTAATTCTAGATGTTATTACTGTTCACGTTTTATAAATTTATTGTTTAATACACTCTTTTACCAACTTGTGTACTTTAAATGTTTTGTTACGCTATATAACCGTCACATGCACATTTTTTTCAAACTAGTTTCCAGAAAAGACGGTAAACTAAAATTTGGGATATGTAAGTTGAAATAGCAGACCTATAATTACGCTTTTTAGATTAGCATACCTACTCGGGTATGTACTGACGTCACGGCGTGTTTCACTCATCATGTAAGTAAATTCGCTGAAATTGAATTATCGCGACAGTCATTTGTGGTATTGCCGTAGCGATGACAGTTTCTCATTCTTATAGCTGATTGAAAAGGGTTGCAGCTTGCAAAAATTAAAAATGTGAAATAACGAGCGGAAAAAGAGGCCAAGTTTAGCAACATTGCACCGCATTCTTCACGAGAGTATTTTTTGTGACCCAACCAAATGACAAGAGTGGGGGTACCCATATCCAATAAGTAAACCATCGACTAAGACCAAAACCAAGACCAAAACCAAGACCAAGACCAAAACCAAGACCAAGACCAAGACCAAGACCAAGACCAAGACCAAGACCTGCAGGTAGATGTAACCATACGTCTGTAGCGCACCCACATTACGAGATAGGAGGGTGGGCGAGGCGACGGTGGTGAGGAACGCGCTCGCCGTCTCGCACCAAAAATGCGCCTCTTCGTTCGTATTCGAGATTTTCGTGAGCCGAATTAAACGAAAAATCCGCCGCTACGCAGAAACCGAATTGAAAGAAGAAAGAAAAAGAAAGAAAATATATAATGATAATAATTTGGTCTTTTTAAAAAACAAGTACCAGCGTAGATAGCCGAGTGATCGTGATTCCGCGAATGTGAGCCCGTTTTTTCTTTTCTTTCTTTTTCTTTATTTTTTTTTTTTTTTTTTTTTTTTTTTGCTTCCAACATTCGACAGAAATGCGGGAGAAACCCGGCTTTCCTCCAATTTGTAGAAACTTTTTAATACGTTTTACACGTACCTCGCTTCGTTCGCAGGCATACCAAAGTACTCTGCGTATTTCGCCAACAATGACTGACTTTACTCTCTAAATACTTGGGTACTTATAGTATAATTATAATTTCATTCACTTCGCCGAACGTTTCTTTCACCTGCAGACTTTCCTTACCAATAGGTCGAGACATTGCCACTTGTTGCTTGTTACGAGTACAAAGAAAGGGTAGTCGTAACCTCATAAGCGTAAATTCTCACCAACATTGCTTTTTTGTTTTTTACGGCACCAAATTCGTATTTGGCTGTAAGATACCCACTGGAGGAGGGAGAAAGAAGAATGAAGATACTCGCCCTCAACAGGGTAGAATCAAACTGAACCAGGCGACCGACTGAGCAGGTTCTTTTCAAGTTGAAAATAATAATAAAAGATGACACCCTAATTTTATGAACTAGATTTCGCCGTTTATCCTACGTCTGTCGACGAATAACACGGCACAAGCCAATAAACACGAGCAGAGGAGGTCCGATTCTGTGCAGTTGCAATTTTGGCAAACAGGGGGTGCACCCAAAGAACCTTAATTTTATACACAATCCGAGTCCAAAATATACTCTTGTTTGTGTTCGTTCGCTTGTTTTACACGCTCTTCTTTTAAAAACAGATATTTAAGCATAGGTACTGGTAGTAACTTGACCAGGTCCAGTTAGGAATCGTTCTTGCAGTCGGCCGTTGATAAAAAAATACGATATTTCAAAAATCACGCAACTACACGCATATAGTTAGAATATTCGTCTTTGCGTACCTTACCCAGCGCAAATAAATCATTTTGTGAATAATAAAGGACGCTGCACCCGATTCGACTTTCTGATTTTCGCGAGTCACGTTTCGCCATTTTGTCTAGCGTTTCGCATGTAATCCTTCATCATGAGATACAACCCTACAGACGATTCACAATTTTATTCTACTGCGTTCATTCTTCAATTTTTTTTGTCCGAGGAATAAATTTGAAAAATTTTTCCCACAAAAAATACTTCGACTTCGTCCAAAAACCGCTCGGGGTCTAGAAACGCGGAAAACTTTTTTCAAAAGAAATTTTCATAAAAATTTTTTTTACCTTATTGTGGAAAAACTACAAACGATTTACGAAACAGCACGAAATCGCAAAATTTGAAACTAGGAATCGTGTTTAGCGGCCTTAAGATTTTTATACAAACAGATTGGCCAACTTTTTTCATAACAACAGGAAAAACATGACGTATTTTTTGCAATGTGGCGGACACTCCTTTTTCTTCTGTAAAACAATAAAAATAATATTTTGTCTTTTAAAGTTCATTATATTCGGGGAGGAACTAAATGAAACGCAACTGTTATCATTTCTCAACTTAATATAACTCTCACCCCCTCAACATAATTCTAACCATACTTCACAGTAGCTCTCATGATTTTCTCGCTTAATGGGTTGATCAGACACAAAATTTAATTCTTAGTGAAAAGTTTTTTCTGAAAATCCTCTTCAAATAAAGTCACATATACATTTTTCATAGGCCCAAAACTTTTTGAGTGAAAAGCTGTCGAATATTTTACTGCACAAAAATCTGTGTTTCAGAGGCCTATAAAGAAATAGGGGGGTATACAACATCAATATTAGAGGCGGAAACTTTTCTGTTTTATGAAGTCGACTTCCCAATACACAAAATCTGCATAATTATTTCCATAAATTTTTTTCAAGTCAACAGACTATATGACGACCTTCATGCGAAAATATAACTTGCTCTAAATAGAAATATATCAATTTCAGAAAGAAAAAGAGCAATGTATACTTTCATTCTGACATAATTTTGGAAAACAATTATTCAGAATTTATGTGTTCGGGCAGTGGACATCATGAAACATAAACGTTACCGCCTCTTAAGTTGATTTTACCTCCTTTTGTAGCCCCTAAAAATAAAACTTTGTACGATAAAAGGTTTGACAGCTTTCAACTCCAAAACTATTGCGCACATGAAAAAAGTGTATATTCCCGAATTTATAGAAAATTTTATGAGAAAACTTTTACGAACCATAAAATTTTCTATAAAATTGACCTTCTAAAGAGAAGATTAGGAAAACAACTGCGAAGTATGGTTTGAAATAACTTGGGGGGCTTGACGGGGAAGTATCAACTTGAGCGGTGATCAATTCGATTTTAAATAGTTCGCTCCTTAACACAACAAACTCCCAAAGAGCAAAACAGTATCTTTATTTTTTCTTAAGAAAATGAGGCTGGTAATGTAGTGGACCAAAAAGTCCGCCACATTACCTGTAAATATACCTATATATATACATACGCATACAATTATGTATATTAGCTGTCCAGTGAACATAATGTCAGCTTTGTTTGACTCACCCTTGAGTTGTCAGACAGTTTACATTGATATAATTTGATGGTTAAAAAAGGACTACAAATGCAAACACAAATAAAAATTAGAAAGTCTTTTGAATGAATAGGTCAGGCTACTCAATACTGCTACGCAGCAATAATTCACACAGACCTACATAAATATGTAGGAAATATTAATTAACCAGAAACCAGGCGCATTTATACGATATATGAGAATAAACATGATTTTAAGTTAGACTCGAATATACGTATAGTTGAATACATCTATAAAACTGATCATGTGACAACATTACAGAATGTGGCTTTTATACATAAAATTACTAAATTTATTAAAATATTAGTATTATAAGTTTAATTTAAAAATAAATGAAAGTTCTTCCAAATCTTATTCTAAAATAACTTTTGAAATGATACTTATATGAAAAGCTGGTTAATAACCATTTTTTGGGGCCATAGGCAGCCCCACTCCCATGAGTGTTATAAATAGGGCGCGGATTCTCTAGCATTTCCCGAATCATTTCCTTAAAGGGAAAGGGCTAGGAAATCAAACTGAAATTTATTTCATAGGTTGTGGGAGCTGGGAAAAAATTTAATTTTGCCGAAAAATAACAAAAATAGAATAAATACCAAAAATGACGTAATTGCCAAAAAATTTCTGAAAATGCCCATTTTTCAAGAAAAACTGAGAACTGGAGATAAAATTGTAATCTGAAGTTTTTAGGTGCTATTTTCATTGTCTATAGGAGAGAAAAATTGAAACTCCAGAGAGCTGAATTGACAACGATACATCATTTTCATCTAGAAAACTGGATAATTTGAGAAAAAATTTAAATTTGAATTTTTTAGTGCTATTATCATTGTTTAAAGGTTTTTTTAGTTTTTTCCAAATAATGTTGAAAATACGATTTTCACTGCCGAATTTTAACTTTAATAATCCCAAAAAATCCACACTCTAGTGATCATCCATATTAAAGTCTTTCTCATTCTCAGAAAATGAATTTAAACTCTTCTTTTCTTATGGAAAAATACATCATCCTGTTTTCAGTCTGCGATGAGGCTTCTTATGGAGCCTTCACTTCCCAATATTGATATGTAAATATCTTATATATGTGAGAGCCACTTTCGTGACACTATCACCTGACCATAGTCACGGATTTCGAGTCCAACTCGAAATAATATTTTTCTTCATATTGTAATTCATATCAATGCACTTAGATAATTGATAACTCCGACACATTTATATAGGTCTGTGTGAATTATTGCTAGGTAGCAGTATCAGATACTCTCTAGTACAACTAAATACGTCACAGGCAAAGTGTGAAATCCGGCATTTCATGAAATTTCTGAAAATGTTTCGGCATTTTATGCAACACCTGAAGTACAGCTTTGTCTGCAACATACATAATTATACAATATAGGGACTGGAAAAAGAAGAATTTGAGTGACCCAAATATTCGTGATCAACGAGTCAGGATCGGTGCATTTCCACAGGTCCCGGCCCCAGGTTCCGCCACCGCACCAAATACAATGGTCGTATTTACCAAATACACTAATAAGGCTCTAGTAAGAAGCTTTAACAAGGCCTACTCTATGGACCGAGTTAATGAGTACTCAGTTTTGAAGCAGTCAGTCAGTCACCCGTAAATTGCCGCGTCGTTGTTGACTAACGGTAAATACGAAATACGAATCTACTCAAAACGAAACAGACAAAACATATTATTTTGTATTCTTGAGGGAGGGGGTGGGCCTGTTTAATTCCCTCCTACGAGCGTATCTTCGTCATCGATTTCAACAGCAGCCTAAAAAACAAGGAGGAATGCGATAAGGGTGGTAGAGGGCCGCAGGGGAGAGAGAATAGCATGGCATAGCATGGCATGGCATGGCATGGCATGGCATGGCATGGCATGGCATGACGTGACGTGACGTGACGTGACGTGACATGACATGACACTACATAAAACGAGGAAAGTTAACGAAAACGAGCATAAATGTTATTAATGAAAACCTAACGACCGAAGGTGGAAAAATGCCGGGCTGGGTTACGTGCGCACGGCTGCTGGTCGGTCTCCGTCCTCCGATGCGTAAAAGGTCGCCCATAGGAAATAGGAAAATGAAAAATAATCGATACGAAAGAATAAAAGACAGTATAATAATATAAAATACGTAGGTACGTGTACGAGGGCGGGAGTGGGGAATGGAAGGGGAAAGGAAAGAAAAATATAATTCCACGGTTATTAGCTAACGGGACGAAAATTAAAATTTTTCGGTCGGTTCGAATACACAGTCATTACTCTTTGTATTACACAAGCAAATGAATTCGAAACTGGTGCCGGGTAAGGTACGTTAAGGTACGGGTAAGGTGCGGTGTAAGGTACGTAACGTACGTAAACGTGTGTTCACGCACCGGCACATGTTGGTGTAGAAAGGCTCGTCGTCGTTTCGACGTTAATCGTAATCGGTATTCGGTGGAGACTGGAGACTGAAGATTAGAGTAGTGTTGTCAAAAATATCGATACGTATCGATACGTATCGATATTTTCCCAGGAATATTGATATTTTCAAATGCCAGTTTTTAATTATTTTTTCTCTGGTTGTGGTTGTGGTATTGATAAAATTAGTGAATGAGTGACAACTGAAACTGATGACAGATGATATTTATGATAATTATGAATTATGAAATTATGAATTAAGAATAACTTGAACTTGACTCCAGTCCAAAATGAGATTTCTCAAACATAGTTCACATATATCTATATTTACAACTACATCAACAATGTCAAGTAAATACCCTGACTTACTTTGCTTCTATTATTCTTTTCCTCAAATTTATAAAATTCAAATTTACATTTTATTTTCATAGTTTTAAATGACAATAATTCAGATGAGCCATCTGCAAAAATTTTTTATCAAATTTTATAAAATATCGATATCGTATCGATATTATCGATATTTTCCCACAAATATCGATATCGTATCGATACAAAAAAAATATCGATATTTGACAACACTAGATTAGAGAGAACGAAACTACTACAGGCCTGGCCAAAACTATCACCACCACCACCAACCAATACGAAACCTACACTACGCTTCAACACTCGGCACACGATAAACGGAGGTTGGTACGCACGAGGACCGAGTCACACCGAATGACAACTACGACTGAACATAGCCTTTCAAGGGATTTGAACTTCTTCGCATCGTACGCAGGTAGGTAGCCATGGGTGGCAAGGTACCTCCAATACTGCTACTCATTCTGGCAAGTTATTCGGGCGATAATTGGATGGAAATGGGAAATTGGTGCGACAGTTTTTGGTGGCTCCGTAGCCGTAGCCGTATCCGTGGCCGCAGCCGCAGCCGCAACCACAGTCGTGCATCAGTCGGCATCTACGTGTATGAGAACGGGCTATAACAGCCTAATGACAGGGCCGTCATTTGGAAACAGAGAAACGCACGAAGCAACCTTGGAAGCTGCCACTTAGAACGAAAATTTAGGTTAATGTTACGATTAAAATAATTACGGTTTTTTCTTTCTCTCGTTCGTATTCGTACGTGAGCGCGTGTGCGCGTGTGGGTTTGAGTTTGTGTGGGTTTATTGGTTAGAGTGTAGTCAAGAATATTATTTTGTGAATTCTGACACGTCGTCCAGCATACGGGTAGACGATACGATAGTTTCCATCGTTTCGTTGCTCGGCGAGATGACATAATCGGAGGCGTGGCTAGTCTTTTCGCTGGATTATCGTTTCAGATCTGCGATATTATGCCCCTCTTTCTCCTTCGTCCACACTCGAGAGTGATTGTGCTGCGCTTACCAAGTGTAGGGTATGGAGTGTACGTAACACCGTAACACGAAACCGAAACCAACGTTCGAATGTTGGAAATAACGTTCACGATTCACGACTGACAGACTGAGACACAGTGTTTCTCGGTTGATGGTTATAAAACAGCAGCTGATGCAACAGCCAACAGCACAACGAATAATTTCGAACTTAGGTCTGAAATCCTTTGGACGAATGGTTTGCACCTAGCTACCTATGTATTAGTCAAAGTGTGATTATAAAAAGGCAATTTCTATATGTCCGATATCAGATAATGTGTACTTAGACCTTTGACTATACATATAGTACTGGATCAGTAAAGCCCCATAAGGTCAATGTGCTTTTTAATGTCAAGACATGCCGGCGAAAAAGTAGGCAACCCTAGCGTACCTTCCGCGTATTTTCGACGTTTTGCTCGAATTCACCAATTTAGAACACGCATTTGATAAAGAGATTCCTTACATTTACAAGGATAGCTTACATAAACATAAAGCAAATACGTCAGAAGTTAGGCTCTGTCGTCTATTTAGCGCTAGCATTTCTAACCAGAAATCATCTTTCTTTGCTGGTCCAGTACTATATGTATAGTCAAGGACTTGGACATACCGACATAGGTGCAAATACCGAAAGGGCTTGGCGGGTTTAACTATCCAAAACTTTTGACAAAAAAAAAAAGTGATAGTAGCAGACGAGGTAATTTAAGGTAAATTTTTTTCGATAGTCACTGACAAAATTCGGATTTTAATGTTTGGAGAACTTTTTATTTTTCTTATAAACTTTTATTCTACTCACTACAGCGATTCATAAATATACCAATACAGCTCCCAACCTTCCGCAACGAAATAAACAATATTGTTCATTTCACGCAACTGGTACTACGTTTCATGCTATTAATTTATTTTTTACTTGGAGGATTTAATGGTTCTAAAATGTGTAGTCTTTATTCAAAAAAGTAGAAACTTGGTGTACAGATAGCATCTAGAATGCAGATAAATTCTACTGATTTTGGTTTTAATTGATCAATTTGTTTTTGTGTAGTCCGCAATTTACTTGAGTGATTTTTTGTGATTGGTTCTTGCATTAGTATTAAGTAACTTCAATGTCCGGACGAATTTAGTAGTGCGCGTAACTCTGCGTCACAGAGCATACATCATTTTATACACTAGCCAGTTGGAGTGTTGTGAAACCAATTAGTGTACTTGGTACTCGCAGATAAGTTGTGTGGTTCAACTAATACGTACCCAAGCAACTAAAATCAACGTAGCGACGTCAGTCAGTCATTGTGAAAATATTGCAAAAACAAAATCACAACCTGGAGTTTCGGTGAGTAATACAAAGTGTTTTGGTCGAAAATTAATGAGCCTACAACCCAGCTAACTGCGGTAATTAATGTTAAACAGCACACAGTCGAAGGTACTACCTAGTATCTAGCACACACTAGCGTATACTACTTACCATTGAGTAGCACATGCAGTCATGCACAGTAGCATCAAGGCAGCATGCTGTCTTGAGTGCTGCAATCTTCTTGCTGGCCCGCATCTGATGCTGCTCAGCGCTACTAAACGATTTTATGGTTGGTAAATCACTAAATGCAGCGTTTTGCAGCAAAAGAACCACGTTTTTTTCGTAGCTTCGCAGTAGTTTAGAAGGGGCCCTTACATTCGTGAACACAGTTCATTCAGCTACGAAATGAACGCGGACTAGGAATTCGGCCTCAAATCAGGCTCAGGTACTTACGTGCAGGCTGCAACGTACATTCGCTTAATGGCTAAAATTAATTTAATAGGTTACGAATAATCAAATAATCTCTTTTACATTATTTTCCTCTCGCTCGCAGAATTATGAAAACTGA
Organism: Ericerus pela; assembly: GCA_011428145.1. Classification (NCBI taxonomy): domain Eukaryota; kingdom Metazoa; phylum Arthropoda; class Insecta; order Hemiptera; family Coccidae; genus Ericerus; species Ericerus pela. The sequence goes on from WOFM01000550.1 coordinate 1,342,633, forward strand.
AGAAAAGCTGAAAAAAACTAATTTCGGGACAAACGAGTTCAAAGCAGGGACGGACTAAGGCGTAGGCAACGGGGTTAAGAATATTGGTAATCGAAAACCGAACGCAGGTATTTTCATAAATAGAGTCGATGGCACAAGAAACTTTTATGAAAACAAGCGAATTTGATTTCTTGGGGGAAAATATAAATTCTGGAAATCGGCGTGGGCTACCGTAAAAATAGCTCCACAAAATACGCAAAACCAGAAATCGAATAATTTGCACGATAATCATTTGCGATTTCCAACGATGAAATATCAAACTGTGATGGGAAATGGGAAACGAAACAGCGTAATGTAATGTTCATCTTTTTTTGGACGTAACCATTACGACGAATAAAATTATTTCTATCGATAAACGGCGAATTACTTAGAAGGACGGACCGGTTCGAAAATAGCATTTTAAGAAAGCGAGATGCGCGAGTTTAAAAACGCTCTAATCGTAACATAATTTAGATTCGAAAGGAAATTGAGACAAAATTTTCTCTAATAGTAAGGCACCTCTTTTTTCTTTTTTTTTTAAACTTTTTCGCATTATTCGTATTAACATAGGTAAAGTCGAGCACGAATCGTAGAATTTCGATTCACTGGCCTGATTGTTCCCAAGGAAAACTCTTGCTAACAGCTACGCTAAACGAATGGGATCGGTTCTACTTCTACACGAAGACGAATCTTTAAATATCTAACATGTGAAAATTTTCATTTATCACAGCAAAAAAGTAAGTATAAGCACCCATTAACCTTCTAATTTTATTCAATTCGCCTAGGATTCTACCACACTTGAGGATAAAAACTTATTTTACAGCTCAATAAGGTAAATCGGATAAATCAAGAGGCCAAAGAATCGTTGTCGCAAACTTGGTGAGTTTCGAGTTTCGACGTTCAAACGCCAATGTTTTTTCGAACACATTTTATGATCTTCGTCACTAAGTCATTTCTAGCCACGAAAACTTATGAATATTAGTTGGCTACTAGCCACGATGCGCCACACTGACAAAGGGCAGACGAAACAGTAACGTAGATAACTCAAGATTCTGAGATGATGATTTTCGAGTAGGGGGAGTGTCTTACCTCCTGACTCGACCTCAGGCGGTGAAATCGTGATGCAATTAGCAAAATCGTGTAATTAATTTTTTTTTTTTTTTCATTTGTCAATTTTATCGCTTTTACGAAAGTTGGCAATTTTGTACTAAAGAAGTTGGCTAAATTGGGAATTTCACCTTTTTTGGCTAAACTGCTTCAAAGAGCCACCGATTCTAGGAACAATTACATCAACAACCAAACAATAACCAACTGACTGATATTAACGTATAAGTAATCAATTTGATTTTTGTTGGTACCCCTAAATCTCCCCTAATACGCAACTGCGGTGGAGTTAAGGTCGCCGTTTGTGACCGTCAATCGGTTTACAATTTCCATAGTCATAGAATCAACCCCGTCGATTCACACGTTTAATCGACTGATCCCGATATAATTCTACGAGCTTTCCAGAATTCAGTAACAAACAGCTCGTATCTTGGACGACAGCAACTGGTTGCGAACCAGTTTTTAATATGCGAGTATGCGAGTGAAACTCGTTTCTAGAAACATTTTCTGCGCCATTACACGATGCGATGTACCAATTGAGAACACGACACGTTAGTAATTCCTGTCCCAACCTAAAAAAGACTCATTCACGCGTTCTTAAGCAATACTTTTATTATTATTATCATTATTATTATCATTATTATTATTATTATTGTCATTAAAGTTATTATCATTGTTGAAGTTTCCTTATGTACTCACTCAAAAAACAACTTTTGTGATCAGGCCATTTCTCATAGATGGCCGAACCAAAAATTACTAAAATTTTGAAATAACTAGGTATTTCAAATTGAGCCTGGTGTCATGACCAATCCCAATTTTTTAAATCGGTGTATTAAGAAAAAAAATCTCTTCCTCTATGGGAATTTGAACCGCTGTCTCGCATGATCGTTTATCATTCAGAAATTCAATTTTTTTCTGTTCTGACTCCGAATTCAGATAGACAAGGGTTTCGGATATTTATTAATTTTTAAACCTAGTGATACATGGCAGTGGAATACCTTGTTATGAGGGATATTCACACGTAGAAGGTAATCTACAGCTTTGCGTGTTCTGCCACTTCATACATTGTAAGTATGGGAGAGCCAAATCCAAGGCAAAAACTGGCAATTTTGTAGTCAGTTTTGTGAGCTTATATAGCGGATTTGGTATATGCACACAGACCCACATATGTACATATACGTATATATACTGAGAAGTCCGAGATCTGGACCTTAAAATAATGACGTCACAATTTCAAGACAATTTTTCAAGAAACAAAATTCAAATTTGGACATTATGTTATCCGAATTCAAACTCGTATTCAGAAGAAGACATGAAGACAGAAATAAAATCTGATTCTTTTTCAGGCAATTATAATGCATTTTATTTCAGTAACGACTCTTCCAAATTCAGACAACTTCAGACAAATAATTTGGTTTGATCTGACAGACTGGCGCCATGAGATATATGGGGATGAACACAAATTGAATAGAAGTAAAAACCCAACGACGGACATGAATGCGGCCAACCTTGTTTCGCCTTATCTATCACTTTTACATGCTTTGCTTGCGGTTTGCAGTCATATTATATTTTATTGTATTTCATGTTATCAGTCATCCAAGTGCGTTTAGCCTATTGTATGTCGAAGTATATATTTTACTATCTGTAATTTTATTGGCTGCACACATATATTAATTCCTCTCGCTTTTTTGTATTATCGACATCGCATGTTTGAAGGCAATTAAGCAGACAATAAGTGGGGAAATTTCTTTAACAAGAAGAACTAACTTGCAAAGACAAATTCTAATTTTAATTCACTCTCTTCTTTGCACTGGCGACACTCGATACTAGGTTCATCTTTGCAAATGAGTCCTTCTTGTGTAGGCGGATAGTAGCAGGTCCGAGTCTCAAGTTGTACATCAAAGTCCTCGTGTAGACAATTTTATAAGTGTACCATCTTCGAATGCAGATTAACTTCAATCTGATCTACCTTGAAGACAACTAGGATGTAGTTGGAATTCCAGTTAGGTTCAGTTGAAGACAAAAAGCAAATTAAGAATGTTCTTTCATCACGAAGGATCAGTAGTGACGACACACAAATCATTTCTAATTTCATCAGTTTACATATCGCACTTCAAAACGATCTTTTGAAAACACCTACGAGGTGAAGCTTAAGTCATTAATACGATCAGATGGAGTTCCTGACGTCTGTTAGGAGGGAAATTTGGTGTGTTGAAGACAAATTTAAGACAAGCTTGGTTCAATATGACTGCCTTGCTCTGTCAATTAGAGGCCGCGTAGAGCCTTCTTATGCGCATAGTGGATTTGATTTCATCTATGTTAGTTTCTTTTCTCATCTCACCCTCACTTTAACCAAAAGCTCAGAGACCTAAAGTTTCATATTAGGAGTCTTTTATACAACACAACCATCACTTATGAAGACTAACAATTAGGTAAAGACACAACAATTTTCTGATGGTTTCCCCTACTTGTTGTCTGCAATAGGTTTTTTTTTACCTTTTTATTTTTCCACTGTACACTTTGCTTTATTCCGCTTTGTTGACACTATAGTTCTTTTGTAATTATAGTCTTTGACAAAATAATTCTGCTGTTCCTTTTTCTAGGTTTCAAACCTTTTATGGATTGAAACTTTGTTAGACTCTTCTGTTTGCACAACTTAGCTTATTGCTGATTAGTCATATTAATTTGCTGGGATATGAAGACAACTGTAAGCTGCGTTCCACCGCATCCGAAGAAGTTTAATTCAAATCAAGAAAAATTCAGCCGTAGGATATTGTCAAATTCAAAAAAATAAAATGTCTTGAATACATAATTCAAGACCCCTCAATTCAGTGTTTTGGCAGCATGATGCCCTAGTTTTAGGACATTGTGACGTCATTAGCATTTAAACACCACAATACATTAATGGTTGACTTTATGAACTCTCGATTTGAAATTGCCTCTTAAACCAAGGCAATCAATTTTGAACGCCTCAATACATATGGTAATATGTCATAGATTACACTGTTTCTTGCCTCTGTTAGGAGATAAGAAATGACACAGTGCATCTGCTGTTGGTCTGTGATATCACCGAGATCCTTATCAGGTAATTGATCATGGCCTGTATAATGTATCTTATTTGTACATATGTACAGGTATGAACATACAAACGTATGTGTGTTAATGGTTTTACATCATTGAGACGAATATGTCAGCCTTTGGGTGGCGACTGTTGTTAAGGGATGCAAGCCCTTAAAACCTCATAAGAGTATTGTCCCTACAATGGCAATTATGTTTTTTGAGGCACAGAGTTCAAATTTTCAGTTTACTTTTGGACTGAAACACTCATTGTGAGCCCCCTGTAACCCCAAAAATGAGTTGCGATGATTTTTTCTCAAAAAATTTAGTAATATATCAAGTTATGTTCTTCGAGGCGTTGCGTTTAAATTTTTAGTTTATTTTTTGATGGAACTACTCACTGGGCTCACTGTAACTCCAAAATGAGATTAGGACAATTTTTTCCTAAAAACTTGAATGATACATCAACAGTTATGTTTTTTGAGGCAATGATTTAAAATTTACGATTAATTTTCAGATTGAACCATTTATTTTGCCCACTGAGAGCCAAAAAGGGTGGGTTAGGAAAATTTTTTTGTCATTTTATTGAGTGCTACATCTTCAGATTGGTTTACTGAAGTGGTAAGTTTCAATTCCAACATGTGTGATGCTGAGAAGTCCTACGGCGACTGAAATACAGCCTCGAGCCCGAAAGTGGCCACCCTCCGTTCCGGTGACAATTAGGTTCATCATCGAGCGATCCGCGAATGCGCTGTGGAGCTGACCGAAAGGGAGGGCGAGGGCGCCACATTAGAAGGGCCTGAAAGAAAAGGGGGCTGACAAAGTTGCTGGGCAACGAGTGTCTGTCGCATGCCATCCGCGAAAATATGTACGCGCGGAGGGTCTAGTCGTTTGCACGACCGGAAAGGAAATTATAGCCACGCTGGCCTTTTTCAATGATTTTCTCCGCGTCGACGACACGGCCAAATACCGCGCCGCCGTCGTCGTTCGTTCGCTGGCAATCGCCTTTTTTATCGACTTTGCGTTTCACTCCTCTTTTCTCTTTAGAATACCAAACACTCGTTTAATGTTTATCATCAAGTTGTTAAAATAATAAATAAAATATATAAAGGCGTCGACGCGACCAATATAACTGGCCGTAGGTACTAAACGCAACACACCGTAAGTACCTACCTACTGCGCCGCTGGCCAATTGTTTCATTTCCTTTACGCAAGTCGTTTGTTGCCCCCCTCCTCCTCCTCCTCCTCCACCTCATGCTCCGCACCACAAACGAAATGTACGACCTCGAGTTGTTGACCACAACGAGCATTATTACGAATATACCAGAAGCACAATTGGGGCACTAGCGTACTTTGCTGATAAGAGACTTGAAAACGGGATGATGCACGTTTTTTTTTCAATAGATTTTTTTGGCAGTTTTTGAGAATGGTATTTTTCAATAGGAATCAATTTACACGTTAACGTGTATGATTTTTTACGACGAATGACTGAGAATAAAATCAATACCAAGCATCTTCAACCTAAAACCAACCATAAAACGCATTAATAGAGGATTAGTTAAGCATTGTTTTCAATCTTTGACTATACTCCGTTCACGCTCAGAAGTGCGTGACGTCATAAACCATATCCGCACTTACCTACTTGAAATACGATGTTTGTTTACTCCATAAAATTATGCTTTTTGTTGTATGGCAATGTACATCGATACCTTTTCCTCTCTCCTCAACCAACCACAACGACTATTGTGTTTCTGACGTCACGCACTTCTTAGCGTGAACAAAGTATAATATACTGTACTGGACCAGAAAAGAATGGTGATTTCTAGTTAGACATGCCGACGCTAAATAGGCAACAACCATGCTGGGTACTTTTTGAAGCACTTTGCACTAGCTTTATGGACGCTATCACTGTGAATTTAAAGGATGACTTTATCAAAATATGTTTCTAAATCAGTAAACTGAAGAAAAATGTCAAAAATATGCGGAAGGTACTCTAGGATTGCCTACTTTTTTGCAGGCATGTCTTGACGTTAAAAAGTACGTTGGTATTACGAAGCTTTACTGTCCAGTACTTTATAGTCTAGTGATGGTAAATGCTCGAGCATTTATTATTGATGAGCAAATGCTGAGTAGGCTCAGGCATATGCTCAGCACATGCTCAGCATGCTACAGCATTTTTAATATTTCCTGTTTAAAATTATATGTACCTAATCAGATGCATACTTGCAAGGTGTAATAATTATATTCTCACTCAGTTCAGATGTTCTGTGAATTGTTAAGAGAAGGACAAAATTTAGACTATAAGGATGCTTATTGGATACATGAATAGTGTCATCCCCCTAGAACAAAATGTACAGGAAACAGCTGTGCGAGTTCACTAGAATTCACACAATGTTTTACTCTTATAATAAACGTGTATTTTGAAAATATATTTATTGTTAACATACTATTCACTCGTTTAGGTTAGAAATCAGAAGTACTGAAAATTCTCATAAGTTCTCGAGCATTTGCTCATTATTGAGCATAAGCTTTCAAATATCAAGCATTTATTTTTCAAGCATTTGCTGAGCAAATGTTCAAATGTTTGATAATTTAAAAAAATGAAAATGCTCATTTCCATCCCTAATATAGTCGAAGGGTTCGACGGATTCGTGTCTATTATCCAATGTTAAAAGCTTACGAAAAAATCCGTCAGATGTCAGCTACTTTGTGTGTCGAGTACCAATAAGCTACATACCTTTTACACAGCATTCAGCGAAGCCAGACACTCCTCTTCCATAAAACCAACCACACCGATTGAAAAGCATAGCGAGTATAGGACAGGCTTCGAATTATTGGTTGTAATTGTCTTAAAATAAAAGATAGCGACATGTTCGATATTAATAAAATTTTAGAGGAGAGTTTAAGAAATAAAATGAGTTAAAGAATAAGAAGCTAGAGCCCTTAGAAGATGAGAAAATTAAAGAATAAGATGAAATTGCGCACTAAATTGGCATAATTCAATGTTATCAATGAACTTTACCCTAAAAGCAACTAATTAAAAGTACCCATTTTCACAAATTCACTGTTTTTAAGCCTTATCACTAGTTATCTGCAGGAAAAAGATTACTGATCATATTTTATTAAATCTATTTGATTTATGATCTAATATTCTTCAATTTTCTCGGGTTTTAATGGGTCAAACATCTTGTTCTCAAGCTCATTTCATTTTTTGAGGCCTCCTCTAAAATTTCATTCGTGTCAAAAAAGTTACTATCTCTTGAAATAAGAGAATTAGGACCAAACATTTGTGTGAAAGTTCATATTTCCTATAAACAAGGGGAAATTGTTAATTAAAATTGAAAAATTATTTTAGCGTTAGAGACTGAATTTTCGGTGTTGCATTTGTATTCGCGCATTCGAAAGTTGGCGCCTATGATTTCAACGGTTTAATGGAGTGAGGATAGCGACTTCACTGAATCCGACTGAATTGTGCCTCTAGTATATTCACAAGCTCGTTTGTTGGTCGTAATTTTTTCAGCCGAGTGCTTTCGTCTTTACATCTTCAATTATCAAAAAAAAATCTCGTGAAATTCTTTGGTTAGTATGTAAATGCATTCTGGATAACTAGAGCAACAAGGCGGCTGAAATTCAAAGGACAGGCTTTTGGGTGCAAGAAAACGAAAACGCTTGTCGCAACTGCAACTTCGCTTGAGCGGCAGGCCAGCCGCAGCGAACGCATTCACGCGCACCACCGATGAAGACGAACGTTGATTTTTCATTTCTTTCTTCGTAGACGAAGACGAATGGGTGATTCCACAAACGTCGAATACATAGCACCGTTTCAGCGGAAAATATGGTAACGTCCGAAACAAAAGATGACTAACCAAAAACGTAATAAATAGGGCCATCTCGAAAGGAGAGCGGCGACCACATCTTTTCCGCGGTCGCCACCCGGCGACCACCGACATCGACCAAAACATACCTATTTTTAGATGTCAACATTCTTTCTTCCACAGGAACCCTCCTCCACCGCCGGTTATCAACGCCCTGATGACCAACACAAGGCAACAGTAAATACTCTCACAAGTGCAGAATACCACCACCGATATACGGCCCATTTCCAATTGGCAAAATCGTTTGCGAATACGGCTAATTTGCTAATTTTCTTTACAACTGATATAATATGTAGTTGATGGGCGGATGAATGGGGGGAGGGAGAGAGGGAGGGAAGGCTTTCGCAAACACCGATTACTACGTAATACGTATAATAAATTCTGCCTAATAGGTAATTACATTCGGTTTTTATTTGCAAGTTCTCTAAAAAGAAGTTCATCAGGCAGGGGCACAACACATCCTGTTCGATTAAACTACACAATTATCGATTTATTTGTAATGCTGCACATATTCGGTGCTAATTTCGCAAAGTGCGTAGGGAGCGATGCCAGAAAAAAGGTTGGGAAATACTGCGGCAGACCATTGGCCACCCGATCCCACCATACCCGTCCATTACTTGCACGACGAATGTGTCCTACAGACGCCGGATAAAATGGCTGAAGTACGTAAACTAAAGCCCAATAAAAAAAACTAAAAACAAAATCGACAGCCAACGCCACAGGGATGCATCCCACACGGTTGAACCATAAACGTGATAACGCGCACTAAAACCCTGAACAAGGGCTACTCAATACGATACGAGGTCGGAACAAAAGAATGTTGCTCCCTTCAAGAGTAAAGAATACTCGATGTAGAGTGAAATTCAACCACTATAAAGCCTCGTGTACACTACGATAGTACCATCACACCATCACCATTGTGTCTCTACCTATCACCTCAGCGTGATAAAGTGTGGAGTGCTCGTGCGCTAGTCACCAATTTAGGGACGGTTAAAAGCCCCTATTTTATTCTCTTTGACATAACAGCTAAAAAGTATAGTAAAAGGTTTTTTTTTTTTTTTTATGTGCTCTCTAAGGGGTTAGTTTTATACTTGACAGAATACAGATCAGGATAAGAGAATAAACAGTCAGTTTGAGCAGTTTTTTATAATTATAAGCTTTTATTTTACTCGCTACTGCAATTTTAAAATACATTAATACTGCAGCCAACCTTCCGCAACAAAATAATGTTTATTTCGCATAAAGCTAAAGCCAAAGAAAAATAAAAGCCTTTCTTTCAAAAATTTGTTTTTAACCTAAACTTATTTACTTGCTCGACATCAACTATCGTCATAGACTAGGCCATTAATTGGGCCGTTTTTTCGGCCCACACCGAGCGTTTAGATGTTGCGTTAAAAACAAAAAATCAAACAAAAACAATTACCCAACGCTATAGTTTCATAATGATCAACGGCTGTCAATTTTAATGGGACTTGATAACGCTTGGCCACGTACAAATGTTCATTAGATGCCTGCTTGATACAATTCCGAAGTAAATTTTCCATATTTCAGCAGGATGGGTGCGTCAGCTTCCATCATTCAATACCAAATACCCCGTAGCCCTATTTTGCCAATGTTGACGGAACGTGCCAACCTTAAGAAACCCATAAGTGATCACAGGTTCACTGCTGGTTTGAGGAACCAGGTTTTTGTCTGTTCGCTGCTCCTTTCTGCTCCTATGCTCCAAAGACCAAAACTAATTTTTCTATTTTTTCTGACGCTGATTTTTGTTATCAGCAGCTAAATTGAGTTCAGTTCGTATTATTTGCCATTGACATAAGATAACAAAAGGAATCATGAAAGAAATGTTGGACGTGGAAAGCTGTAATTTTTATGAGTCGTAGTATGTTACTTTAAAATTTTGTGAAAATACATACTACAATATGTCATAAAAATTTCAGTTTTCTGCAATCAACAGTTCTCTCATAATTCTCGATAACTTTCATCGCATAGAATGGAAAATGATGGAATTTCACCAATATTTTGAAAACAAAACGTACAAATTAAGCCAAATTTTCGTGGAATTATTTGACAACATATTACCTACATACCTCGATGTCTCTATTCTTACCTAACTTCTATCGGTAACCTCGATTGCATTGAAGGGATACTACTTTTTCATAGGATGAATATTGATGACAGATACTGCACAATCCAACAGGGTTAAGGTTACACTTATTCTTGGTTCAACGATTTACCTATATTTTAAATACGATGTGAGCAGTTTCGGAGCTGGGAGCAGATTGAAAAACCCGTATCAGATGAACCAGATTCCACAAATGATCAATTTTGCCCACCACTAGTTCGCCGATACGCGTTGAGCAGGTAGGCAGCGAGTTGACTCTTTCGTTTGCTCGTATAATTACTTAAAAGACTCGTTCGACTTGTGGCGCATCCCCCGATGCACGGACTCGCACGAACAGACACGCTTCGAATGGGAATGAATGGCGAAGGCATCGATTTGAAGCATGTCGACCGTCGAGGTACGTACGGTATGTGCGTGTACAGACTACAGTGTATACCCATCTACAGCGCGACAATTGGTTCGAACGTCGTACATATTTTGGCCGGAGAAGCGGAAGCAATTTGCGAATCGTTACGCGAAATTGCGAGTTAGGGGTGATGCACCCGCGCAATACGTTGTGGCGACGTGTCCGTAGTTCACTGACAAGTTCGTTTGAACTAAACAAACAATTCGAAGACCTACTAAATGGCGAAAGAAGGAGTTCGTGACTTTTTTGAATTTTTCAATTCATATGTAACTGAATCCAGAGCACAACACACATCTCTGTTCACTATTCACAGTTTTTCGATGTACCATTCTTACCATTTAGGTCATGACGAACAAGTTCATCGAACCTGATATCTTTGCGACCAACACACAATGAACTAAGCGTTAAGAGAGACCTAAATATTCGCACCACCAATACGCTGGTAGGTACCCAGCTGGGTGCGCAGTGGAGCCCGGTCGGTCGACTGTGGCTTGCTGCCGGACTCGCGCCGCACCACCAGAGCTGCGAACGCGCACGTTCGCCCAGCTCGCATTCTCGCGTTCGCGCCGCTCCGCTCCGCTCTTGCCACCATTACGATGCCATTAACAAACAGTTTATGGGAATTAAGCTAGTCGCTTGGAAAGCTTACCCGCAATCGACGATCAATGCCGATCAATGCCGATCAATGCCGCTCAGCGCAGATTCTCGACCAACAAACACTAGACGCGCGCGCAATAATTAATTCGCTACCGACAACAGCCAACACCAACAACAACAACGTCCATAATTACGCGAAATACCGCCGAACGCGAAAAGACGGGACAGAAAGGACCCAAAATCAAAATTGTGGAATGCCGCAGCGGTAGGTGGCTACGGGCCGCGAAAAATGGCGAATACACTGACACCGGATTACCGGAACGTAAACGTATTTTCACTCGTCGGCAATCGATTTTGGCGACGACTTTGTTTCGAACCCGAAAATGGACGCAACGACGCAACGACGCAACGACGCAACGGAACGCCACCGCAACCGCAACCGAATCGAAACGATAAATCTGAGATGCGAACTTTTCGATTCCGACGTCGAACAGAAAACAGAAATTAGAAATTGGAAATTAGAAAATTACATTAGCCAACGACACTCGGCGTTCCGTTTCCTCCTGCGGCCACTCGGATTGATAAAAACCGAAAACGAGATGAGACTGAGAGTCGAGTTGAAAGCTGCTGCTGCTGCTGCTGCTGCTCTGACCGAACGCGAAAGAGAAATCTCGCTTTGCTTCTGTCTTCTGTCTCGGTCGTCTTCGCCTTCGTCGTCTCGGTGAATGCACTGCTGACTGCACCAACACCAACGTCCAACAGTTTACAGTAACACACCGCAGTGCCGCCACTACCACTACCACAAATACCACACCAACACACAGACAAACGGTGGCGCGGCCCAAGGACGAGAACGCAACTGGATTCTGCGACCAACGCGCATGCGTCAATCGTCCAAAAAATAAAAAATAAAAAAACATCGACTCGCATCGCAAAAAAAAAAACGAAACGAAAATAAATACGTCAATTTTCTCCATCGCCGTAGTAGTGTTGTCAAATATCGATATTTTTTTGTATCGATAGGATATCGATATTTGTGGGAAAATATCGATAATATCGATACGATATCGATATTTTATAAAATTTGATAAAATTTTTTGCAGATGGCTCATCTGTATTATTGTCATTTAAAACTATGAAAATAAAATGTAAATTTGAATTTTATAAGTTTGAGGAAAAGAATAATGAAAGCAAAGTTAGTCAGGGTATTTACTTGACATTGTTGATGTAGTTGTAGATATAAATATATGTGAACTATGTTTGAGAAATCTCCTCATTTTGGACTGGAGTCAAGATTAAGTTATTCTTAATTCATAATTTCATAATTCATAAATATCATAAATATCATCTGTCATCAGTTTCAGTTATCACTTATTCACTCGTAATTTTGTCAATACCACAACCACAACCAGAGAGAAAATAATTAAAAATTGGCATTTGAAAAATCGATATTTTTTCCAAAAATATCGATACGCAAAATATCGATATTTTTGACAACACTACACCGTAGAGTAATAGTAATATAATTATAACAATATTATTACGTATACGTTTTGTACATATAATCGCGCCTAGATCCGTCAATTAACGAAATACATTTTGCGATGGTTTTCTTAATGTTTGGTTGCCTATGTAATTGTTATAAGGAGTTTAAAAATAAATCAAATTTGTGGTACCCGACTTCACTTATCGGCAAATCGAAAAGGCCTGCTGACGAGTGCGTAGCCGAGGTGAGAGGACAAAGGTGGCGATTTCCCCGTAACTTAATTTTTATCTATTTTTCTGCTTGTAACTTTTGAAATTTTGAGAAAATTTTAGTAGTAAGTACGCTACTCCGAATTTTCAAGGGACTGAGCAAAAATAAAAAAAGATGGTCGAATATTTTTTTTGTCCCTCCCTCGAAAAAATTCGGGCTACACCCCTTCCAGCTGAGTCACAACAGCAGTTTGTGACTGGTACGCAGTCAACAACGACATCGACAACTGCGCGGATTTCAAATATTTTCTATCCAAGATCATGCAACTAACGCATTCGATGCAAGTGCAGCGACAGAACCTGGGGGCGTAACCTGCTGAAAAACGCCGATACTGAATCGTACGTCACGAATACACGAATACGCAGGCCATTCAAATTCTACGGCTCACGAGATATACATAATTATACGTATTATTTCAACTCGTAACTCATTTTGGGAATTTTTGGGAGTCTCAGAGTCACCGTTTTTTCACCTATGGCGATGAAACTTTGAATGGTGTTGGAGACTTTCATAGGCTACACATTTGTTTTAAAGTTTTTGAAATTCATCCGGATATTTGGAGAGGAGGGGTTCTTAAAGTTTTGCAACCCCACCATATTGTCATACCGGTAGTTCCAAAAAATCAAAAAAGATATTGACGAATGGTTTGGTATTTAGTTTGCGCCAAATGGGTCAACTGTTTTTCGAATGGCAGGCATTGCAAAATTTGACACTTTCGGAAGATACGCACTCACTGCGGTTGATGCGCGCAACACTTATTTCTTCATCCCAACAATGCTGCAAGGAGCGAAACTATCGCCGAGGATCGACAGGAAGAAACCAAGGTCCAAGTTACAAAGGCTCGACCAAATGGTTAAGTACAGGTAAATTCTTTGCCAAAATCCGCCACTCCTAGTCCGTAGGGTTGACTGGTGCACCGCACTTCGGAAGCACAGAGTATTAAATTCCTAACAAAGGAGGCATATGAGACGAAAAATGGCACCGCTTTTGAGACGAAATATGCCCACTCTTAAGGATCGATACAATATTTTCGTCTCATTTTAATCTACGAAATTCGGTTCGATGTGGTTTTCGAATTGTCGATTATATTTATTCGTTCGTTTAGTTCAATTATTTTAAAAGAAAAAAAATTCTTATCATTGTTAATGAGTATTCGAGTTCGGTACCAAGAGGATGGGCACAACAACTTCAAAAGAGGTGCCATTTTTCGTATCTGCGTTTAGATGGGCATACGTCCTCTATTACATTATTAACATTCTGCGGTTAGAACGTTGGATCGTTGGTATGTTAGCAGAATGTAGGCGCTAGGAGCTCTTCGAGTAGGGCTTGTCTCATCCCCCTAGTTCGATTTCAGTCGGCGAAATCTTGGCGCAGCTGGTAAAATCTTGCGAATCGATGACCTTTTGTTTTTTAACTTAAATTTCTTTAGGCACGTTAGGCATAGAAGGTAAATTGACGAGAGCATGTAACAAAATTTTCAGCAGGCAGAGGGGCTGAAAAGTATTAAAAATTGTATATTTTCCGGCCGACAAAGTTGGGAAATCCGGTCGGGAAAGGGTGGAAATTGTTGAATTCGTTATGTACAACAAATCTGTGTCAAAGGTGACCATAATAACTATTTTCACATCGTGGGAAAAATATTGGTTCACGGATCTATCTCATACCCCTTACCCTGACCCTAACGTTTCCAAGTTCATAATTACAGTCATCACCCCGTCTGCGACGAAAATCGATTGTAAGTCGCTATCTCGAATTTATTCGTCAGAAATTTTCCAACCAAATATCGTTTTAAAAATGAGTAGGTACCCTAAAAAGATATACTCGGTTCATACCTACTCGTAATAGAGTACGTTTTTAAATTCCTTTCTACGTAACCTACTTTTTTATTGTTTTTTTAATAGGACCCGAATTTCCAGCGAGTAACAATCACTTTTCTTAAACTTTTTATTTTTTTAATCTTACCACAAAGGTACATCGGGTAAATTGACGAAAAAATTGGCAGGATGACGTTGCATCGAAACGATTTCGAGGTTAAAGGCCAATTTTTGCAGCTGATGGTGCAGCAGCCTCGTCTGAATCCGCTGCGCGCAAAAATTAAGCGCTTGGAAAGGTGGGGCAGCGCCGGCTGCGACAGAATCCTTACGAGGACGCGCACACATTCGTAAGAGCGTTGCGGTACGAATGGTTGCCTACTTGACGTATCCGCTGACCAATTGTCTCCATATTGCGTGCCTACTGCGCAGGCAGGTAGAGCTATCTGCGTACGTCATCCACGCCATACTGCCATAGGTACGAAAAATAGCCAACAGCCATGGGGTAGTGTCCAGCGGAAACTCGAATCAACGATATCTAATTCCGAATTTCAACAGTACGTATTACGTAATACCCACCTGCACCTACGGACCGTATACCTAATTATCAAATTGTCATCTTCACGAAACGAGAAACTACGAGAATTGGCCGTAAAAAGAAACGAAACCCTAAAATAGCGCCATCTTCCTTTCTACCTTCGTACTGACTACTGCCTGAAATAACTTTAACTTGTTTTCGCACCTTCTCACCGAGCAGGCTTAGCCTAATCCACACTTGATGAGAAAATAGTCTGTTATTTGTGATACTAGGTAATCACACTCGTATCACTCCTCGTATCACAGTCACCTATTTCGCACAAGGGTCACATACTATGTTTTTCAACGCCCCCCTCCCCCAAAAAACAAACAAAAAAAATGGAGAACAAAAAAGCGCGAGTTCCTCTGGGGCATACTCATGAAGGACTGATGTGTATTAGTATTAGTGATGGGTAGTTCGTTCACGAGTTAGTTCTTTTGAACGAATCCTACAAGTGAACTAATCGATCATTTAGTTCACCTCTAAATGAACTAGTTCGTTAGTTCTTTTTTTTTTTTTTCTTGATAGTTCTCAGTTCTTATCAGTCTACTCTACTCGAACTGAAGTTGAAGTAAGT
The DNA here is from genome assembly GCA_011428145.1 of Ericerus pela. Lineage (NCBI taxonomy): Eukaryota > Metazoa > Arthropoda > Insecta > Hemiptera > Coccidae > Ericerus > Ericerus pela. Next base: position 1,358,536 of record WOFM01000550.1, read on the forward strand.
AGCAGTCGATGAGTGAGTCAAACAATAAACCAATAGTTCTAGCATGAATTTATGAATACGAGTCGAGTCGATCATAATATCACATAATAAATCAGTCGATTTAAATGATATGAACCAATCATGAATCAGCTGATTGAAGTGATCGAATTGAAAAATTTACTGAACTACTGAACTAATTGAACTAGTTCACTCTGGTAAAGCAGACTCGATGAACTAAATACGCAAAATGAACTAAAATCCCCATCTCCACGTGTAAACATAAAATAGTGTGATTGTGTGCGTGCGCAACCCATTGCCATCTAACGCATTGTGTATACACACAACCACACACTTGCATGTCATATAACACACACACAAATGAGAGTTACGTTTGTAAGAGTTTCACAAATCTCGTTGATGAGTGTGAGTGAGCGTGCATGTTGTGTGTGTGTGTATTTGTATGTGTGTGGTTTTGCACGGGTCCCTGTCAGTTAAAGCTGAATGCAACGCTTCAATTTTTGAAACAAATCTCATACCCACAGCAGCACTCGCATATTTTTATACGCTTTTATTCTACTCACTCAATTTGTTGAAGTACACCGGATGACCAACTTCAGCGCTGCTTTCACGTGTTGTGACACACGCACTCGTACACTTATATCAGTTTTTATCGATTGTTTTTTTTCTCTCTTTTGTCGCTATTTCTGTCTTGTTATTATACACTTTTATTCTACTCACTACTGCTATTTTAAAATATACCAACACTGCAGCCAACCTTCCGCAACAAAATAATGTTTTTTTTTGTAAAAAGCTAGAGCCAAAAAATAAAAAAAATTGTATTTTTTAAAAATTCGTTTTTTAACCAAATTTATATTCGTGGTGACTTCCTACCAGCGGTGACGAGTGTGCGAGTGTGCTTACGCACTGGCTGGTACATTGGGTGACCTGTCCCTACATTATGTAGGGCGAACACACTTTTGGTTCATGGGTTGGTAGCTCACCACTACTATTCTAATTTGATTTCTGAGCTAGGCTCACACATACGACAAGGTTGATTGGTAGATGTGCATATGCGCTACCCGCTGCGTCCTATAATATTATTTATTTATTTTTAGTTTTAACCAGGTGTATCCAACGGCGACAACAAAATTTTAGTGTCGCACATTTCCTAAACAAACAGTTAATTTTTATGGAAAAAAAAAAAAAAAAAAAAAAAAAACTAAAAAAAAACTAGTTTAAGTACCACTCTTTTTGCCACGTCAGTAGGGGACTATAAAATACGGGCATACCAAACTGGCCATTTTATTCCCAAGTCAATTTGAAAAAAAAAATGGGTCCAAAATGTGTAAATTTGGCACAAAGTATCCATATCTTCTTCGGTGGTCTAAGTGAAGTCTCCATAAATATTACAGTTATGATTTGGCCGCGATTTATTGCAGAAATATTGATAAAAAAGGCAATTTGATGTTCCACTGTCCTTCCAACTAATAATATCAAATTTTCATCTAAAAATACATTAAAAACTGAAAGAATTTTGCGTAAATTTTATTATGTATAGCCTCCCGCCATCCTCTATTTAATGGTGCAGGCATAATAAGCTTATGTCGCGAATAAGTTTACCTACACTCACCCCTTACCTACGAACTTATTGTCGAATATCGGTTGCTATATCTACCGACAATTAGTAAACTAGCAGCAGCAGCAGCAGCAGCAGCAGCAGCAGCAGCTGTAGGTACCTACACCGGTGCCACAGCACTCGATCCCATTGACGCAAAACATGGATTGTTCGATGAGATTCTCATAAGGTCGCAACAAGATGGCCGTAGGTACCTACCGTAATTAAAAACCCGATCGCTACTCGTATTTTAATTTAAATTTTTTATCGGTATTTTGTAAAAACGTTCCGCTCGTTGGATATCGAAATCGACCGACTGACCTTCTGTTTCATTTTCGACCTTAAACTGTCGATCGATATTTCTTTGGAAACGAACGAGAGTCGACTTTGTTTTAGCGCGAGTCGATTAATTACGGAGAATGAGCGGCGAATAGAAGCGTTCGCTCTATTTAAAAAGAAAAGAAAAGAAAAGAAAAGAAAAGAAAAGAAAAGAAAAGAAAAGAATAGTTGCTACCAACCAGATAAATACCTGCGGTGCCTGCCTACCTGGGCAGGTGAGCCCTCCTACGAGGGCTGTACGAAGGTAAAAGTGTCAAGAAACATCGGCGCGTCCGTCAAAAGTTTTGACTAGGCACCGGCTAAGGAGACGGCAGCCTTAGGCCTATATACCGAATTGCCATTTTGTCACACCTACCCGCTTAGCCTGCTCGTGGGTGGCCACTATCCGATGCAAAAAAGCTTATCTAATTGCTTTCGATTTGCACCTTCGTTGTCGGTCATTTCGCTCAGTCTCGAGCAATTCCTACGCGCCAATGAATCTGTTGCGAAATGCGAAAAGCCTTTCGCTGCTACATTCGCATTTCAGACTTTTCAACCGCAATGCAGAGGAATTGAATATTTTTCTGTACAGTCACCGAAATTACGTTCAACGTCGGCGGCGGCGGCGGCGGCGGCGGCGGCGGCGGCAACTTTCGTGTTGCGACAAAATATTCGCGAGCCGCGCACTTCGGCCAAAACGACCGAACCAAACCGTCAAAGCGAGACTTGTAATCGATATTTTATAAACGCTAATAGGTATTCGTCTTTGCGAGTGCGCGACTGCGACGCACGCACGCACGCACGCACGCACGCACGCACGCACGCACGCACGCACGCACCCAAACACTCCAAGTTTGCGCCCCCCATTGAACGTAGTGCCTCAAACACGAGTGGGTAGCCTACCTGCCCGGCCAGCTGCTGGCTGCCGAACCACCTCCAGCACCCTGGTGCCCGCCCGTACCACGTCACCAACTACCCAATAATTTATGGCCTTTCGTAACGTTTCTTCTTTACGACTTCGGCTAATGGCGAACAGAAACGTTCAAGGGTAGAGGTACGAATACACGCGTATACCTACCGGTCAACTAATTTGGCATAGGTAATCAACAAAAATGTGCGGAGCGTTACTCGACCGACCCTTGGATAGAGCTGAATATGGCAATGCGATAAGTAAGCGCAAGTACCTACGCAGGGTGCAGTTGCAGGCCAAAAGTAGAAAGTCCATCTCTCACAGTTTAATTTAGTTCGCTATTTTTCAAAACACGCCATTACGGGTCAACGTTTAAAGACATTTTCTGAACTGAAATAGAATCTAAAAATAGGTACTAAAATTATTATATTTAAGTAGAGTAATGGTACGGTACTCGACGTTACTAGAAAATACAGGCAGCCACGATAAGAGGAAGAAAGGAAGGTATTTTCCTCAGGTTCGGGCTAAGTTCGGGCTTTTTAGGAGAATTAAATAAAAAAAAAAAAAAAAGAAACCCGCGTAAAAATGGACACGTATGCAATTCGCAACTTCTTCTCTGCAGCCGTGAATACAAGACTGTACTCGTTAAAAATGAGGCATATTGGCAAAAAGGTCCTGCAGAAATGAGAGAGTAACCGAGAGAAACAAAAGAGAAAACTTTTCCCTTTTTGGGAAAAACACTGGGTTACGCCTATACCTACCTAACGTCTTTACAGAGCACGCGTAATCGACTAATTTTGGTGCCTTTGTCACGGACAGGGGTTTCCCAGGGTACCTATGATTCGCTTCACTTCACCCCTTAAGCCCTATGCCTTACCCCCTAAAATTCATAGGTCTATAAATAATTACGACGTCGTCGCCACCTCTGTAATAGAAATCAAACGTAAAAATTTCCAAGTCCAAAATTATGACTTCATTATCCCCTTCGGACACTCCTACCCGTCAGCAGAGTGGCCCTCCAGCCCCTTCCCTCGTCCACCCCCGACTATTAGTAGGGTGCCCCTCAAACTCCTCACCCTGGTCCTAAATTTTTCGCGACTATAATTATAACGACGTCGTCATCCCGGAAATAGGATGCGAAAAATTTTGGATAGATCCCAGTCATGAACACGGATAGGTCGTAATTAATTTTTTGGCCCACCTTTTCATACGGGAAGCTGGGCACCTACTGGTGATTTGTCTTAAAATAGGCTTTGCCAGCGCTATTTGCTACACCGATTTACCTGAGTGTATTTTACGAATTCGGTGATAGGCCTGCTCGTTATCGTAAGGGGAAAAATACTTTGGCGTTCATTTTCTTATTAATTGGGTCCGCGTGAGGTGCGACTATGTGGGACTGTTGGGACGCGGTGGTCAGTGGTGCCCGTGCATACCTATTTCGTAATCGTCAGCAACTGAAAGAACACCCAAATAAATTGGTTGAATTTTAAATTTTAGCTCCTCTCTTTCGGATCCGGTATTGATCCGATCTGAACGAAAATTCAACGGGACCACTTGCCGATCATCATCTTCAAAATAAATCCCGAATTATCGAAATCTGTTCAGCCTTTGCCGAGTAATCGGTGTACATACGTAAAAAAATATTTAGTATACGTACAGAAACTCCTCCTTTTCTAAAAGCGCTGTTGTACCTACCGAATAGTTGAATCCCCGATGAGTAGGGTTTAACTTTATTTTGCCACGCATCTAAGAGTTTAATCTCGAAAGTAGAAACTGGAAGTGTACTGATTTACGTCGCCACCGGATTAACGTATTGCTGAGAAAAGCACTTCGTTCACTTCGCCCACTCCCCTTTACCTGGCACTTTCGACAAGTAGATGGGACTAGATGGAGTGTGGTGGGGCAGAGAAAATTTTCGCCGCTCTGCTACACGTTCGTTTTACTAAATTATAACTGCCCGAGCCTACGAGAATAATTCGCCCAAATAACGTATTGGTGGTAACCATTGATTTGACGTCCATCCACGGACATGGTCCATCCGTTCTGGCGCAGTCAGTCTGGGCACGTCTCGACTCTTTTCACCCTGATATTCACTCACCGCCGTAATTTTGGAAAATATTAATGATATTCTGGCACCACAAACGTACGCTCGTCTCCGTTAATGGCCCCTTCGTAGAAATCCGCCTATACGTTCCAGCGCTAAAAAGAGAAATAGGTGTGGTGTTGCGACCTCAAGTAGGTACCGTGTTGATATAGGTAGATGTTGGTGACGGTGATGGTGATGGTGATGGTGATGATGATGACGACGACGATGACGACGACGACGATGACGACGACGATGACGACGACGACGATGATTATTGAAACACTTTTTCTTCTTACTTAATTCGTTATTTCCAACGAATTGATGTCGTTGACTTTTTCGTTTTCCTTTAATTGTTTCGCGCGTGATCTTGTTGGTGCTGTTCCTGTTCGCGCCCATGAATTTGGTTAATTTGCATTTTTCATCGATTATTATTGTGCGTGAGTCGAGTCGGACGCGCAGGTGCGGCACGAAAAATATTTCCGAACGCCTTCGTTCCGGCTTTGCAGCCCGTCTAACGGACGCTCGAGTCGTTGGACGTATCTCATGCAGATTTGTAGCCGGTTTACTGCCTACCTGTTTCTTTCCCCCTCCCCTTGTTTTACCTACGTCCTCTTTAGCTCAGTTCGCCGTATTTTCGACCAAGGACGCATTCCGACCAAGAACGGACAGCTCACTAAGTTGAGAACTGGAGCATGTCAGCCGCAGACTGTCGCACTCGATTTCGCCAGCGCCGCATCATTCGACGCGTCCGGTCCATTCCCGACGTTGTCGCAGTCCAACAGTCAGATGGGGGTATAATAGTTGTGGTACCCATCCGACCCTATGTACTTGCTCACCTTACACCTTACAGCTTAAAGCGGTCCTCGTAAAGTACATCTTCTCGGCCGCGGGCCCCGTTTCAGCGTTGTCTTCTTGAGGGTGGGGGGGGGCGGGGTCGGGACTGAATCACATTCCATAACATTCGCGAATTTTTACCGTAGAGGTTGACAATTTTTCAGGCACGTACTTCACAGACATAAAATTTGCAAAACCGAATACGGTTAGCCTATTATGTTTTAAATTGACTTTTTATTTAACGCCTATAGAGGATTATACCCCGAATCATCCTCCTACCTCTCAACATTTTTTTTTTCAGGTCTTTCTTTTTTTTTTAGTTTATTTTTGTAAAGCAAACTTCTTTCTGTAAAGTCGATTTTATAAAAAAAAAAAAAAAAAAAAAAAAAGTTTCAATGAGTTATCTTTCAACGAAAGACTAGGTAATGGTACTAAACGCGAAACCGATGCTCTGCCAGGTTACCCAGAATATGTCTGTGTTCGAAAGATCGAAGGAAAGAGATTTCTGGTAGATACATTTGGCAATTTTCGTTGCGATCGATAAAGCTCAGTGCCAGATATGATAATATCAAGTTGACATCCATTTACGTATCAGAACTCTTCAATTATGAACAGCTTTATGTAGCTGACATATTAATTCCGAGCAAAGTTTTATAAAAACACAAAGATTCAAATAGAACGAGGCTGTCGTGCCTTCCAAATCATATGAAAATATTTTTTTAATTCCATTTGTGGGCGGATGTGAATGCAAGAATTTGGAAAAAGAAAAAGAATAACCAACTTCAACCGACACTTTCACTATGGATCCTCAAAATTAAATCCTGTTTCCGCCACTGCCTTATAGGCTCTTAGTACTGTCAGAAAGTTATTTCTTAAAAACAAAGTTTCTCAATGTACGACATAATTTTCGGCATAAATTCGTCTCCCACGGATGCCGAGGGGATACTTTTGTGAGGAGCAATCCTTATAGTTGAATTTTTTTGCAGAAGAAAAAAAGGTCAAAAACACAAAAATATTCCGTTTGAAAATTTGTAACTGCTTTTAAAATAAAAATTTTCCAAAAGAGTGCACAACATAAGTTGTGTCTGGTCTGATGAGATACTAGCCAGGGCCATATCCAGGAAGGTTGGATGTATCAAAAAACAAATTACAAAAAACAACAAAAAAAAAACACTAAAATACTTTTTTCTAGAACACTAAAAACACTGGAAAAAATTTTTTTGCTCGATCTGTTGGCAAAATTAACTTTTTAGATGGTACAACTGCTGCCACAAATAAATCTGGCGTATGATATTGAAACTAGCTAAAATTATTGACTGGGTTCATTTCAGAATATGACGTTGGAATATAATCGAATTGTGGCCATCTCAGTATGAAGAACGAAAACCGAATTTTATAATTGATACTTAGGAATATATGATTAGATTAGGTAAGTAAAGTTATTTTATTAACTATGCCAATGAAAAATAGCAGTTTATAATCTTGTTAACGAGAGAAAAAATGACGATTCACCTTTGACTATATAGTACTGGACCAGTAAAGAAAGATGATTTCTAGTTAGACATTCCATTCCAGCGCTAAATAGGTAACCAGAGCGTACCTTCTGATGTATTTTGCTTTGTATTTATGTATGCTATCCTTATGACTTTAAAGGATCTCTTATTAGATGTATTCTGACTTGGTGAACTCGAGCAAAATGTCTAAAATACGCAGAAGGTATGCTAGGGTTGCCTACTTTTTTGCCTGCATGTCTTGAAATTAAACGATAGAATGGCTTATAGAGCTCTACTGGTGCAGTACTATATTGTCAAAGCGGATTTACAGATGACCTTATTGCGGAGAATAAAGTAGTTAATTCACCTCCCAAGAGAGAGAAGTATCGCGTCATGAACTGTTCATCACGTATGTATCATCATAAGAGTACGTTTTCAAGTATGAGTGAGAATGACTCATGATTGTTAAAAACAAAGATGAGAACGCCATTATTTTTTTTAAATTCAAAAATCTTCATTCTTCCGATTAATGGAGTATCGTACGTAACTTGGTCACAGTGAGAAACTTGTGTGGTCATAGCACAAGCCGTAAGCGAGTGTTTGTAGACTTCACACTCGATAATTTCTCAATTTCCTTCCATGTTACGTAATGTACTATTACAACCTTTTCAGCTGCATAATCAAAATAAAGAAATGATTAATGAATCTTAATATATTTTGTTTTTTGTTTTTGATGAAGAATACAAAGATTGAGAGGAGAGTGTTGCAGTTTTATTAGCCTCAATATTCAGTATGCTGAAACAAATGAATTTATACGAGTGTACGCCTGTACAAGGAGAATGAAAAATGATATGGGAAGAGAAAAAAAAATTTGTGGAACTAGTTCCTTTCATCAAGTGGAATGACTCGGAGTCTTTCTTCTTGACGAGTCGTTTGTTGGAAGTACTTCCGGATGGAACAACACATTATGAGCCATTCAATTTCGTATGCTTCAGTACTTACAACCAGAAAGTTCAAAAATTATGTTTTGAGTTGAAAAAGTTGTTCCGAGGTGATCATTTTTGAAAATAAAAAAGGGTATATCCTCAATTGGTTAGGAGGATTAGGGCCCCCCCCCCGATGGTTTTGAATGCTGTTGTCGCTGTTATGTTGATTGAGAAGTTACAGCAGTAAGTACACAGCGAAGGTACTCTTCTAATGTATGTGTTACTGCCTGGCCTATACTCCGTTGTTTCATATTGCTTTTGTTTTTTCGTTAGTTTATTAAATTAGGCTATAATATAATTCGAGTCCCCTTCTAGTCGAAAACACCATCAGACTGCAGCTGCCCACGCTTTTACAGCGAAAAAACGTACGTCCATTATTCGCAGTCGCAGGCTGCCCAAGTCGCGTGAAACGGATGAAACCTGAGGGTACCTGTAATTTAGCATACCTACCCGCAGGTTTCCTCGGTCATACCACTAATGGAGGAAGCCGTTTTTTGCTTTTTCGCTGGTTTTATCTGAATTTCAGCGGCTATAATAGGATTAAATGCGACTCGTTCGCTGACTGACGCTGTCGAAATTAAAATTAGTTAGTTTTTAATGTCGGAAGGTAGCCCACTTATAGGTAGCTACAGTAAGGGCGCGTTGTACGCGACGAAGATGGCAGTATATGTAGCTGCTAGGGGGTTCAAAGGCAGATATAGGCGGCCGAGTGTGGGCCTGCTCCAAATCGGATAAAGCTCTGTCATTAGGCACTCGGCCCCCGATGGCCTCGATCCACCTATGGCGGATATAGGCTAAATATTCATTTTGTTTTTGTTGGATCGCGTCGACCGCGTTGGCGATGGAAATTGCGCGTCCATTGCGCGCTCGCAGACGCAGGCACTGCAGCGGTGCAGAAGGTGGCCACCAAAAGAATGCCGTTCGACCGGTATGCACTCTGCACACGTAAAATTTGCGAGACGATGTGTAGCGTACCTGCAGTTTATGCGGTGTTGTGTGTGCACCGTAGGTACCTACCTACATGTATTATGTCTGCGCACCCATACGCCACCACCTGTATTTTATAATAAAATTAGCGTTGTGTGTATGTTGACGCCAGCCACTCGAATGGTCGCTACGCAGTACACCTTTACCGAAGGTACAGAGTGTACACCCGCCCGCCTATATGTAATGTAAATAATATACAGGTACCATACCATACCGTACCGTACCGTACCGTACCGTACCGTACCGTACCATATCGTGTGTAAGCCACGGTATGTGGAAGTGAAACGAGCGAAAAGAGTGCCGTACTGCTATTATAGGTACCGGCGCATGCGTACGCGTACCATACCCACCTACCAATAACCTTATAGCTACATATTAACTTAAGAAGTAACGTCTCAATAGGTATGCGAGTCTGACTGTGACCGTCACAGGGAAAAGGCAACGGCAACGTAAACACGCAGTGAGAGAGCGAGAGCGAGAGCGAGAGCGTCGTTTCATACTCTAATTATTATGTAGACAGGTAGGTATAGGTGTATAGGTATAGGTACGTACCTATATGACGGTTCAATGCTGGAAATGGCAATCAAATACGAACCTCACCTTGCCGTACGCATATACAATACCCATACAGCTATTAACATGTACGGTGGCTGTACATTTATACGAAGGGAAGGATTCGATGGACGGATGTTTAATATAGGCTCTCTTCGGACGATTCCATTTTTAATAAGCGCGAATAACGTTTCGCTTTTCGGGCCTATGTACATCAATATAATACAATTACAACGTATGTAGTATAATATACACACCTACCTATATTATGCCTATATTTCACTCATCGTATACATTATGTAGGCATACGTGTATCTACCGTCGGTCATTCGCACGTACCACGTACTTACCTACGTGTTTCGCAATTATTACCTTCGATTATTACGTACCTGCCTGCTTGTACCTACCCGTGCAGGCAGCCATCCAGATAGCGGATAGTAGCCCAATATGACGTATCTGACCTCGAATTAGGCATTCTTCAAAATTTATCAATCGAAGAATGAATAAATGAGATAATCGTTTCACGCGTTTTAATTGTCTTATCTAAAAGTAGATAGGTACCTACGTCATCTCAGGCGTACCCGTATGGCCAGATGACGTAGTTTAACAAAATCAATTAAAATACCTGCACTGGAAACTACACGTTGTCGGAGATTTAATGAGAAAATCTTTCAAATAGGTAAAAGAAACCCGCGAGCGACCCACACCTGCACACTTGGCCCGAGCCCACATTTTGAACTGTTCATGCGTACCTATTCGTACCAACGATGCAATTATCGTATCGAAAATAGCGTTACCTATCGATATTTGCTTTCAAAAATATCAGATACCTAATACGATTTTTCCGACAGTCGAATAATATGAAAATATGTCTATCGATATTTTCATCAGGGAAACCATATTAATTTGATATTTTATTGGTTTGTTTTGTTCTTCATTTTGTGTCCTTAAAACTCGATTAATCCATAAAAATATTGCTTTTTTTTGTTTTTCCAATTTTTTGACTTTTGCATGCCCAATAAACTAAAATTTGTAATAAACAGTAATTTTGGTTTTGTTTGCGTTTTGGTGCTCGACTTTCTCGTACTTTGGTAACGACGCATAGTGATAGCGATACGTTGCTAAAAATTTTTTATAGTACTTCCATAGTTTTTAATGGCTCGAAAGAGGGTCCAAATTTAAGCAATTTTTTTTAACCAACTCTAAAAACGATCTAATTTTTGTAAAATAAGGCCAAAATGAACGTTTTAACAAAAACTATCGGCGGCGATAGTTGATCGACTTACTATCGCCCATCACTATACGGCGATGCATTGCAAAAGAATACGTTTGGGACACCGAATTGCGATTTGCCACTGACGCATCGCATCGATGGTTGAATATAAAGCGTAATTTTATTTTGACAAGGTTCAAAACTCAAAACTCAAAACTCAAAACTCACTACCGCACCTTGGAGTCTGTAACGACATAACTCACTGTGAAAATGTGCCAGGTGCGGCCTCAAACCTGGTGATCGATTGTTTTTATACTTTATTTTATTTCATCTTTTTTTAATTTTGATTCGTGAATTTCAATAATTTTAATAAAAGTGTAATGAAAAACTAAAAATTCAGCGAAAGGAATAAATAATTTTTCGATTCTTAGGTAAAAATTTCAGACTCGCTTTCATTAAAATAAATTGAAATGATTGAAAAATTAAAATTATCTGAAATATCGATATTTTGGAATATGGTCGTAATGACGATATTATCATATCGATATTGATTTTCGTAATATCTTGCATCGCTAAAATTGGAAAATTCTGGTTTTCCCACAATTCTGAAAAAACTACAAACAGACTGTAAAGAAATTCATACGAAAGATATTTCTCATACAGTCCCGGGTTTGATAGATTAGTTTAGCAATTTCTGGGGGGAAAACTAGAAAACATCAAATTCCTGAAAAAATTTGTTTTGCTTAACAGGGTTGCCAACTTTGGCAGATGAAAATACCGGCAAATAGAATTTTTTTTTCATTGCTCCCACTCTATTTGCCAAAATTTGCCCCTTCTAAAATTTTCTCGCTCCACTCGACTTTAAAAAGGCCCCCAATACCGTTCTACGTTCGCTTGTTCTCTCATTCGACCCTCTGTGCCGGCAATTCTGATGAAATACCGGCGCTGCGGTGGTACCTATTTAATTTTTTTTGTACCAGCAGCGGTGACTTTATAAGGCAGTTCCTCTGACGTCACATTTTCGTTGTGCTTATCACACCGAGGGGCATCAAACGTAAACAAATATCAGTCTTTCTTTTTTTAACGTTCCATGTATTTTTACCAACAGTCGTACAAAACAATCGTTATAACGAATGTTTGTAGTTACGATTAAAGTTTGTGCTTCGTTCGTTACGTGGGCCGTCGGATCTTCCAGGCAGATACGGAGGGAGGCTGAAGAGGGTGGAAAAACGGTCAATTTTAAGGCTTACCAACGTAAGTTTCTACCAGCAGAAATTTTTTATTATCAATTTTCTATTTGATACGAGAAAAAAGAAAATAGCGCTGTTTACCGACTGGTTCAGCAATCAGCAGAACATGTCGAATGCCCGGGTGTGGGTAGGTTGGGGGGAAGTGGGTACAGCCCATGAGGGCCACTTCCGGAATGTCGGATGCTCAGTTTCGCCCCTTCCTCGTTCATATTACGCTTTAGAATGCGTTAAAAAACAATCTCAAAAGCGCCAAGTATAAAATACACTCATCGGCAGGGTTCGCAGTTATTTTTTCTAAGAAAAAAGAGTGAGTGAATGTATGACAAAATTGACAAGTATGGAAAAAAGTGACGGATGACGCGAGTTTGGCGCCCACCTTTTTAATACGGTAGTTTTCAAGGTAAATGTCAAACAAACAAAGAAAAAATAATTGCCGCAGAAAAGCGAATCGCGCGCGTTGCTTTAAGTATTTTTTCTGTATGATTACGGCTCAAGCGGTTGTTTTTCGCACAATACTTAAAAGTGTAACGATGAAATTTCCATAGATCGATATGTTTGTTAGATGCCGATGACTAGCGATTTTTTGATGCAAGTTTTTCACGCATTTTGAATTCAAGATGGTTCGTTGAAACTTGAATCGTAGGTGTAATTTGGCAAACTGGGTTTTCTAGCCAAATATTGCTGGACCAGAGTTTTACTTTAGATTTCCCATCGACGTGGCCCACGCATCCGTTTAAAAAGGTGGCCCTTTCAGTACCCAAAAATTGGCACTTTCGTCCACTTTGAGTGGCGCTTGTGGCCCCCCTGTCTTTCAACGGCTGACGCTTTCGTCCGTTTTCTTTTTCGTCAAGTGGCGCGCTTTTATCCGACACGGCGTGGAGGGCTAACATTTACGGTTTACGTCATTCGATTCGCTTTATATTTCATACCCGACTGAAGAACAGACGGAGGTTGTGCATTCGTCGGCCGCCCCCCCCCCATATACCTGTCTGAAGACAGTGTATAGGGTATTGTAGATACCTAGGTATTTGGCTGTTTTTACGCATGCGCACTGATTAGGCACCTATTCTGCAACGGCTGAACCGATTCTGGTGATTCGGTGATTAAGCATTCATTCGAAAGAGGCTTCATACCGACGTGGTTGTTCATATCGGTTCGGAAACGGGATCCGTACTGCGTCTGAAATGACGGACATGAAATTTAAAATCACACCAATTCCTGTGAAAATTGGTATTCGGACCCGCTTTATATCTCCAAAAAAAGAAAAAGAAAAAGAAAAAGAAAAAGAAAAGATTTGATTTTCTTTTTGCGTCGGCGTAGGTATTGCGGTGGGGTGGGATCAGATGGGTTGGAACGGAAAGTTGAGATGTGGACCCCAGCTGGCGATCGATGTATCTACCCTCTTGCGTAAAACGTGTAATAAAAACCGATCGCCGCTTTTGGTCGGAAGTCGTTTCGTGATTTAGCATTAATTGAGGGGCGTTAAGCGAAACTCGAGGAGGCACGTCGTTTAGCCTGCGGAAATTTTTCAAAAAACGAGGTTACCATTGAATCGATACCGAATTCGCGAGCCAAATTTGCCGGCTGTAGGCCGGCGCCGGCGCCGGCGCCGGCGAACTGGCCCTACCGGCGAATACGGTCGATACCGAATGTAACGTACAGGCAAACACTTTTCATTATTTTTCCGGGCAAGAAGGCAGCTCTCTTCCCCCTCCTCCTTCCTTCTGGCGACCATCCGATAGTAAAAAAACCAAATCGTCCGGTTCATCCGACTCTCCGGCCGAGTGACATTGGGCGCGAGTCGTGCCTCCGCTATTTTCGAATTTTAATCGACTTTGAAAAACGGTTGGTGCGAATTTGCGACTGACGTCGGGAAAGTGTCGACGATCCGTCCGCCTGGCGCCCTGCCCAAAGGACCGTCGTCCGTTTCAGCGATTCGCAACAACGGCCGTACTCGAAGGGTATTTAGGTAACTATAATAATACACCTACCCGATGTACCTATATTACCTACGGCAGAGTACCTCCAACTACGTATCCGCGTATTGCGTAGCCCCGTAGGTAGTCTGGCTAAAAGGTATTTTTTTATACTCGGCTTTTCCGCCCTTCATTTCGGCTCGAGCAATTCTTTTAAACGCTTTCTATAACAATAATTATTTACCGTACGGGTGCCTACCAAGCTCGCAGCTAATGTTTTTTCACCTCTCGTTAAGTTTATTTTCTTTGCCCAACGATTAGGTGAGTAGAAGTACGTGGCGTTAGCAAACGAATTAAAATTCGTTGGAGCGCGTAAGCAGTAAAATTAACGTCGAGTATGCGTAGCATTTTTTCTTTATTTTTCTTTCGTTTTTTGTGGACTTTATTATTTTAATTAGAAAAGCGAAGCAGATACCGTAAAAAAAAAACGGTAGACGTGGATACCCTCGACTCGACGTCGAAGAGAAGATCGGCTGTTGTTTTTTCAGACGAGTAACGCGGCCCGTAGGTAGTGCGCGTGCGCGTGCGCGTGCGCGTGCGCGTCGGACGCCAGACACCCGTACTTACGAAGAGCTGTACGCGCACCCACTCCGCTCCGAAAGAGAAACGCGAACCACCACCTGCGATACACGCGGCGCGTCCACGTCGCGGCCCCAGCAAACGGTACGGAGTCGCACGAAACAAAGTACGTCCGTTCTGTTCGTTCAAAATATGTCGAATTTTTTCGACCAAATTCGGATAAACTTGCGCCACGTCCGTTCGAGGCGGCCTGTTTTCGCCTTCTAGGGTTAGTGCGTTTCTATTTTGGAACAGACGTACGTATAGGCACGCGCATAGAGGTACCGTAGGTAGGTTCGTAGCGTGCGATGGGTGTGTACCGTGCCTGACGGGGCAACACCGTACGCAGCGAGCGAGGAGTACGCGTAGGTACTGGTCGCTGGTTGGGTGCGTGTGTACGAGTCGAGCGAACTCGGCTACGCCGTGCTTGGGTGAAAGAAAGAAAAGAGAGAGGCGATGGGGGCTGGCACTGGAGGCAAATACACGCGCGACGACGTGGACGCGGCATTTCTCGATGCGTTCTTCGGATGGCGCGACCAGCCGTCCGCAACGATTGCCGTCGATAATGAAAGCGAATGTGGGCGGCCGTATTATACACGTTCGAGTCGCTGATATGGCGTGCCTCATTCGACTGCACGCCACTTCAACAGGTGCCTAAAAATTAGCGTAAACCTGCTGAAGCACTATAGCCTACAGGCCTACACGCGCCACAGCCTACCACATGGTAGGTACCGCTACCTAAATCGTTCCGCTTCGTTTATTCGATTCGCTTTCAGCGGGTCTGCAGTTACGAGAAAAAGCGTAAAAGTGATCCGACCCCTCCGCCCACCTCCGCTCCCTGCCGCATCCACCTAATTCTGCGAAATGACTGACCAACGCGCGAAACTAAAAGTTCCGGACTATCCGGTACCAGCTTCGATCATAAGCATGTACCTACGTACGCGTACCTGGGTAGGTGTACAGGTGGCTTACCTGTACGGCACTGCACCACTAAAGAACGATGATCTGCGGTTAGACGTGCCGTTGCCGCTAAATAGGCAACCACCGCGCACCACTCGACGTACGTTACGCTTAGTCGCTTATACACGCTACCCTTGTGAAATTAAGGGATGACCCTTATCAGATGTATTCTAAATTGGTCAACTCGAGCAACACGTTGAGAAAATAGGTGCGAGGTACCTACGCTATAGTTGCCTACTTTATCGCCGGCATCTCTTGACACGCGAAAGAGTAGCTACATTGGTCTTAGGCGCACTGTGGAATACCTTGTCGTGAGAGATATTCACACTAGAAGGTTTTCAACAGTATTTACGTGTTCTGCCACTTCATACAGTTAAGTATGGGAGAGCCAAATCTTCGGCGAACACTGGCGATTTTTGAGTCGGTTCTGAGAGTTTATGTACAGAATTTGGCACACGCACACAGACACACATGCATACGTACATGTACGTAATTATGTCATGCGTTACGTCGTTTCTTGCCTCTGTCGAGGTGATAAGAAACGACGCAGCGCGTTTGGTACCGGGCTGTGACATCACCGAGATCGTTATCAGGTAATTGATCTCGGCCCGTGCAATGTATCTTACCTGTACGTACGTACGTACAGGTACGAACATACAAACGCACCAGTGTAAATTCGTTTAACGTCATAAAGACGATTATTGCCAGCCTTTGGGCGGCGACTGTCGTCGAAGGGTGCGAGCCCCAATTACCTCGTACGAGTATTGTCCCCACACGCACCTTTGCTGGTCCAGCACTGTAGTACATTCGAAGAGTGCTACGGAGATGGGCAACCGCAGCTACTTTGGTTATACTTTATACTTAGTAGGTACTTTTCATTTCACGAAAAAGTTTAAATAAAAAGTTGGTACCTGATTTTGGGAAAAGGGTGAAGAGTGGTGGACTTAAAAAGCTAAAGTAGCGTTATTAGGAAGGGCAGACCGCGGGCACCGCGTGACGTTGCCATCCTTCAAAGGCAGTGCGCGGCGGAGAGGAGGCCATAGCACTATAGGATGTCGGTTTTACCGTCGACTATAATAATATTTACCACGAGTTCTATGTTCGACGTGACGCACGGCGTTTCGGCATTTCTAATCTGCACCGTTTTTCGCCTACGCTGCGTGCAACAGTAAACAGATTTTGAAACAAATGATTCGGTAGATATAGGCTACACTTTTTTGAAGGATATTTCGAACGACTGTTGCGGTGAGAAATACGTAGGTATCTACTTTGACGCGATTCCTCGAGTAAGTTATGTTTATTTATGGCCGGATAAACGAGCATCGAAACGAGATTCGCTTATTAATTAATATTAGTCCGTTTAATTTAACCTTATTATTATTATTACGTACCGAGTCAAATTGAGAACTTCGTTTTTCTTTCAAGACGGTTTATTCAACCATCACAAACGAACAGGGCACCGGCGAACTTGCGGGTCGTCCATTTATAGCGGCGACTCCGAACCCTTTTCAGATCAGAGACCACTAAGCAAAGAACAATAGTGCCACGGGAGAGGGATTAGCGGTCCACCAATTTATAGGTCATTTAGACTGCTCGGGCGTATTTTTGGGATAGACATCGATTGATTATCGAAGCGAACCAAGCAAAGTTTAGCGAAGCTTTCTTATGCGCCCACTCGCCGAACAACTTGCCCCGGCCCAACCGAAAATTGACAAAATTCTCAAATAATTTACAAGGGCGACGTGACAAAGTCGCACTTTTAAAATTCAATTTATTTCGAGAAATAAAAAAATAAAAAAAATATTTTATTGTACCCCGCGAACTGAACCGTCGTCCCACCGATCGTTTTTTATTCGGAAATTTCAATTTTGATTCCCAACTTGGACAAGCAAGCGGTTGGGATACGTTTTTCTTGAAAATTCAGCGATAACTATCTACACGTTGAATTACGTTATTTGAGGGGCCGAGTTCAAATTTTCAGTTCATTTTTCAATAGAACCACGTATTGTGCCCCCCCGATGGTCCAAAAAGGGTTGGTTAGTCAAATTTTCTACCACTTGTACGATACAGTTCCACTTTTACACGTATGGTGCGGCTAAAGGTGATTTTTGTTTTTTTTTTCCGGAAGCAAGGGTGATGCTGGATAAACCACGTAATTCGCTTCAGTTATGGTTTTGGGGTTCGCTTGCGACCCGCGAATCCTGCCTCGTCGTATTGCAGTAAAATAGCTCGACTAATTTACAATTATTGTTAAAAAGTGCGCTCCGTCTGGCACCGCAGGTTTCCATCTTCTTGGCCAGTTCCCGTTACAAATAAACCAAATTATTGTAGTCTGCGCGTTGCAAACGAGAAAAACTAAATAACAGCAGGTTTTGAGAACGCGCCAACAGATGAAAGGGTGGAATTGCGAGGCGCACGGAACGCAATGCAGCCGCAGCTGATCGCCGAGTAAGTCGACTCGGATCGGCCGCCCCTACACTGACGGCCATCTTGGCAAACGACTCAAAAGACGAATGAGTGGGTGCGCTGTCGCTACGTTTCGCCGAAGCTCTACGCAGGAAGAATACACGGACGTGTATCATTTTGAGGATAAAATTTCTAATTTCAGCCCGGCGGAACCAGAATGGCGACCACAGCAGACGTGAAAACGAAACGAAAAATGAAAATAGGTAAGAGAAAACTGTTTGCGATAGCTGTAGCGGTGTAGCCCGTAAGTATGGGCTGTAATAATTTTATTCTTATTTTATTTTATTCGGCCGTTGGTCCGCGTACGTTCGTAAACTCGACTCATTGGCTGTTGCGTTCGTTACGATAGGCTAACGACAGTCTGTCGGTTCGATTCTCATTTCATTTGCGCATAGGTACAGCGGTGCAGCGGTGCAGCCGTGCAGCGGTGCAGCGGCCGTGCAGCCGTGCAGCCGTGCAGCCGTGCCGAGGAGGAGGGCGGGCTGCAGCTTCGCACCAGAGTCAATAACACGTTTACGGCGGCTGTCGCAGGCTGCGTCGCATTGTACGACCGAGTGTACCTACAGGCACATCTACAGTGGTCGCGTATTCCAGCGATAACTGATATTGTGGCGACCATATTGTACGGTGGCCGCACGTCGCCTGAATGATAATTGCGACCGGTTTTCTTTCGTTCCAATCGCGCAAAACAGCGCCACATAGGCTAAGTTAGCAGACCACACCCCGTTCTCTTGTGCCGCAGCCACCGCAGGTACGAAGGTACGTCGTCCGACCAGAAGGATTTTTATCAAAATTAATATTAAAAAAAGTAAAACAATCGACGACTACTTTCGTGAAAATAATTGCGACCGTAACAAATATCGATCGTACTTAACAATCCAAATCCTCTCCTCGCTCTCTTTTGCTTTCTCTCTCTCTCTCACTCTCTCTCTCTCTCTCTCTCTCTCTCTCTCTCTCTCTCTCTCTCTCTCTCTCTCTCTCTCTCTCTCTCTCTCTCTCTCCTCTCTCTCTCTCCTCTCTCTCTCTCTCTCTCTCTCTCTCTCTCTCTCTCTCTCTCTCTCTCTCTCTCTCTCTCTCTCTCTCTCTCTCTCTCTCTCTCTCTCTCTCTCTCTCTCTCTCTCTCTCTCTCTCTCACTGACTCCCTCCTTCGATCGGTTAGCGAAGAAGTATTTTAGCTTCTGAACAAAATGTTTCGTTTGTATTCATAGCTAATCCAGAGGGGGTGGAGTCACTCTCTTTGAAATGAAAATTATTCAGCTTTTACATAATTTTATCGAATAATTTGAAAGAAAAGTTCGAAAAAGAACAATACGTTAACACGAAATACAAATTTCAAGACAATAATTTGGCAAAACCAAATATTTACTAATGGGAGGGCGGTGAAACGCCTCGAAAGGGCCATCACAATTGTTAGGGTTCAAATTAGAGCTGAAATTAAGCTCCTTATGTACGAGTTTTCGTTTCAAATGTTGGCTATTTTTGTATCTTCGCAGGGAGCTGTTGCTTTTCGCCAGACTTATTTTTAGCAACACTCCCTACTTCAATGCCCTCTCCCTTCGCTAAAATCCAAAAATTTCGCCGACTTTGAAGATTAAACTGTCCACTGAAACTGAAAAATTTGACCAAAAATTTCTTTCATTTCTTAAGGACTGATTTTGTTGTTTTGTTTGTTTTTGTTTTTTAATGCTAAAAAAAATTTTGATTTTCATCATTTAACACCATGTCATATTCATTAATAAAGTCGAGACTATGAAAATCGTAGAAAAAAATAAAATAATAAATAATGAGCAAAAAACTTGCTCAAAACTTTTCTTTCTCTTCTTCTTCCTTCGTTTTTGTAATACGAAGAAATCGATAAGGACGTACATACATACGGCTCTTGGCAAGTGCTCGAGGGCTGCGCTCCCCCCCCCCAAAATCGAGCGAAATTGAAGACGTGTAACAAATTTTCGTGCGCCAAGTGTTTATAGGGGCGAACGAGGAGGAGCGTTACTCGTGTCGCGACGCATCTTTGGCAGAAACGAAGAGTATTGCTGAAAAGAAAGCGAGTGAGGGTGGGGCGAAAAAGGTGAATCGTGCGACTAATTTGGGTACGACAGTAGGCCTACTTAGGGGCTATCTGCACCTGTAGCTGCGTAGAATTGGTGTCGTTGATAATTTTACAACGGCAACTGGAATCGCATTCGCACGTCGCATCGTCGTGGTATTGGTATTGGTATTGGTATTGGTATTGGTATTGGCATTGGCATTGGCATTGGCATTGGCATTGGCATTGGCATTGGCATTGGCATTGGCATTGGCATTGGTGGCGGTGAAGAGAGTTAGGCGCGAGAGGCAACCTTTGAAAGTCGTAAAGGAAGAACGGACCGGTACTGGTGGCCGGAGTCCAACGGGAGTACGGATTCGTCGCTGGCCACTCGGCCTTCTCCCAGAATGTCATTTCGTATTCGCGACCCGACTCGCTTTGTTCTCTCTCGCGTCTATCCACCTCGACCAGTAATTTGATGACAATGACAATAAATTGCCGACAGTCACGTTTTTGCAGAAAAACGAAGAAGAAGAAAAAAAACAGCAACTCCTAGAGGGGGTGAGCCGTGATTGTTGAAGAAGAAAAGTAACTTGAAGCGTTGATGGAGATAACCGATAACCGATAACCGATAACCGATGAGCGGCCGTCGTAATTACATTCCATCATTTCGATTTCGTCATAAAGAATTGGAATAAATTAGCAGCGAAATGTAGACGAAGCAAAGGCACGCAGGCGGGTGGCTGCAGGTGGATAGCGCAGGCGCAAGTAAAGGTACGTTTGGAGAGTGTCGGACGGTGCTGTAGTCGACACTCGACGGGTGTAGCTACGCGGTACCTGCCTACCCTCCATACATGGCAGCCAGCTAAAACAGCCACAATTGTGCGGCTGCTGTCGCCGTGCAGCGACCAGACTAAAATTATCGCAAATTGGAGAAAACTTACGATACCTACGTCAGTATCTTTCTTTTCCTCCCGTCCGTCCAAAAAGAAAAGAAAAGAAAAGAAAAGGAAAATAAATCGAATGTGTAGCGACGCAGAGGTCTTGCATTACATTTTATCGCGCTCCTTTCTTTTCTTTTCTTTTCTTTTCTTTTATTTTCTTGTTCCTGTTTTTTCCTTTTCTTTTTTTTTTTTTTTTTTTTTTTTGATCGATTATGAAAGAAATTAGTTGCGGACACGTTATTACGTGTTGGTAATTGTTGTTCTTTTCTTCTTTTCTTTCTTTCCCCGCACTCCGAGTCGTTTCACTTTCGTTTTTATGGTTTATTTATCGCGTTGCGTTTTATATATTCGCGTCGGTTAGATAGGTACCCTACCCATACCTACCCATACCTACCCATACCTACCTACGTATTGAATAATAGAGTCGGCGATGTAAATACTATTATAGTATTTTAACAATTGCCCAAACTATACCCGTAGTATGCACATACCTTGGTACCTACTACCTACCTATCTTTTCATCGAGAAACTTCAACAGACAAAAAAAAAACTCCAACCCAGCAACAGCTCCGTTAGAAAAAGTAAGTTTTCAAATGTAAAATTAGGCATTTTATAAGGAAAGAAAATGTTGTGATGCACTTTTGTATATTCAATTTGGTACGATTTTGTCATCAAGTTTATCAATTTCCATTTCCACTTAATTAATTAGTAGCTTCAACTATAAGATATATCCCCACTTCGAAATTATTACATGCAAAATTCGTTGATCTTATTTACATGCAGGAATGTAGATAAGGGGTGGTGGGGGAAGGCTCTCCCAAAAGTTTTGGTTAGTTGGCAGAATTGTACAAATTGTTTATTAGTTGGAAAAATTGCACCTTAGGGGAAAAATCAAGAATATAATACGCGAGTATGTCGAGTGTTTTTTAGCTTTTGGTAATTTCAAAAATTTCAATTTGCAATTTTCATTTTTCTCCCCCCCCCCACAAAAAAAAGCTTTTCACTACTGCTCTGTTTCTAAGTGTATTTGTGTGAGTCAACTTACTGACTAAATGAACTTGAACTAGTTTTGGTCGATGCGATAAGAAACAATAACGAATATCCTATCACGTGCTATGATGTGTGTGAGATAAGGAAGTTGTTTCGTTACAATAGCTACATTTTGCATTTTTCATCAGCAAATTTCCATTTTTCTAAAATATATAAGAGTTTATTTTGATTCGCACGATAGGTATTCTGTTTTTGAGCAGATTTATCATCGCTAACTTATTTTCAACATCCAGATTAAAACCTTAAGAACAGAGGTGTAACGTATATTTTCGTCTATTTTGAGAAATGACGAACATATTCGTTCACTCATTTTCAAATACCAAAAATGTAGATATTTATCAACAATCATCGTCCTATAACTCTTTGTAAACAACCACCAAATTATTCGTATTTAATTTTACATATACAGATATACATTCTGTATATTTATGACCTAGTTGTACCTGTCCCTCGAGTACTCGACGAGTCAGCACAACCCTATAATAACAACACCCTACCTCACTTTACCTATCCGACATGTACGTTTTCATACCCTGAACGAGTATATAATCCCTCGATTCAGTTGTATAGTTGTTCAGTTTAGTTCAGTTCTCCAACAGCTACTTCTAAGTACCTGGAACCTCTCTTGTAGAAGTCTCTAGTGAACAGATAGTCTTGCTTGTTGAATTGTGATTGAATATGTATTAATATTAACGTAGAAATATGTACTGCATGTACAAATTATTATATTATTAAATGTGTTAACTCACTTATGTGTTTTAAATATTATTGAGTCTCAAACAAATGTTAAGGTCCACTATAGTTTGTGGATGACTAATCTGAATTTATCTTAGAAATATTACTACTTTTAAGTACGTGATATTTCGTGTATGGTGTACTCCCAAAAGTGGTCGTAAATAGGTACATTACAACCTCTTTTGGCCGTTACAAGAGGGATTTAAATTCTATTTTAATGACACTTTTTAAAAACTGAAAATTTTGGTTGTTTAATTTATTTTGATTTTCCGCTATATTTTATGCAGGAACGGGTGGTGAATTAATTTATTTTGCTTTTTATTTTTGACTATTCGTATTTCATTTTGATTGGAAGAAAAGTGATGTTCAAAATTTATGTTATAGGAATCGGTTTTTTGCAGTCTGTGTTTTGGGTTTAGCAATTTGGTCTCGTAGTAGGATTTTAAGATGTTTCTCACCTTACATTAGCCTCGAGCTAATCTTTTTGATTGATGGCTTGGAATTTGATTTTGTTTTTTATAACTACCTTTAGAGGACTACCTTTCATTTTAGGTATTATAGGCACTTTTAGGTCATAGAAGAACTTTTGTACATTATCTTTGAATCTGACAATCTTTTATATTTTGGTTTTTGTTTTATTTCAAACTTTGTTTTCCAAATTTGTTTTGACTACATCTCTATGTTTTTTATTATGAATATTCTGTCTGAATTTAACTCATTTGTGTTTTGTATCTTTATTTTGTTCGACTACTTTGTTATCCACTTCCTTTTTTCATTTCTGACTCTATTGTCATTGTTAATTTTGATTTTATTTTCAATTTCACGTTTAAGTTTTCTAATATCAATTTTTTTTGTCTGCTATTAAGAATACTGGTTTGACACAATCAATGGAGACTTTCTCCTCTTTTCCAGCTATTAGTATGATGAATATTTTTTTCCATTCTATCTACTACTTTGTATGATCTGGCGTAAAGTTTCTGCAAAGCCTTTTTCATCACTTCTTCTTGCAAAATCACGGGCATTGTTGTTGCTATGTGTCTCAAGACATAGGTTTTAGATTTGCCATGAGTTCCAGCTTGTTTTAGAAATTGATTTGCATCATCTTGTATATTTTATACTATAGTTTTGGGGTTAATTTTTTTGGTTTTGTAGAAAGAATCTTCACCTAGTGCTAACTGAGCAGCTGAATTACATGTGTCCGTTTGTAACACTGATCAAAGGCCTAATAAGGTAGTTGGTAGTCTTTTATTTCATAAGTGTGTGTCATCAGCTATTATTGAGGTTTTAGAACCATATGCCACCATTCCACTTTCACATTGGATTGAGGTTGATAAGTGGTGTTGGACCTGTGTTTTGCACCCACAGTTTTTGTAAGTACATCGAATAAATGACTTTCAAATTAGCATCTTTGGTCAGTTGTAATTCTTTGAGTCACACCAAATCTAGCAACCTAAGTAGAATATATTTCAGTAGCCACTGTAAGGGCTGTCATTTCGGTCAATGGGATTGCTTCTGGCCAATGAGTAGCTCAATCTATAATGGTTAGCAGGTATTTCTGGCCATAAGAAGGTGGTAATTGATCAACTAAGTCTACGTGTATGTGTTTAAATCGATCAGTATGTTTAAATTTCCAAAGTTCAGGTTTCATTTCTACCAATTTTTGATTTTTACCAATTTAGACAAGCACGACCTAGTTATTAGTCTTTTTATTGATATTGGGCCACACAAATCTCGAGGTTATAAGTTTGGTTGCACTCCTAGGTCCAGTATGTGAAAGATTGTGTACACTATCGAACACCATTTTCCTGTATTTAGATGAAATGTATGGTCATGCTGAACCTTGGGACACATCACATGTAAGCATGGTGTTTGTGTGAGGAAGTCTTTTTTGTCTCAGCTGCACACTTGATTTTTCTGAAGATATTATGTTTAATAATTCTTCATCACCTATCTATTCAATTGAAATTTCAGCATAGGGCAACTGAGATGGTACAGAGACAGATTCTATATGGCTCAGAGTATCCGCAGGTGTATTAGTTCTCCTTTAATATACCAAATGTTTGTAGTAAATTGGCCTATGAATTCAAGATGTATCATCTGGTTTTGGGGATACAAAGTCTACTTTCTACTAGAAGGCATGTATGATAGGTAGATAGTCTGCATACACAGTAAAAGTTCTACCTTCAATGTTATTCCTAAAGTGCCTGATAGCAGCATTTATTGCCAATAACTCCCTATCCTACGTGCTATAGTTTTTCTCAGCCTTTGAAAGTTTCTTTAAGAAAAATGCTAATGGCTGATTTTGTTCATTTTTGATTATTGCACCAATTGCAAAGTCTGATGCGTCTATTACTATGTATAAAGTAAGACTATCATTTGGGTAAGCAAACAGAGTTGCATTTGCAAGCATATTTTTGACATTTTTAAATGCTGCGCCGGCTTCATCAGTTCAAATGACAGAAGTTTTGTCATGCTTTTTATTAATCTTAATTAGATTAAATAATTTGCCTGGTTTGGCAGCAGCATGTTTTAAGCAGTGTCTGTAAAGTTTGTCATTTCTGAGTAATGTCTAAATTTTAGCAACTGTTTTTGGATTAGGAAATTTCAAAATTAGCTCAACCCAGACTTTTTGAGAAACAATACCAGCAGAAGTAATTTTGTTCCCAAGAAAATCAATATTTGGTTTTGCATATTCCCATTTCCCAGGATTAATAGTTAAACTGGTAGTGTGCAGATGCTGTTATATGGTTCTCACTTTCTTCTTATGTTCCTCAATACCACCACTAGAATGTATGCAAATGTCATCATTATAGTCATAACCGTATCTTAAGTCTCTCAAAACACCGTTTATAAAGCACTTGAAAATTTGTCGTGTTTCTAAGTCTAAATGGCATTCGACGATATTCAAATAGTCCAAATGGAGTTATCAATGCAGTTTTAGGTATATAATTTTTAGCCATTGGAATTTGGTGAAAATCCCAGTTTATATCAATTTAGATAAACAGATCTTTTCCTTTCATATTTATGTTAAAATCCGTAATGTTTAGAACAGGATATTGATCAGGTTTAGCTTGGGCATTAAGGCATCTATAATCTACCACAACTTGCCATTTACTTCCTGGCTTTGGAACGATATGAATTGGTAAACTTCATGAGTTATTTGAGGGTCTACAAATTTCTTCTTTAACCACTCTATCGAATGTATCCTTAGCCACTTTGAATCTGTCTGGAGCTAAGCATCTTGCTTTTGCTACTTAGGGTTGTCCTATTGTTTCGATTGTATGAACTGTGTCATGTTTGTAACATAGGGTTTGGATTAAAAGTTGGTTCGGTTATTCCGGGAAAATCTTTTAGTATTTTAACAAAATGTCTGTTTGTCAGTCCGATATCTCTCCAAGTTTTTTTCCAAATAATACTCCCCTTCCCATCCTATACATATTTAGCTTCTATTTTAATCCTATTACTCATCTAAGATTTAAAAATGAAAACCATCCTATTTTCTACCTTCAAAAAATTATGTTCAAAAACATAATCAACACGTGAGTGAAAATTCCCAAATAAATACTGGCTCTAATTTTAACCAGTTCCAGAATTCCCTCTCTCCTGGTCTCCTGGAATACGACTAAAAAGAAGCAACCCTCGACATCGCAGTCGATTCTGCCTTAAATATGAAATTTATGCTAAATGCAACGCACAAAAGATGTTCTTAACGCTTTGCCCCGTAAAAAAGAAAAGATATACTTCCAGCAACGCAAGCGAATCGCTGTTCTTCGGCAATTTTTTCTTTTGCAGTTTTCTCGAAAACTACCGAATTAAAAGTAACGAAACTACTATCACATTTGCTTTTGCATAAAGACTACCTTTCGCGAAAATTTTCACCTCCATCCGTTGGGTAGTTTTCTCAAAACCGCCAACACAATGTGATGTAGGTACATGTACATGGCACCTACATGAAATATTTAATTAATGCTAATTTTCGTGCCTAATGTCTCATACTTAATTATTCTCCAAAAATAACTTAAAATTATTATTATGTTTTCATGAAAAATTAAATTAAAAAAATTAGCAAAGATATGGTCCGCGTTTGACAATTTCATTGGTAAAATGAACAGTGGTGCATTTTCTCGATGCGTAAACTAGTAGTGGCGTGAGATGGGGTGATCGCCCCTTTGACCCGCCGCCATTCAATAGTCGCCTGTGCATGCGGCGCAGAGTAACGATAATTCGGATTTCGCATTTTCACCAACCAACGTCATTCGCGTTCGAGTTTCCAACTTGGCGAATGCGCGTCACAGATCGTCAGATCGCCACACCAGGTGATACGATCGTGCACTTGAATACATTTACTTAACACGAGTCGGTAACCACAGATGATAGAAACAATGTGATCAGCCACCACCATAGTCAAAATTTAGACCATGCGAAGCCAGTTATACCGGTACACTTTTTTTTTTTTTTTTTTTTAATTTTCTTTTATTGCTACGTCTCGAGCTCAGAAATGCGTAAAGAAAACTTATAACAATTTCAACGAGATCGCAATCAGTATAGAAGTAGGCACCCACCCGTAACGTATGGGTTCTTTCCCCACGAGCCGTATGTGTTTAGAAAGTCTTGGATTTTTATCCAGCCATTCTTCAAATGACACCTATAAAAAATAAATTCAAAAAATGAAAAATCTTCTTTCTAATGTTTGTTTTAACTTCTCAGCCAGACTAGACCGATTTTGTTCAACTTTTATCAAAATTATAGAAGATAATCGCGTGGTAGTCCCATTAAAGTGTTTTCTAGAATCGATGAGATAATTTTTAAGTTATCTTTAAACAAAACGTTGTTAGTTTTAGAGTAATATTGCCGCTAAATCATTGAAAAAACTTGTTCAGTCGAAAAAATAAATTAATAAAAATGCTTCAAAAAGAGAAAAATACTTCTTTTGAAATTTCTCCAATAAGATCTACTGGAATTAAAGCGAAACGGAAAAAAAAAAAAAAATATTATGAGAGATTAGGTAATAATTTTTTTCAAAGAATAAAACCTACCTCAAAAAAAATAAAAAATAAAAAATACGCCAAAAGAAAAAATAATTCTTTTAAAATTTTTCCAGCAAAATCTAGTTCTAAAGAGTGGAATTACTGAAGCGGGCTGAAAAAATTTTAAAAAGATTATTATTTTTTATTTAACGCATTTTTTTTTTTTTTTTTTGTAAAATCGGCGCTATTCTTTGAAAAAAATTATTAATTTATCGTAATTATTTTCTTTTATTTCATTTTAATTCCAGTAGATCTCGGCTGGAGAAATCTTTGTCTGAAACGCTTATCACGTGACCAATTTCACAGATGTAGTTGGTTAATTGTATACTTGGGTCTAACTTGAAATAATTTTTTTCTTCGTAATATCAATTCAATTCGCGTGGTTAATTGATAATTCCGTATTACTTATTTATCTATGATATTCGCGTAGACATGCGTGAATTAATGCTGCGCAGCGGAATCGGTGCACTCTTGTCGTGAGGCAACTCGTACATTTTTAACGTTGGTTTCAGTCCTTAGGCAAGATCGAGTTTTCGAGAAAACCAAATAATTCTCTACCTACGTTTCTAGCTTTGGCGTTTAATTTCGAGTCGAACGCAATAATTTAGAAACCTTTTTATAAATACGTAGGCTACTGGGGCACAAAGAATTTAAAAACCAACTCCAAAAACCGATGCCTCGCATAGTAATTTCACGACGTTGCGATTTCCACTCGAAGGCTTGATAAAGTGACGCTGGTTTTGGTATTAATGCGGATTATGTGGAGTTATTGAAGCACTGTTTCGCCAGGCCAAGAACAACGTTGTCGCATCATACATAAACGATTTAATTCGCGATTTCACAAAACGCTGATTCGATATAGGCTACGGGTGTCAGCAAATGTATTCGCAAGTCACTCCACTCACCCGCTCGTTATTAGAGGAGAAGTGAGTGGTCGGCGAAAATGTCTTTCATTTTATGCGATAGAATACGACGCTGTAAGAATCGAAAAAAAATACACGCCTTCATTTCGGAGTCGTAGGTACACGGCCCAGCAGTGTGCACAATGCGATACCTACAAAAATTGGACCGGTTCTTCGTCACCACCTAGCGCATGATTGCGAATATGAAAAAAGGACCTTTTGATGTGTCAACGTTAAATTTTAGCTCCGAGTGAGGGTTACGCGAGACGTTACCAGCGTCAGATCGTAAGTCTCTAGGTAATGCTTCTTCGTGTGCTTGTGTGTGTGTGTGTGTGCGTGCGTCTCCGTGGTTGTGCGCGTGACCCTGCTTAATCGAAGTTGGATTCCTCAACCTCTGTTTAAGCGAGAGAGCAGAGAGCTGATATCATCGCAAGTATGAGCAAATTTGCGTAAATAAATCTCCTATCCGTAGGCTATATGATTATTTTACTGCGTCACCTTCGGCCGTTTGAAATTAAACGAAATAAAAAATATAAATTAGTGGAAAATTTTCCGTTTTAGAAAAATTCTTTAGAAATTTTCAGGTTTACACATCGACGTATCAATCTATTACGAGTATGTCCTCAGTCTGATTTCGGTGTACCGACCTGGCTACCTTAGTGGCATACTTTCGGTTAGGATAATCGTTTTAAAAGAAGGGAGATGAGTGGTGGGCTGGTGGGCTGGTGGGCTGGTGGGCTGGTGGGCCGAAATTCGTGTCTGTATCGTTTTGTCTGTATAGGTTACTAGAAGCGAGAGGAGAAGAAAACGGAAGATGGAAAGTAAATAAGAGGTGACGAAGGGTAAATAAGCCACGATGGGTGACCAAGCGATCGATCGTCCCAGCGGATAGCGAGCCTACCTACAAATGCAGGCCGGCGCTCCCAACCGAATTGATAGGCAGTTGCCTACTGCAAGGGGATCATTGGTGCCAACTGCGAAGTTGAAGATGGGCCTGCCTGTTGGCCGGTATACCCGTGCGGAGCATACGTACACGTACGTTGGCAGGCATCGAGTTGCGCCGCGATACTGCAGCACTGCGCTTGGTGCGCACGCCCGTCCGCACTTGCGTACACAATACGGTAGGGTGGCACCTGTTACAGCTACGGTGAGGCGCTACCCCTTACATACGTTGGCACGCGTCCGTACCGCAAGAGCGGCTCTTCGGCGGCTGAAGCGACCGCGCGCACAGACTAAACGCATCGGTGCCCACATCGACGGCTGTATGCGCGACGATCATTACGTTAAGGGTGGGGGGGGGGTGGGCGCAGCTCGCTGGAGATTCGACGATGCGGTGCATCCTCGCCGGGTAGGTCCCACCCCTCGTAACGAACGTCGCGGTCGGCTCGTTCTCGCGGGAATCGTCCCTTCCAATTCCGAGCCGAATCTTCCGAATCCTCCATAATTCGGACGAACATTTCCGAATCGAGCAGTGGTCAGCGCATTTACCACTCGCAAATAGCAAATACCTATTTTCCGCGCCGAAAACGCTTTCGATTCGACTCGCATTTTCTGTCGAGTCAGTCGTCGAGGTGGCGAGTCGCCACAACGCATCTACGTTCCTAATTTATCGTGGGCTCGAAAATTTCGCGTCCGTATTCGGGCGTTGCAGCGAATTGTGGGTGTGCGGCACTACGTATGCGGGAAATTTGCTTAATGCCATTAATAAATCACATTTGGGTACTACGTATTACGACACCCGGTTCGCCCGAGAGGCTCGTAACGAACTTGGCAATGAGTGAAAGCGAGTGGTGTTTAATTGGCGGCTTAAGGGTTGCAGCTGATTGTGGAGGTACCTGCGCGCACAGCGCCCACATATGTATTAGTAGGTGCCTACCTGTGAGTAGCAGGTAGGTATAGCCGTGGGAACCGTATGAAGACCGCGTAGAGGTAGCCGCGCGTCAAAGTACCGCATGCGCTCGAGTGTAAAACCATCTTTGTTTTTGTTTCACTTTGCTTTTCGTTTCGTTTCGTTTCGTTTCGGGTCAAACCAATTACAGTGTAAATTTTAATTACTATTACCGCGCATTTCGCTTTTTAACGCTGATAATCGCGCCGCCGAATAGTGGGATGTAAACGATTTCATTTTTGGAACAAATTTAACGAAATAATTTCACTTTTAAACGGAAGGTGGTTCGAAGAAGGGCGTAATTTGCGCACCGCAGCAGGTCGGCCCGTGGTCCAAATATTAAGGTGCTCGCAAAAAGGAGCGCCATCTTTGGCGCACACCGCGTCTTCTGCTTTTCACCGTTTGGTCCTTCCTATCGTGATATAGACATACGAGCTACTGCGCATACACCAGGCGCAGTATGTTTGGCAACAGCGCACAGGGCGCCGGAGTCTGTACTGGAATCGAGGCGGTCACCAGACAGTTACACTTTGGTGAGGAGGAGTGTGACAACGTATTTTACTGTCTCATGGACGTTAAACTGACTAGCGGCTAAGGCCACTATACTTCCCTTCTCGGTTGGTCGAGAAAATCTCGTAAATTAAGGGCAACGACCATCGCAGACACGTGGATCAGATTCGACTCTTCTCCGGTTGGTACTTGTCGTTGGTTTGGGTGGCCATTAGCGAATTCTCTTCAGGACTTCTTCCCCTCCTCAATCGCTCGAACATTGCAAGATTTTTCTCTCTTTTCGTTTCGCTCAAATAGGCTACCTACGCGAAACGTCGATTCGATCCGATAAATTTAAAATCGTCGCCTACCGACGTAAGTTACGCTCCTTCTCTTCAGTGGTGTACAGGTCACGAGTATCTCGAGTTGAAAGATGAAAATTCAAACCTACTTTAGCTCATAAATGTGGGTATCCGGCTCCGAAAGTTGGTCATCGAGCCAACGTAACAAATTAATTTTCCTTCTTTTCAATTACCTGCTATTCTGTCGCTATTCGTTAATGAAATATCAGCCATCAGGTAAAGTCGATCTCAATCGGTAATACGCCCTAATAAGGTAGACGTACCGTGCAGTTATACCCCGTACTCGACGGCGCAGTACCGTAATATTTTGTTGTCGTCCGGTGAAACTTGTTTTTTGCAACACCCAACCGAAAAAAAAAGGTTTTTCAATACCAGTCGACTAAACAAAAAGTAGGTAGCGAATTTCAGTACGGCCCAAAGTAGTATATTACACACACCAAGGTTCAAAAGTGAGCAATTTACGGGCGAGGGAAGTGTGTGATACGAGCGTAGCCAGTGAGCAATTCCTGACACATGCGAAGATATTTTATATAATTAATGGTCAGAAAGCTACGAAACGTTAAAATTTTCTCAACGGAACCAAATATTACTCCTCGTTACGATTATATTAAATAAAAATATTATCGAGCGCATGCGCATTTTTCAAGTTAACTCAGTCAAGGCTCGATCACTTTTTTTTTTTTTTTCTAAAGTAAAATTACTAAGTTAGTTTTGTTCTAAATAGTAGGTATACGGTGCTCGCTATTTTTGGCAGTACAGGTGCATGTGCGATTTGGGAAGATGTCTGATTGGTTGGAAGGAGGAAGAAAACATTTTCGTTCTATTGACTTTTGCTCCAGCTAAAACATTTTTGCTCCCTGATTAGAAATTCTACCTTTTGGGCCTTGGAAACAAATATCTAAGCGCATATCTTGCCGCATGTATTGCGAACAATATTTTTCGCCCTTTTTTCAGGGATTGAAGGTGAGGGAGATGCGGAGATTTTTTTATTTAAAAAAAAAGTGAAATTATTAATTATTATTTGGTTTTAAAAATGACAAAATTTTACCCTTTTTTCTGGGTCGGGGAGAGGGATGTTGCAAAAAATAGCGGGTGACAGGCGTGCAAAGCGGGTGATTGAGACTCGGGTGATATGCGTCGCTCGATTTTGGCTCATGCTGTAAAATTCCTCGCTGAACTTGTATCGCAAACAGCTACGTGTTTTACTTATTTGAAATCAGACCGTAGAATAAGAGAGAACGTGGCCAAAAATTGATTTTCAATTTATGGCAAATAATGGGGTGGGGTCTCGACGACCGGAGCATCCAGTGGTAATCCGAGTACCCATACGGTAGGTGACTCGGTTGAATTAACGTTTGTTCTTCGTGGCCGAGGTAGACGAAGATGTGTCCACGTATAGGTAATACATTATTGCCGATTGATTTTAGGTACCTTCTTATTTTCTCAGTTTCGTCGTGCGCACGCAGTGTAGATGCGTGGCTAATTTGCCGTAGGCAACATCTACCTGTGAATGGCCATTTTTGACTGACGCACTCTCACTCTCCGTCTGCGACACCTGCGGTGCGACTGAGCGACTCGCCAGTCGTAAAGACGAAGCGTCTTAGGGGTGCGACGTTGTGGGGCGGCCCAACGCCTACGATGCCTACGATGCCTACGACGCCCGGGGGTACATCTTGACGGAGGCCTTCTCGCGACCAAGTCGGCGAATGGCCGACGAATGACGCGCGACGTAGCTACACGTAGGTACGCGCCTAGGACCTACCTAACGAACTTTACTCCGTTCTGACTTTCGCAATGTCGACAGTCGACAGCGTAAAGCGTAGCTGCGTAGCGATTAGGTATCCCCACTCTTATAATAACACAGAATTCGTGGAGCGAACGACGGCCCGGTGCCAAACAAAATTTACTTTGCCACTCACCTTCGATCTCTGATCCGTTTGTGAGTGCCCGACGTTCCTCGAATCGTCTTATAAAGGGACATCATTTTGGCAAAGGTCAACTATAATTTTTCTGGCTGACGCGTAACCGAAATGTCGCGGCACGATATCGCGTATTTACTAACCGTATAATATCATAGGCAGGTATAGGCCACAGGCCGCATGTCCGCATGCGTAGGCTTCGGATAAATACTTGGTAATATCCTATTCGCTACCTGCCCTACCCGTCTCTATTCGTCGCCAACGATAATTTGGAAATCGCTACGAATTCAGGTAAAGGCCATATTTTGCTTACGTATTAACATCGTTTCACACCGAAAACGCTCGCGCACTAAACAGAAGACAAGAAAAGAAAAAATACGAATTTTTAACGCGAATTATGCGACGCGACGCGAAAACGTTCACAGCGACGGCGACGACGACGGGGCGTCGACAACGAACCAGAGAGCAAATTTTTCTCTATTTTTCTCTCCGACGCGCTTAAAATTTTTCTAATAAATAATTTTACATTTTCAATAGCAGAAATGTACGAGCGATCATATCGCAGGCACTCGTAGCGCAGACAGCGGCGGCGACGGCGGCGGCGGCGGCGACTGCACGAGTCGACAAGGTTGGCCGGACTGGAGGACGCACGCGATGGACGAGGTTCGACGTTCGAGGTGCGAGACTCGAGACGCGAACTGGAATGTGCGACTAGCGACTGGAAATGGCAACCACTGCCGCCGCCGCCGCCACCGCTACTCGCCTCCCATCGCTTCGCCACGAAGAAATTCGCTGCTGACCGCTCCATTCCATTCCTCTTCGCATTCCATTTCGCGCGCGCGCGCACACACACGCACACGCACACACACACACACACACACGCACGCGCGCGCCCGCACATCCTTCCCCGCTCTGTGCCTGGTGACGAAATTAGCGTGCAGGTATCTGAGACTCGCACCTAAGTTCGTGGCCCCAACTTGCGCGTCATTTGCCGCCCGCGCCAACGCATACCACGTACCTACAGGTACAGATACTGCAGCTGCGGTTGGCTACATACTTAGCTACCTCTCTAACTATGCCTGCGTATCTATACGTACTTCCTGTTGGCGCAGGTCTCCCACCTGCTGCCCTCGCAATCGCATCTCGCACGCGAGTTAGTTGCCCAGTTGCCCAATTGCCCAGTTGCCCGTTGCGATCCCCCCCCCCCTTAAAACGTATTCAAACGATTCGAGCAGACCGGTCGTCTCGCCGTAGTCACCTGCCGCACATCCACCGAGTACGCAACGCTGGCCACTCTTCCTTTTCCCAATTTCCGCACCATTTTCTATACCTACCTTGGAAGCGGCGCTTGCCGCCCATTTGCCCGCTTTATAGTTTTATTATGCGATAACAATAATTCATTAGTACCCGACTCTCTCAGTTATTGGTTTTCCCAAAATAAAAAAACAATTCTCGACGGTCATCCATCCAACTGGTAGCGGTAAAAATGCTGCTTCAAAAAGTGTTTTTGGCCCACATCTGCTGCCCCTTTCACTTTTTCAGAATTCCGAGAAAAAAAACCTATCTAAACGTGTGATTATACTGATTGCACCTTCGTGCCAATTTTCACTCTTCTAATTCGATGGAAAATACGAAAATTAAATGCGGAAGAAAATCCGGACTTTTTGAATTTTATATTTGTAGAAAATACGCCGTGCCTTAGGTAGGTAGGCATCAAAATGAATGTCGAACAGCCTATAATTTTCATAAAAAGTTGTTCAATTTTTTATAAAATGATAGAATCGCGCGTCAACGAGACTTGATTTGGGAGAGTATCCACGTGTCTATACCTCGGGATGTAAAGTGCAATCTAAGATTCTGAGAGGCGGAAATGAGGTTTTCGAATGACGAGTGAAATTCGATACACAAATTAACGGTTCGGCAACGGCTTCGACGAGTTAAATTAGTTAGGTACTTGGAGGATGTAATATAATATGTGGGTATGTCGCAGGTGGTTTCGGTGTCTCACTCGCGGATAGCGCTGCCATCACCACGTGTGTTTCTGCCTAAAAATCAGACTGGAGGAGGAACTTTGTGTATAAACGCTGGCGTATGAAATACCTCATTCCGGAGAATCTGATTATTCTGATTGGCCCACGTCGGTTGATGCGAGGTATTTCATTCGCCGGTGTCATTTTCCCTAAACCACTTTCCCTAATGACATTTGTCTCGACCGATAAAATCCCTAATTTTTTTCCGCTAATACCGTTATCCGAATCCGTTTTTCCCTAAATATTCATTCCTCTAACGGGCATTTCTCCTAATTTTCCCCCCCCCGGGATGTCCTACCCATGTTGCAGACTGGTTGAGATTGGCAGTTTTTTTTATAATATGCTTTTATCGGACTGCGAGTGACTAGATGAGATGCGATTCTAGCCAAGTTTTTGTCACGAATGGAAAATCAAGGTCTGTCCTAAAAGCAAGTGGTTGGAGCTGCAACAACGCATTCGTCATAATTATATCAGTATTATACCACCAATACGAAAACAATCAGCTGAAGATTGAATTTTTGTCTGCAATATCATACAATTTAACCCATATTATACCTTTCCTCGTTTTTATAAAAAAATAAAAATAAAAATATAGGGAAAACAAATTAAGGGATTTTGTTCATCAGAACAAAATGTCATTAGGGAAAGTGGATGGTGAAAAATGTCCGGAAATCGTGTATACGCGCTCAGTGGAGATATTAGCGACAGTGGACTCCAGGCCCGTAAGTAGAGGGGGGCAAGGGGAGCAACGCTCTCCCTGGCGACAACTCTTGCCCCCTGTAGCAAAAAAATCAAAAATTAGATATATGTATATCGCCCTCCAGGTTCCAGCATATCCGTTTTTTTAAACTTCTCACTTTTGTGACTGTGGGGACTCACTGGTATGAGGTAAAAAGGGCTCGGACCCCTCGACGACAGTCGCCGCCCCAAAGGGCAGGCCAATTATTCGTCTACATGACGTTAAACACACGAAACTCGTTCGATCGTAATTACCTGCATGTACTTGCAGGTAATGTACGAGTACTGAATCGTGACACGGTACGATGACGTCACGATTCGTACTCGAACCGGCCAGACATCTCTTATCTCGGTAGGGGATGATATGACCTGGCCGTTCTCACTAACGTACGTATTACCTTACGTACGTGTGTTTGTGTGCGTGTGCCAAAACCAGTATATAAACTCTTAGAACCGGCTCTAAAATCACCAGTGTTCGGTCTGGTTCTGGCTTACCCGTACTTACGTACGAAGTGGCTGAACACGCTTAAATTCTGTTGAATTTCCTTCTGGTGAGAATATCTCTCACGACAAGGTATTCCACAGTGACAATTCAAAATCTACTGAAAAACCCCAAACAAATTTATTGGCTTCTGTAATATGATTAAACTTCTCCGACTGATAAATTCTAGACACTACGCGTTGAATACAGATGTGATTTTACAATGTTTTGGAAAACTCGTAAATTTTTCTTGCCGGGCCTCGAGCCTCGATTTCCGATCTACGGCCACATCGTAATAGGATGTAGATATCTGAGGGAAAAAAACTTGCCTTACCCAATGTGGTGTTTGCCCAGCCTGGAATTTCATTCTGGTTTCGGGACTTGTGGATTCCATCGTAAAACAGTAAACAATTAAACAGTCGGTGTCCTCTCCGTCATATATATACACACATATATGTATATCCTGCAAGGTTAAGTATCTTACTACCAATGCAACACACTGACCACAATGTCCCAATAATCTTCGATTCTTCCAACAATGCCTATCACCTTACTCGTATTTTAAGAAAATAATTTAATTTTCCGGAAGACGCCCATCGGAGACGTAGGTAGGATTTCTTCAAGCGGGGAGGAGGAGGATTATCTTTTTTATTTTCGCTCGTCGCTTGAAAATTTAGAAAATTTGAGAAATTACCATCTATGGAACCCGCTGTCGAATATTTATTACCGAAATTTTTTTCAAATTTGAAAAATGAAAAGCATAAAAAAGAAAGAAAAAAGGTCGTGAGAGGCGATCGCCCGATTTGCAGCGACCCCTTAGCTACGCCCTGGCACGTAGTCACGACGGCCGAAGGGGTTGGCGCGAAAAATAAGAAAATTTAAGCAAATACGTCCTTTAGTTTTCTCTGTGGCTGTGAGTAATACGACGGATCCAACAGAGGGAAAGTATAGGCGCGGATTTCGGAATTGGAAATGACGTGAGTAAGTGAGTAAGTTGTAAGTATCGTAGCTCAATATCTGATCCATTCGTCGCCTCAACTGCGTTATTATCGCGCATTCCTTCCGCATAGGTGTTCGGGGAAATATCGTTGAAATTCAGTTTTTATTTTTCTATCTGGCATTTCACCAGCGACGAACGTCTTCATCGGCTGTGGCTGGCCGTTCGTCTGCCCGGCCATGTCCTACGTTTACTTTGTCTTTTTTCTTTCGAAACTCTACGCTGCAACAAAATACCAAATAAAGGTAAATGAATTCGCTTCACATACTTAGTCATCCACGATAGCCTATCAGAGACATACAGCTAAAGAGTTGTCCAATGCCCCATCCATCAAAAACACAAAACCTTTCGAATTCCAATATTAGTTGGTTACTGGGCATGTGTCGTAGCTTGATTGTGCGTGCGTGCGTGTGCGTGCGTGTGCGTGCGTGTGTGTTTGTATGGAAATATTTGTTTTAACTACAAAATATGCGCGGCTTTGGTTGCACAGAACGTTTAACTCAAATTGTTTCTTTTCTATCTTTCACATGTTTTTAAACCACAGCGCATTATGGAGCGTTGAACATCTCTTTAGCTGTATGTCTTTGTCTTCTATCTACCGCACCTATATCTATTTATTCTGCTATATAAAATTCAAAAACATCCGCATTTCTGTCTGCGTTTATTTTTCGTACGCCTCGGGTAGATGAGTGAAAATTGGCACGAGGGTGCGTTAGTATCACGTTTAGATAGGTTTTCAAAATTCTGAAAACGTCAAAGAGGCAGGAGATATAGGCCAAAAACACCTTTCGAAGCAACATTTTTTCCACTGTCAGTTGGATGGGTAACTATCGAGAATTGTTTTTTTTTTCTCTTTTCGTCTATCCAAATACTTTTTTACTGATAAGGTTTCGGGGAAATTTTATTGACTTGTGCCAACGTGCTGATAAGCTCAGACTCCCAATTTCTCCAATAAATTACGATTTAATCATGATCGAGGGCATACAAAATGGGAGGTTTAGGAGGTATGACGCCCCAAAATGTTTTCAAAGTTGAAAAACCAGAATACTAGTTGTCAACCCTCATCACATTTGTTGTTGTTGTTTCGTTCTCAGTGTATTTTTCAGTTTTTTTTTTCTTCTTTAAAGTTGAGCAGTGATGTTATCAACCGAGTACCTGCCCGTACCCAAGTATTATATGTATAGACTATAAAAAAATCAGATTAAATTT
The DNA here is from genome assembly GCA_011428145.1 of Ericerus pela. Classification (NCBI taxonomy): domain Eukaryota; kingdom Metazoa; phylum Arthropoda; class Insecta; order Hemiptera; family Coccidae; genus Ericerus; species Ericerus pela. The sequence goes on from WOFM01000550.1 coordinate 1,397,516, forward strand.
AAAAAATGGTGTCATCAATTTTCTCTTGCTGGGAAAACGGCAAATTTTCATCATCCCCTCCCGAACTCTTCCCTGAGGTCAATTTTAATGCCCCATTTGGTAAGAAAAAGAAACGATCGATCATGGGAGAAAAATTTTTTTTAAATCGAATCAACAAGTATAAGGGAAAGGAAAAGGATGTACTAAGTTAGGGCGAAAGGAGGGGGGTCGAAAGTGGGGAATCATTTTGTTTTCAAAAGTTCATCGAACGAACGATAGGCACGAGGAACGCGCCAGCAAAATGCGAACGAATAATTTCGTCATTTTGCCGCGAACGAGCGTAAAAAATTTTCCACGAACCTTAATTTCGCGTTGCGAAAATGGAAAACACTCGTTGGTCGTCGAATTGCTGGCTGCAGCGTAACTGCGCAACTGCGCAACTGCGCAACCTCGTCGACTAGTCGTGTTTTTGCTCGCCACTGTCGCGGTCGCGGTCGCTGCTCCCGCCGCCGCCGCCGCCGCCACCATCACCACCACTGGCGTTGTAAAAAGTTTTTTACGCGATTTTGGTGGAGTAGCTACTGCTAGGTACCACCTCTTTTGTGGCAATTGTGTGCACACTTCCCTCTATTGCGGTTTGTATGTGTGCGTGTATGTGTGTGTGTGTTTAGCAGGTTTTCAAACTTGCTACTTTAGACGGTGTGTGTTAGCCAAGTTGGGATTGGGACTGTGAAAGTTTTTTTCGCTTCACTTTTGACATAACAATCAGAAATATTTATATGTTCGCATGTACGTTTATTAGGCAATTATCTAAGGTACGATACAGGACGTAATTTTCGTGCGTAAAGGCTGAAATTTAGTACGTGTGAAGATTTCGCCGTAATCTCGGATGGGATTGTATTCTGTGAAAATCGGTTGAGAGGTTGGGCCAAAATATAGGTTCCACCGGTGAACGTCGAAACATGATTATCGTTCGGTAGAACTGAAATTGGGTAGGTAGCTGGTTCTGAACCTAATGAAAACCGGTACCGAGTTTGATGAGAATCGCGTCAAGCAGCTTGGTCACGGGGCTGAAAAAATTCCGCCTATGCGCGCTAAGGCGTTGTTATCATTCGATTGGGCTAAAATTTGTACGTAGTTGGTTCTGAACGTAAATAAAAACTGGTATCGTGTATAACGAATATTTGTCAAGCGGTTTAGCCATTCCACCAGTGGGGCTTAAAACGTAATTATCATTCTATAAGGTTGAAATTTGGTACATGGGTAGCACCGAACATACCGAATGCAGACGTAAGTGTTTATGAAAATCAATAAATTATGAAAAAAAAAAAAAAACGTAAAAAAAAAACCAAAAAACAAACCTTTTAAAAGATTTTGGTAAAAAAATCAAAAACTGTATTCAGACAGATGTAGAAGGAGACGAATAAATATACCATGTGACGTGGGTAAAATGAGATGCGGAAAAACTTTTATAAAAAGAGACGAAGACCTGCTTTCGTAGGGTGTAGTTTGCTGCGCTAGAGTTTTTTGTTTCACTTTCGCTCGCAACACGCAGCGTGCAGTGATACGAGTAGCGCTACAAGCGGCGTAACCTTGCCTCGTAACGTGTCTGCGGCTTTGTGGTGGGAGGCGACTACCGAGTGCCATAAGATACGCAGGTAATTGGAGCGCGGACGATGAGAATGGACGGCGACGGAGGTGCGATTGTAAAAAATAGTGGCGCTTCGAGTTATTCGCGACGCCAGTTGCCTCTCGTGTCGACGTGACGCGCCGCCGCACCGAGTCGAGTGTAAGCCGCTCGTGCAAGCGCACGCAATTCGCCCCCCTCCCCCCTCTCCCGTTCCCTCACCTTTTCGCAGGTTGGCCAACCAACTTTTCCCGAACTTTCGCGCCTCTTCCTCGTCGATTTTCGTTGGTGACGCGCGCATTTTTGGTGCTTTGGTAAGCTGGCTGCGCAGCTGTTGGCCATTACTCGAGTAATTAAAGTTCCAAATTTGCAGTTTGCAGTTTGCATTTTGTTAGCTGTTCGCGGTTTGCGATTCGCCGTTCGTTCGCCGTTCGCCGTTCGCCGTTCGCCGTTCGCCGTTCGCCACGATGAAGGATCCGATATTCTTCGATAGTAGCGGCCTTCATTACAACGTAAGTACCTACTTATCTACCGCGCGCCGATGCGCAACCTCATCCTTCACCGCGACCCTTCGATTCGATTCGATTCGATTCGATTTTATGCATCGTTTGTAGGCACTTTAGTCGCTCGAGTGCGAATGCAGTGCCTGCTAATCAACGGACTACGTTTCTTTCGGTTTAATTGGAGAAAAACAATTCCACCGTATACGCGACGTCGTCGCCGACTACTCGTCGAAACCGGTTTTCGTTTACCTGTCTCCTCCCCGCCCTCACCGCCGCCCCTATTTTTCACACATTCGAACAACAAGTGCGGCGGACCTATCTACGCTACAAAGCGTAACGTTGTACACGTCGCAATGATTAATGGTACCTACGTTGTTACCTAACCTATGTAGGCTATTGTTCGGCTCGCGCAGATCCGCGCACCCTCGACGATCATTTGCTCGAAATTGGTTGAAATACTCGTTGAACAATTAACGCGCTCCGAATGTTCGCGTCCCCGACCCCTTAAAAACATTGAAAAAAAAGCGAGTCGCAAACGCGGGTAGGGGTACCGAGGTACGTACCTCGGTCCGTTCGGTAGGCGCAATAACGCATCGTTTGCGGATGCACGGAGTAGCCTACAGTCTGCGCTCTCGTAAGTGCATTCCGCATATTACGCCGACGATACAGGCACTCGCTCGAAAGTGCGAATCTTTTTGCCCTGAAATTGTCGACGGCAGTTCTTTCACTCGCAATCGTCAAATTCGAAAGAAATAATTAGGTACCGATTACCTACGTTTCATCGAACAGCGTAGGTAATCCACGATCGACTCTGCACATTTCAAAAAATGGCCGCATCGAAATCGCATTCGCACCTCGCCGTCGAGAGTGCGCTTCGAAATACCGAACGCGGACGAAGGCCATCGGCCAACGAGATTTCCGGTTCAAATGAAACACCGCAACTCCGGTGCCTACGTCCAACAACCGAAACGACACGTGAAACACTGATTTTTTTCAGACTGCGCGTGCGCGGTACCCGCAGCCAGTCCACTCAGTTTCAACGTTTCGGGCCGAAATAAAAATGGGCGCTAATAAATCGGAGCAGTTTTTGGGAAGTGAACGATGGAAGTTGAGCGGACTGTACCTGCCCCGGACTGATTACTTGGGGGCTACGATGCGGTTGCCCACACATCAGGGGTCGCCCTTTTCATTCCTAGCTGCAGCGATACCTACGTAGGTACGTAACTGCAGCATAAAACAGCAACAATACGTTGGCCAACCGATTTGCGCTCTCAACCATTCAGTGGCCACCGCAGAAAATGTGACGCGACCCGATGCGAATGTCTTTCGAATTGCATTTTATTTTCACCGAATACAGAATTTTATTCAGAAACCAACTGGAAAAATGTCGAGCCTTTTCAAAGGTACCCTACGTGTCGGGGCACTGAAATTTTCGACGTGGCGATTTTCACTTCGGGACTCGGACAAGTACCCGAATTGTGGCGGAAAGCAGCGAAACGAATTCCTTCGAAGAAGTGCAAATAGTCGATCTGAGCGCCGCGTAAATAGTTTTTAATTACGAATAAAATTGCCGTACTACCTTAAACATTTATCCCAAATAAGACTGGCGAAACCAAAACGAGATGCGAGTCTGTGGTGCGCAGGCAAGAGAGTATTCAACTTCTCTGAGAAAGCGCAGCGTTGTTCTCACTTATTCCCTAAACGCTTATTTCGAATTTTCGTCATTCCCATAATATTTCGGCGATCTCGTTTAAAGTATATTTAGGTACGTTTAATAACTTCGTTATTTTAATTTTTAAGAAAAGTTTTCAAAGAAAATCTACTCGTTTACAATCGCAGATACGAAAGGACCTGCGGTGAAGGTGGATACGATTTTCATCTCATTAGGTCGACTGTTTTGGAAAATTTTAGCAAAATTTTGGAAATTTATACGTACATTACAATATATATATACGAGGTGACCGTTGAAAGCCGGAAATATTTTGCTGGTGGGTTCTTCGTTTCAAATGACCAGAGAAGTAAAATAAAATAAAATCAAATAAAAAAACTTATGAAATACTTAGTTGTTTGCGATACAAGTACAAAAAGAAGGTGATTTTGATACACGTGTGAATTTAGCAAAACAAGCCGAAGGCGAGTGCTGAAAATCACAAGAGTATCAATCACCAACATTGCAGGCAAGTTACAAACTATTTTAACACCACTCCACCAAAAAAATAATTAATCATTAATAATAATAATAATAATAATAATAATAATAATAATAATAATAAAAAATAAATAAATAAATAAATAAATAAATAAATAAATAAATAAATAAATAAATAAATAAATAAATAAATAAATAAATAAATAAATAAATAAATAAATAAATAAATAAATAAATAAATAAATAAATAAATTAATAAATAAATAAATAAATAAATAAATAAATAAATAAATAAATAAATAAATAAATTAATAAATTAATAAATAAATAAATAAATAAATAAATAAATAAAAAAGGAAAATATTTGTTTGTTTTTAGAGTCAAATAATTAATTTAATAATTCTACTTTAGAAAAAACAAAACACTGAGGGAGCAGTTGAGTCGTGTAAGAAAGTGATCGAGCAATGCGAGAAAGTCAACTCAAAAGTGCGCGTGCGTCTAATAATGTTTTCTCGCGTCTCATTAAAATTTGCTACTTTTTATTCAGTTATGAAGGGCATTGAAAAATATATCGGTTGGTTGAGAGTTGCAAAAAAAGATGTTACGCAACATTTTTCACATGAATGTATCGGCAGAAAAGGCTACCCCAGCGATGATGACAATTTTGTAGTCACCCTTGATATGCAGTTAACTGCACACGGGTGTTAAAAACAAAAATAGCGGTATCGGAAGTATCGCCCGGCTGATCGAATCCAAAATTGGAATTGTGCAACAATGAATCAAAATAAGTAAATACTCCGAATTTCGTGGCTATTGGTGTAAAATTAAGCGTTTTATAGCCGAAACAAAAACAAAAATGGTAGTACCGAAAGAACCTTCCAGCAGATCCGCGCCAAAATCCATAGGTTTGTTCCTTGGCTCAGTAAAAATGTTCGTATCAAATTTCGTGATTATCAGACAAAAATTGCGACCTGTATTGCGGGAACAAAAAATTGACATTTTATACATTATATATAAATATGAATTTCAGTTACTAGTGGTAAAATTTTTCTGAAGCCATAAAAGCAAAAACCCGCCCACCCCCAACCCTGGGGGCTAATACCGCACTAAACATAATAAGTTGCTTTTCTAAAGAAAACCTACTTAAAAATATTTGTTCTGAATTTCGAAATTACACAGTTTGAAACAATTAAAAACAAAAACTGACTTGAAGGAAATACCACCCTTTCGATCTACACTAAAACTGGTAAAATGTTACAACCAATTATAATAAATATTTGCTCAAAATTAAGCATTTTATTGGCAGACTAAAAAGTAAAGTCTCACTTTATGTAAATACTTAAGTAAGAAGTTTAAAATTTTTAACCTCCCCAAGCAAATAGAAAACAAGTTCTATGACGGATCCAAGTCCAAAAAACTCATGAATCGAATCTCAGATGGGAATCCATTCAAATAATTAATACATCTTCATGTGTAATCTCTTAGGTAAGCAAAGGCTAAAAAATTTTATGTATAGAGTTTTTAGCTGCCTCCAATGTCAAAGAAATCAAATTCTTAAAAAAGAATTTGGCATCTACAGCCACGAAACATTTGCTGGGTTGGGACATACGTGCAACCAAAAAAGTGGACTTGACCAAAAAATGGCCAAATCTGAGGATCTGCTCTCCAAGGGAAAGTAATATGCATCGTTGATCAGTATAACAGATATGTTGATTTTTACAAAAAGGAAAGCCATCAAACAGTGACAGAATGAAAGAAATTTGTTCCTTCTCTTTCACATTCATTAAATGACGTCGATTCCTAAATAGGAGAAAGACATCGGCAAGAGAAAAGTTGAAGAAAAATTGTCCCATCTCACTCACACCCTTGCGAAAATGGAAGTGAAATTAAAAAGACAGAAAATAAAGATATCTCCTGTCACAAATGCAACAACTTTGCAAGTCTAAGGCCATAAAACAGAAAGACAAGTGGCAGTGTCCTTTGTCTATCTCACGTAAGATTTCTCAACAGTAGACCTATTGAAAAGTTAAGATGCGTATGTGCTGCCAACCAACACATATAACAACAAAAGGATTCCTCCCTTACAATAAAGGAGGAATTACCAACAGATGCGCACACAATGAGAATAAGGTTCTTTCATTTAAGCTGTGAATGAAAGGATGAATGATGTGATCATGTAACCAACGATAATCCTCGAAGGAATTTCAGAACTAACGTAATTGCTGCTATAGACAATGAGAGCTGCGAGTGCATAACGTTCTGCAAATTTGACTATAAATTATTGTAGTGCGTGCTTGTATTTTTTATACTGCTTCTTGCATTTTGTATGGGAAAATTTGTCATCAGTCATGTAATTTGGAAATGACTTAAAATTTTTTTAGCTAAATTAGCTAAAAAATCATTTTCTAGGGGACCAGAAACTAAGACAGATTCTCACCAGTGTTGGAGTTTTTCAACTTACTTCAAATGGTTGAGGTTGAAGAAAAGTATAAACGTCTTCCAAAGCGAAATATCTTCCTCATTTTCAGTAAAGAAGAGATAAATTTGTTTGTCCTCGATTCTCTACAAAGTAAAATTGAAGCGAAGTAATCATGTAAGTTGTGATACTTCACTAATTACAATCCATGGTATTTAAGGCTCACAAATTTTAGTAAAATTTGCAAACCTAACTACATTATGTAACCTTCACATATGGAAATTGGCCCTGGTATTTGTATTTTACATGTCAAATCATGGATCTTACATACAACCTACAGCCGATTTATATGGTAGTAGGTTAGTTTCGAACTTATATAAATTCAAAACTTAAGAATGAAGACCACCAAACAGTTGCTTTTTGTAAGCAATCTTTCGATGCTAGTGTTTTTATATGTTGCAAACATCTTCTAATTAAACGACCTAATCTTCAATGTATTAATAATTTTTGTATAGTAGTGGTTTTTTGATTTAGTGTTTCATTTTCCTATATAATAGTACCGTCATTCTCACAATTATTTTAATTATTGTTATTTTCTTCTACATGATTATCATTATTTGTTTTGATATTTGTATCATTGTTATCTTCTGTATTTTGTGGTTCATCTCCCCAAACTAATTGAAGGTTCTCTAATTCATGTTGCATTTCCTCTTAATATTTTGTCTTCTATTTTTAATTCAGTGGTCATGTTATCCCATTTATCTTCAATTTCTTGACTTATGGGCATACATATTTTTGGTTTTGATGATACTTTAATCAGATTTTAATGTATACCTATAAAATAGTCCATTTTCTTTAATTGCTGTAATTAAGATTTCTCCATTTTCTACAAAATATATGTTGGCTTCATTTTTATGTTGACTGATGTACATTATCCCTGTATCAGTTATTTTAATAGCTGATGTAATGTCATGATTTAGGTTTGGAACATAATGTACTTACATCGACTAATTCGATTAAGGACTGTTGCTTAAATAAATATTGGATTTTTATTTTTATTTTGCCAGTACCTACGAAATGCATAAATGGAGGCATCTTTATCAGCACATTTTAATTTGACTGAAGTTACAAATTTAATGACATCTGAAAATTTATTTGAATTAGATGTTAAATGTACTTCTACAGCTCCATCCAAAATCACTTGTTTTTTTTTTTTTTTTTACTAATTTTTGGTTGGTTAATTTATTTATTTAATGGCCATTCATCCGATTTTGGTTTTATGGTTTTTACCATATATGACATTTTTACTAGGGGTTCACTTGTTTCTCATTTACTTGTGTTACTGGAATTAATTGTATTATTTCTGGGTGTGTATTGATTTGGATTTTTGTTTTCCAAATTTTCATTCCAATTAGAATTTTGTGTCATATGGCATTTGAAGCACCTTACATTATTTTTATTATGATTATTATTTCGACTGCCATTTCCTCTAAAATTATTATTTTGGTAATTTCCTCTATTATTATTTGGGTATGGATTATTATTTTTATTTTCATCTGTGTGGCTACTTGTGTTATTCGCATTATTATTATTATTCCTATAATTAGTGTTATTATTTTGATGGAAATTATTATTTCCACCTCTGTAATTATTATTATATCATCCTCTGAAATTATTATTTCGTTTATACTTACTTTGGCTATTATTACTAACTTGAGGCATTTCTTTCTTTAACATTGAATCTCGATATTTTTGATTAGAATCATCTCTTAATATTCTCCTAAAATTATCTAAATATTTTTCTCTTTCAGGTAAATTCTCAAATTGTATTTTATCAATAGTTTGTTTGTAACATAATGCTAATTCCTAATTTCTCAGATTTGGTTACTTCTTTCCCTGAATTTATATCATCTGTTACTAACTCATCCAATTTTATTTTTATTTTTTTTTTTAGAAATTCTCTCATTTTGCCTACTGGTTGATATCTAAATGCCGTCCATTTTGCCTTAGCCATATTTGCAATTACAGAAGTTTTTGTTCCATATAATTATATTATCTAATTATTGTAACATCATTATAGCTGTAGTACAATCACAAATTAGTTTAGTTATGTCATTCGATACCCTTTCCAATATAAATGCTTTTGCATTATCTTAAATTTTATTGTACAGTAACATTTTTAAATCTGATCTTAAGTTTAGATTATCTATATTCATTATGTCTGGTTTTAAGTATTCGTGATTCCCAAATATATTATATATTTCACACCAATCAAGATAATATCTTCCATTGAAAAATTTTCCTAATGAGGACTGGATAGGTTTTGTCTCAGAATTATTGGCCCTAGTTTGATCTATTGATTTCTATTATTGAAACCCTATGAATTTATTTTCTCAAACTACTGTTAATAAATATTGTGAGTTTTTAGTTGTGATATCCTTAACATTTTTTGCTGGATCCTCTATTGTTGCTTGCAATGAGTAAGCCAGTTTGATCTATTTTTTATATTCCATACACAAAAATTTTAATAAAATATTATATTATCTACATATTTTTAAAAAATAGATGTATGAAACAATTTTATACTTTTACAGAGCTATAAATTTGTGTTGAAAAATAATGTGGAGTTAATTCCAAAATAGTCATCCATTTTTCACTACTTTTTTTCCTATTCTACCTAATATATCTATTGAAAAAGTTTCAAGTATAATTTCTCCAGTGAAATATAAGAATATGTAAAATTATACGTTTCTATTCTTAAATTTATGATTTTTTCTCCTTCAAATTTTGTAATTAAGTCTTTAAATAATTAATGTGATGATTCATAAAAAATATCCAATTGCTGAGTACAATAACACAAAATTTTACTTTCAAAAATGAAAGCACAATCCACCAAAATGAATATTTATTTATTGAAATATACTATACCTGCGAACACAATTTTTTGAGCGCAGTTCTCTGTAAGTTTTATTTGAATATTTGTGGAATATCCCTACCAGTGTAGGTTGGTGTAAGTTAGTGTAATCCTATCAAACAGAACTATTTTCTCGCATAGTTTTTCTAAGTGTTGTAGGAAGATTAATGTTATTTATATTTTATTCACAAAACGGTTTAAACATGTCAGATTTTTCTGCTGTTTCTTTGTATGAGATTTTACAAGTATGAGGAACATATTTTTATGTCTCATCATGTTTGATTCTTAGCCATATTTTTGAGAAGAGCTGAGAGTTTTATTATATTATTTGAAGCAATAATTTTTTATTTTCAAGATCTGGACTTGTTTCAACTTATATTGGAGTGTGGTACGACTTATTGTATTTTTGGGATATGGGAATAAATGAAATATATTTTTATGTGTATACGTTTGTATTTTCCAGGATTTTTATTACTACATTTTCAAGTTTTGTTCTATCTAAAGATTTTGTTAAAATATCTGAAAATTGATTTTCTGAGCTTATTGATCTGAAATTTATTAGTTTTTCCTCCATTGCTTTTAAAATCAAGAAACATTTGATCATCTTCTTCGTCTTCTATTTCTAATTCAACTGAAAAATTATCCCATTCATCCTTATCCCCTTGGATTACAAGCATACAAATTTTTGTGTTTTTTTTTTTACTAAGATCATTTTCAACATTGCAGTGTTCATAAAATATTCCATCTTCTTTTATTGCAATTATTAAAATTTTCCATTTTCTATGAAATAGAAATTCGTCCTATCTATTTGTTGATCAATGTTGATTAATCCAGTATTTGTTATTCTTATTGCAAAATTATATCTATATTGAGGTCTGGTACACAGTGGACATTAATGAATTCTATTAATGACTGTAATTTAAATGAATTTTTGATTTTGATTTTCATTTTTCCAGTGTAGGTGGCATATAAAAATGCATATTTTCCTGCACATTGTATTTTTATTGGAGTGATTAATTTTATAATATCTGTTAATTTCTCCAAACCTGAAGTCAAGTGTACTTTAGCTTCTCCATCTAAAATTGCTTTATTTTTTAATTCACAATAATTTTCATCATGTTTATCAATTTTAATTAGTTGATTCAAAAACTATTCATTTGATTTTGGTATAAATTTTTTTACCATACAAAACATTTTTACTGGATGTTTGGGGGTTTCTTTTTAATTGGCATTTGTATTATTGTTATTTGAAGGTTTTGATGGGTAATTGCTTTGATTTTTATTATGATTTTCATTATTCTCATTATTATTGCTACGAGGAGTGTTCAATAAAGACTGTCACTCACGCTGCTAATGACAAATGGGTGAAGCTACGTGCCTGAAACATGTGGCATTCGATTCCTCGTTCAGTTTTACATATATAGTCGAAATTTCAAGGTGATCGGTTCGGTTGTACTGTTTTTATAATTTTTTTTCTGAAGTATTCACGATTTTCGCCTCTAAAGTTTACGATGCCGGATTATCGAGATCAACGGTACATGATTAAATTTTGTGTGAAATTAAAAAAATCCGCTATTGAAACCTACACCGAGTTGAAAAAGGCATTCGGTGATGATGTTATGAACAAAAGAACGTGTTTTCGGTGGCACAGAAGTTTTTTTAGTGGCAGAGAGAGCTGTAAACTGGAGGGAGGAGATGGCGCGCCTGTTACCGCGCTTACTCCAGTAACAATCAACACTGGCACAGCGATTATCCGCACCAACCCTCGCCTAACCATCAGACAACTATCACGAATACTGGACATATCGGTAGGAAGTGCTCACACATTATTAAAAGACCATTTGAACATGTCACGAGTGTGCGCTCGCTGGATACCACACTACCTGACACCAAATCAGAAGGGCAACCGTATTGACATCTGTCGTTTGTGGGCGGATTGTGTAGCGGAGGAAGGCGATGCTTGGTGGAAAAACATCATAACAGCTGACGAAAGCTGGATTTATTGTTATGATCCCGAAACTAAGCAGCAAAGTAGCGAATGGGTCGGTAAAGGCGAGCCTGTACCAAAAAAGTTTTGAGGCGAGAAGTCAGCTGTGAAGGTGATGGTCATTACTTTCTTCGATTACCGCGATATGGTGTACACCCACATGGTTCCACAAGGCCAGACAGTCACTGCAAAATACTACATATCCGTTTTGAAGCAGTTGGTGAAGGATCATATCCCCAAAAAGCGTCCAGACCTCATAGGAAATTGGAAACTTCATCAGGACAATGCGAGAGCATACGTCGCCAATGCGTCGCTCGCGTTCCTCGCCAAAAAAAACATCGAAACAGTGCCGCACCTACCTTATTCCCTGAATTTGGTTCCAAATGACTTTTTTCTTTACCCCCAGGCCAAAAAACACCTCAAAGGCAAACGTTTTCCCTTTGCAAACGCTGCTGTCAAGGCTTTAGAGGCGGTTTTAAAAACAATTTCTAAAGATGGCTTTGAACACATGTTCCTGGAGTGGCAATGGCGCTGGAAAAAGTGTATAGACTTGAATGGAGAGTATATTGAACGTGAACCGGTCGATGTTGCTTAATTTTTATAAATAAAGTTTTTCTGACGGTAGTGACAGTCTTTATTGAACACCCCTAGTATAACTGCAATTTTGTGCTGTGTATTCATTTTGATTATATTATACGACATCTTATATTGTTATTGTTATAGTTATTATTCCTATTATTTCCTCTATAATTACTTCTATAATTATTGCCTCTATAATTAATATTATTATTGTAATTATTCACATTATTCGGGCTATTTAAATTTTTATTCCATTTGTTTCATTGTTATTATGGTTATTATTATTATTATTATTATTATTATTATAATTACCATTTTTATAATTATTGTTGTTACCTCTATTGTTTCCATTTCTGCCTTTATAATTATTATTATAATGTCATCTAAAATTATTTTTATTATAATTTTGGTTATTATTACCATTTTGATTTTCTTTCTTTAATGTTTGATCACAAAATTTCTGATCTGCATCTTCCCTTAAAATTCTTTTAAAATTATCTAAATTTCTCTCTCTTTCAGGGAAACTCTCAAATTGCATTTTTATCAAAGCTTGTTCATAACATAATGCTAATTATAAATTTTATAATTCCTCATGCTCTGATATTTCCTTTCCTGCATCTCTTACATCTGCTGTTAAACTATCCCATGTTTTTAAAGAAAACTCTCATATTATCTCCTGGTTGGAAACTGAAAGTCGTCCATTTTGTTATTGCCATGTTGGCTGTTACTGAAGGTTTAGTTCCATAAATATTAGGTATCCAACTTTTTTTACATCATTATTGCTGTATTACAATCTTTTATTTGTTTTGTGATTTCATTTGATACTCTCTCTAATATAAATGCTTTTGAATTATCCTGAATTTTGCAGTAACTTATCATTTGATGATCAAGTCTAAAATTTAAATCATCTATATGCATTATGTATGGTTTTAAATATTGATATTCCCTAAAAATATCATAATATCCACCCTTTCTAATTTTTGAAATAATCAATCTGTGTGGACAATACTCGTATGAGGTAATAGGGGCTCGTACCCCTCGACAACAGTTGCTGCCCAAAGGCTGGCAATAATCGTCCTCATGACGTTAAACAAATTTACACTGGTGCGTTTGTATGTTTGTACCTGTACGTACGTACAGGTAAGATACATTGCACGGGCTGAGATCAATTACCTGATAACGATCTCGGTAATGTCACAGCCTGGTACCAAACGCGCTGCGTCGTTTCTTATCACCTCAACAGAGGCAAGAAACGACGTAACGCATGACATAATTACGTACATGTACGTATGCATGTGTGTCTGTGTGCGTGTACCAAATCCTGTATATAAACTCTCAGAACCGGCCCGGCTCAAAAATCGCCAGTGTTTGCCGAGGATTTGGCTCTCCCATACTTAACTGTATGAAGTGGCAGAACACGCAATTACTGTTGAAGACCTTCTAGTGTGAATATCTCTCACTCCAAGGTATTCCACACAATCTGTGAAAATCTAAATAATATTTTCCATTGAATATTTTTTCCAAGGGTGCTTGAATTAGTTTAATTTCCATGGGGGTTTCCATTATTTTTTCTTCTGTTTTTTATAAAATGCAATACACTTTCCTCACTATTTGTACTTAATTTATATTCTGTATTTCCCTGTGATATATTTTTTATTTTTCTATTAATTCTTTATCTAATGTTTTTTCTTTTGTATCCAGTTTATATATTTAGGGGGACAAAAAGTTATTTATTTATTGATTATTAAAAAATTTATTTATGAATTTCTGTTCAGATTGTGGTGAACTATATATTTGTGAAGAAAAATAATTTCGTGTAGAATCTAAAATTTTCATCCACTTTTCACTACTTTTTTCTTCAATTCTACCTGAGATATCAAAAATGAAGGATTCTAATATTATGTCGCCTGTAAAGTATATGAAAAATGGAAAGTTGAAGGTTTCTATATGTAATTTTTTACTTTTTTCACTTTCAATTTTTTTTATTAATTCTTCAAAATCTTCCTTTGATAATTTAAATTTTCCTAATGTTTTTTCTTTTAAATTTAAATGGTTCGACCTATAATTATAGTACTTGGGACACAATCGCTCAAAATAAAATATTTAGTGACTCAATAATGTATACTACCTGTGAACAGATGTTTGTCGTGTGAAAATATGTTGATCCTCTTCTTTACTAATGTCGAAGTGTCGATCTCCATTGATTGCTTCTTCCTTTTTTTGTCAAATTTTGACAGATGTTGGCCCAGAAAATGTTGGTTTTCAAGTTGGATAGAACTACGATGTTTCTTCAAAAACTGGTATGAATACTTGAATTTAAGCACATCCCAGGATTCTTTGATGGTCCTCACAGAATTATTAGTTTGGTACTTTCAGAGTTAGTCATTAGTAAATCAGGAACATTAATTTCATAAATCGTATAAAATTGTGTTTAACTACACATTAAATTCATAAAAATATTTTGTATACAATTATTTCACATTTAAAAATTTGCACAAACAAATAACTCACAATATAAAAAATTGAATATATTCTGCATTAGTATTACTGTTGTATTGGTTTTCACAAAGAATCATTCAAAATACTGTAGTGATGGCTACCATAATATAAGAGAGGTGCGAAGACTTTTGAAAAAAGAAGAACTGAATACGACCAGTTGCAGAAATATAATAAATGAATAAGCAAAATATAATATTTGAATAAGTATGGTAGCGAAGTGCAGTGCTAGCGTAGATTATAATTAATGTATGTGATTACACTGGAAGATGGAACATATTATATATATATACACACACGACTGATGACGATGATGATGATGATGAGTGAGTGAGAGAGAGAATTTTGTATCAACATAATGTGATAACATGAGTGAGTGGATGATGAGTGTGGGAATTTCATACGGACAAATTGTTGTCCTTTTACTTGTATGTTTTTTAGAATGTTTGTGTCAATGGTGGGAGGAATGAACTATTGATAGTTATTGATAAGCAGAAAGTCCAACCTTTGAAGATATATATATATATATGATAGAGACGACATAATAGTGGTTCAGTGTTACACCTATGGATAGCACTACCCACACCATGTGTTTTGATTTCTGAAAATCTGATTGGATGAAAAAATTTTCATTGGCATTTGTTTGTAAATACTGATGTACAAATTACCCCATTCTGGAGAATATATCTGATTGGTGATGTTGATTCATGTGAGGTAGTTTGTATGCTGTAGATTTTAACAACAGTTGATTACTTGTAAAACAGCAGCATGTTGCCTCCATCATGTGGAATATGTGTTGGAAGAGTCTGACAGTTCCCATCCCTATGAAAGATCCTCCAGGATATATATATGATGGAAACGACATGGAAGTTTTATCATGGGGTTGAGTGTCCAGACAATAAATGCCGCATGCTGGCGTATGAAGTACCCGAGACTGAACACTCCAACCAATCAGAATCAAGAATCGGTGTAAAAGTGAGGTACTTCGTACGTCAGTGTTTATAATTAAATGTACGTGGCGAGATTTTCCTCCAATCAGATATTTAGATGGAAGTACACGTGTTTGTAGACGCGCTTTCTATAGGTTGGACACCGAAATTGCCCTTGTGTCGTCTCCATCATATATATATTCATAAAGATGAAAGACGCATTTTTTTATCAGTAAAATGTTTTTTTCTTGTTATCGTAATGCGACGAATCTTTAAATTCAGATTAATATCAGATTTGAATAGTATTGGTATGTTGTATTATGGTGATACTATTTTTTTTAGTAAGTAATGGTGCAAGAAGCAATGTAGTAACCGCGTATGCGTAATTAATATTTAATAATTTTTTATGTTTTTGATTATGGATTGCCGTCGATAATTCTCGCTTTAATCTGGCGTAAATTATGATTAAGTTATAACGTTTTATTCGTGGGTCGCGGTTTGATTGAATGAGTCGAAAGTTAGTTGTGAATATTCGGTGCTTTTCCGATATCTTCACTGTGATACTGAGTTTTACGTCGACTATTGATTCGTTAACATGGTTCGAATTTCGCAACTGTGTCGAGCGATCGTGATTGGAAAAACAAATATCATTTTGGGACAGAGTCGATTACGAACTGTTTCCGTAAGTTTTTATTAGTAAACATAAAAACTATCCAAATATCGACGGTCTGCGCTCATCTAGCGTCGTTACTATGTACGAATAATTAATTCAATATCTGCGAAACATCTATGCCTTATGAAACGAATCCGGTATGTTGGATTTTTTTTTTTGACGTTATATAAAATTGTTGTCCTTTCGATGATCGTTGCCAATTCTGTATAAATATTATTTATTTTTCGCTCAAATCGTCCCGTTTTGAAGTAGTAATTTCTAAACTTGTAAATTTCGAAGAACCGCGTTTTAAAATCATCTTCGTGTTGCGCCATTATCGTTATCCTACGTTTCACCCCATTTTCTTCAAAAAAATTCTTCCCATTGAATGACTGGCAACGATCCCTGTGTATTAGGTATAATACAGGAATTATGTGAAAGAATGAACGGCTCCACTTTCACGATCAAAGTATCCTCGCCTCCTAAGGTAAAGAACCTGTAAGGCGTGAATGCAAAAACTATATTTTAGAAATTTTTACATTTTCTCCGTTATCAATTATCTGTACCTAAACATATATATATTTATATATATAAAACTTTATTAAGATAAGTAATTCTTAAGTCACTGTTAATACTGAAGTATACTTATTGCATTCGGGTCTAATATGAGTAGATGCATACGCCATTTTCTGTCCAATTTCGATTTTTTCTTTGCATCTATATTCTGGTCTCATTAATTGTAAGAAATGCGTGAGGTCAGAACAGAGACATATAGTTAAAGAGATGTCTAACTCTCTGTATGCGCTGTGGTACAGAAATGTGACAAAGATCTTCAACCATCATCATCATCATTATCAACAATGAAAAGTCAACTTTCTTTAACATTCTGCGCAGCCAAAGCACCCCTTATTTCACAGTAAAAACAGACATCTATATATATATATATATATACACGCATACGAACACACACACACACACGCAATATCAAACTACAACACATGCGCAGTAAAGTCACATTTTTGATCACCTGTTGGAGATTTTCAGCTATATGTCTCTAGGTCAGAATCACTCATAGATATGATGGTCCATAGTGGTGAAAGAAAAAAGTATCAGAGCACATAAGCCTCATTTTATGGGGTGCATAAACAGCTTTTATATCTATTGGGATTTTTAAGCGAAGTGGCTAACAACAGGTGGATTTTTAGTAACGTTCAAATAAGAGAGATAAATTCTTATTATTACTATAGCTGATTGGCTGCTCATTGAGTTTGTATTTGGTTTGATAAATTTTTTAGTTGTTTTTTCACTCTTATTTGTTTTAGCGATTGATAGTAGAGCCATCTATTTGCCTAAAATCTCAATTCTTTACATGCAACCGATGAACAGGGAAAATAAAATGCTCTGATTGGATCTTTTCTGCTTTGACTTTCTTATTTATTAACTTGTTTTATAATTCTTAGCAGTTCCAAATCTTGCAAAACAAACATATTTTAAAAAATGAAAGAATGCAGAAGGTGAACAACTGTTTACTGGTATTATGGTGGGTTTACAATGAATAAAAAAGCGAACAACATACTTTTTTTTGCTCATTTGTTGTAAATGGCAAAACTACCTAACATCAACAATCAAATGCTGACTTAGTAAATGTAGGAAAAGATTGAACAAACATTGGAATAGCAAATGTTCATTCCATGTAAACACAGAGATGTAGAAATAGAAAATGTTTACATCATCGTTGATTTGTAGAAATGAGCTGTGAAAAATGAAAATCTGTGTATCTTTACTTATCAAAAACAAAAATAATGGACAGAAATTTTATGAAAAAATCACCCATTTTGATTGTTCATGATGGTATGTGGTGAATGTCTTATAGACATGATATATCGTGAATGGGCTGTTGCCATAAATTGTGATTATTGTTAGAAAGTGGATAAATGTAGCATGCTTATCATTTGTTGCCTCAGGTATTCTCTTCTCTCATTTGCTCTAGATACTGTTGAGCCATGTGAGATCATTGAGAAATTGGACAAAGTATATCAAAAGTCTGGTACTACAAGCTGGGTCCTACTGAAATATCAATGGATGGATCTTTGTTTGAAGGAGAATGGTAACACGGGAGATCAGATTCGTCAGTTTCAGCAGCTATTTGTGTAGCTTAAGGCAGCTGACATCTAGCTGAAATTGCTAGATATCATCGAGCAATTGCTGGTGTCATTACCAGTGTCATGTTTCAAAATTTTATCAAAATATGCCAACTTGTTGCAAAGCTCTGGCTCTTTATGAAATCCTACTTCAAAAGGTAAATCAAAGTCAGATGATTATTTATTTGTGTTCTACAGTTCTCCATTCAATGTGAAATTTAAATTAGATGTTAGAGCCCCAAATCATAATGTAAATGATAACAGTTTGTGACGTTGATAACATTGAAGAATTCAATCAGGATTTAGGTATTTAAATGTAATAGTTCTGTTTATGCTACGAAAATTGACACTATTGTTTGTTGGTCTTAGATGGGGATTAAATGCAGAATCCAGTTAGAAACTCTGCCAGTCAAGGATTAAAGTTAATTTTGATTTTTTAGGTAATGTTGATCTTATTTAGGAAAGAGATGGGGAGCTTATAAACTCAGGAAAATTACAGGACAATGAGTTGTATAATGTAATGTTTTGTTTGAATCCTGATCAGAATTCTAATAGTTTAACAACCTTGTCTGAAAGCAATGTAAATTTGTGGCATGTCAGGTTGGGGCATCCAAACTTTGAGATTATGAAGAAAATGTCTTAAGCCTGTCTGATTAAAGATTTTAACTATCAAAACATAGATTTTTTTAGAAGTTGTGTTGAAGGTAAACAAAGTAAATTGCCTCATAATACTGTCAATCAAAAAACCACTCGACCATTTGAACTTATTAATGCAGACTTGTGTAGCCTGATGCAAACCACATTGTACAATGATAAAAAGTATATGTTAAACTTTTTATATTATTTTTCCTCATTTGTTACTGTGTATTTGTTGGAAATGAAGGATCAGGTATTTGATACATTCATGGACTTTGAGGTATGTGTTCAGAACCAATTTAACGGAGAAATTGAAAAAATTTGATGTGATAATGGCACCAAATATATTAATGTTCATTTCAAGACACAATGCAAGTTGTTCAGCATTGCAATTGGCGATACTATTCTGTTTTGCCCTCAGATGGACAGTTGAGCTAAGAGATTAAATCGTACCTTTGTCAAAAAAGCTTGAGCCATAGTAATTCATTCAGGTTTAAATTTGTGTTATGGGTCTAAGGCTGTATTATGTGCAACCTACTTATATAATTAAACTTTTAATTATCACCACGAGTTAACAGAAAAAATTTGGTATAACTAGAACGTTAATTTGAATAACATTAGGATTTTTGATTGTGAAGCATATGTGATCATACCAAAAGAAAGGAGGAAAAATAAATTTGAAAGTAAGTGTCCTTCTGGTGTTTGTTGGCTATAATTCAGGAGGATATTGTCTGTTAAATACCATCAAAAATGATCTTATTATTACTAGAGATGTAATGTTTGACGAATCAAAGTTTGTAAAATCTGTCAATTATGAAATTAAGGATAATGTTGCATCTACAAGCGGCTAAACTAAAAATGGAAATGGAAATACGAGTCAAAGTAATGTAAATTTGCTTGTTACCTTAAGTCATGATGACATTGAAAATATTTGTATCGATGAACCTGGTGCTGATGACTTGTGTCGCTACAAATTCAGTGTTTTCAGTGAATTTCCTAACACATTTGAAGAAGTGAAAGCTTTGAATAATAAACATGAGTGGGAAATCACAATTTCCAATGAACTAGAAGTACTTCATACTAATAATACTTGGACATTGATCAATCATCCAACTAACGTGAAGCCAGTTTCATCAAGATGGCTATTTAAAATTAAAAAAGACAGCTTAACTGTAAAGCTTTTAAAAGCCAGATTGGTTGCTCGTGTGTATGAGATAATTAAAAGTTTGAATTTCAAGGAGTTGTATGCTCCTGTGTCAAAAACCAGAACCTTTTATACTTTTTTGGTAATTTGTGTAAAATTTGGTAGAACATTTCTCAAATTGATATAACAAACACCTTTCTAAATGGAGTTTTAATCGACAATATGTATCTAGAGATACCTGTTAGTATTTATACCAACTTTGACAGAAAAAAAAAGGTTCTTAAGTTGAAGAAGTCTTTTTGTGGTCTCAAGCAAGATCCTAAAGTTTGGCATGTTGAATAAAAATTATTTGTCAATTTCATAGGACTTAAATGTAGCAGTATGTTGAGTGTTTATGCACTAAGAAAATAGAAGATTGTGTTTTGTGTTTCTTTTCATTTATATCGATAACATTTTATTATGTTGACTAAGTTTAAAATTAATTAATGAAATTAAATAAAATTGAACACCACAATTAAAACCCACGATTTGGGCATGGTAAAATCATATTTAGGATTGCAGATAAATTACAAACAGTCGACTAACTTAATGAAATTAAACCAAAAACATTTGGTTGATAAAGTGGCGTAAAAATTTAAAGTACTGTGGTGTCTGAAAACGAACACACGTCCCATTTATGGGGTTTCAATTCACAAAAATAAAGTATATTTAAGAGTTTTGAAAGAGTGTAAAGTTGAGAACTCACAACAGCCCAAACAGTCAAGCTATCAGCCTGTCAGCAAAAGCTCCCAAGGCCTATGTAATGTGTCGAGCAGTTTTGTAAAGGCAAATATAAGTAGGCTGACACATCGGTACAATTCACATATAGTACAAGAGAAGTTACTAACAGTTAAATAAAACGTTGTCTTGGTCATACAGTTTTTTATTTTCATAGAGCCTTGTGGTTTCTTAATGTCAAAAAAACCAACAGATTCCAATTTAGTACATCCACAGTCAAAACCAAAAATGGTTATGAGCAAAGATTTTGCTCATAGTATTCACCTTTTGATTTAGTTTTGGAAAAAACAGTCTCCGAAATGGAGATAAAAGGACTTGAAATGTCAAATAAAGACTGTATTATGTTGTGAACATATAAGTTGTTCATGACAAATGGAAAATATTCATGTCTAGAATGAGACTAACTGCTCACAATAAAGAACAGTTAAGGAGATAAGGTTTGTTGGATCATCATTGATCGAGTTTAAAATGTACATGTCACCACAATTTAGAAAAATCAACTATTAGAGTTTATTAAAATATTTCGTAAAATAGGATTTTGTATCGAAGTTCAATCTATAAATTCTGTGATATAGTAATAATACAAACTTATAATTCATGAGCCGTTCCCTGGATTATGTATATGTACAAAGAAATAGATTTGTGAGGTGGTATGGGGAAGACTGTGGGGTTTCAGATGTCTCATTATTTGAACATAATCATGTATTTACTCCAATGAAAAAGAAGTTATACTTAAAAATTAACAGAAAAAGTAAGGTTTGAAAGTTTGACAACAAAGTACAAGGAGTTGCTCAGTTGCCTGATGTAAATTATGTTGGGTACCAGACCCGGTATATGTAATGCTGTTAGCTATTTTAGACAGTTTTAATACAGCGCCAGGAAGGTTTCCTATGCTCATTTGTTGTGTGTTCTGAAGTACTTAGTCTCTATTAAAGATCTTCAACTAATTTATCACGTTTCACTTTATTCGGATGTAATAAAATCATATGTGGATGCCAATTGGGCCAATTGCTCGACATCTCATTGATCCATAAATGGATATTTTATTTTCATATTTGATGCTATTGTTCTTTAAAGAAGGAGGAAGCAATCTCTAGTAATTCTTTCGACAACTGAGGCAGAGATTATTGCCCTTTTTGATTGTATATTTGATACTGTTTCATTGCATAGTGTTTTGAATGATTTATGCATTGTAATTTCACATCTGTGTCCTATTTATGAGGATAACAATCATTATATTAAGTTTGCAAATGGTTTGATGAACAATAAACATCTTGATGTTAAATTTCATTTCATACAAGATTATGTTAATCTGATTTTAATTTGTCTTAGGTGTGTAGTTACTTCAGAGGAAATAACTGTTGCATTTACTAAAGGGCTTGGTCTCACAAAATTCACAACTTTTCAAACTTTAATGTTCAATGAGTGATTAGGTTCTAATTTTTTTGACACAACTCCAGCAACAATTTCCTTTTTGGGTATTCATTTCATTGCATTGCATTTGTTTTCACACCTGTTACCATTTTTTTATTCCATGTAACTGTTTTTGTATCCTGTATTTTTTATTTTTTGAGTTCTTTATACTCTACGTAATTTGTGATAATACTTTTACTTATTTACTGCTATATCTTTGATGTTTGTTTATTTCTTGTGCAGTTTTTTAATACCGGTCTTAGGGGAAGGTATTGATTTTGTCACTCATTTTGGCAACCCTGCTCAGTTGATCCTTGATATTAAGTTATCACTGTTTTTGTTCTGTTTACTTGGCTGTCTTCATTACTATGTGCACCCTATCTATTGACATGTCAAATGTAATGATCATTCTGTTGTTTAAATTTAGTTTTACAGTATAGCCAGACCTAAATAAAGTGTTTCTGGTAAATTTCTCATTCTTATTTCATTTTCAACTCTTTTATTCTAAATAACCAACATATGGTTTATGATGACATGCTTCTTACCTACAAACCTCACAGAGTGCTCCCTCAAATTCACAAATTCATGGATGGGACACAAGCTATTAAGTAACCAGAGACATACAGCTAAAGAGATGTCCAATGCTTGATCAAAAACATGAGAAAGATAGAATGTTATAAAATGTTTCGAAGTCTTATATTTGTTACTATGCATGTGTCACAGCTTGATAATGTATGTGTATGGTATAGAGATGTCTGTTTTCATCAAATCTGGACAGAATGTACAACGAAGTTGACTTTTTGTTGATGATGATGATGATGGTCCAAGATCCTTGTCACATTTTTGTATTGCAGCTTATGAAGAGAATTTGACATCTTTGTAACTATATGTCTCGGCAAGTAACTCTATGTGGAGCTTTATTAAAAATGTTATACTTATTTAATGAAAAATTGACGAAGTTTTGTTATTGTGGGGACATTACTCGTATGAGGTTTTAAGGTCTCGCACCCCTCGACAACAGTTGCTGCCAAAAGGCTGGCAATTAATCGTAAAACCATACACACTTGTGCATTTGTATGTTTGTGTAAGATACATTGCACGGGCTGTGATCAATTACCTGATAATGATCTTGGTGATGTCCGAGTTGCGTCATCTTTTATTATCTCAATGGAAGCAAGAAATGATGTAACGGATGACATAATCACATACGTATATGTACATATGTGTGTCTGTGTGCGTGTGCCAAATTTGGTATATAAACTCTCAAAACTGGCTACAAAATTGCCAGTGTTTGCCAAGGATTTGGCTCTCCCATACTTTACAGTATGAAGTAGTAGAATACACAATAACTGTAGAAAATCTTCCTGTGAATACCTCTCACAACAAGGTATTCTACAGTGGTGACCCCAACATGATTTTTTGGCTACATCGTGGGTGTCTAGGTGCATTGCACTAATTCTAAAACTAGGCGTGGTGTGCTGGCAAGTTACTCGCATGTGAATATAAATATTTTTTACAAGACCTAGACACCTTTGGCTGTCAAAGCAGAGGTCTGACTTTGAAAGTGGGAAATTACACCCCCTTCCAAATAAATTTGCTGGAAGGGAACCAATAGAAGTAGACCTGGAGGAACAAAGTTGCCCTCATCCTTCAATGCCTCCAGCTTTGACCAGAGATTCTGATGTCTTTAAGACTACAGAGATACAAAAACAGATCCGGAGCCCAGAAGTCTTGTGTTTGGGAACTGTTGTCAATCCAAATGAGATAACAGTTTGCACCTTGAGGAGTGGTCATCAATTGAGCCTAGACTCTGACCCTCTGACCCCAGACCAACAACCGACAGAGTCTGGAGGAATTTTTGCAAGTAGTGAAAACTTCACAGAGATACAGCAGAGGCAATTACTGATAATGATGCCTACAACCAATGCTAGTGGCAGCACATCTAACCAGATGTCATCAAATCAACCTGGAGCAGGTGGAAGTGGTCAACCACAGTTGACCCCCGAAGTGTTGGCGCAGTTATTACAACTGCTACAAATGCAAACATTGCAGAACCCTGCAGTCCAAAGGTGGAGGATAGAGATTCCAGACTTCTTACCAAATGAAGTGGAACTCTGGTTGACTCTCCTCAAAGGTTTATTTAAAACAGAGTATCTCCAAAATGACCAGAAGTACACACATATCTGTGGCATAATGTCTGCCAAAATAATACGCCACATTCCGGATATTATGGAATGCCCTCTGGCGGAAGCAGACAAATACTCATAGTTTTGCAGAAAAATCAGGAATGTGTTTGGTAAAACCAAAAACCAAATTATAGATGACATCATGGGTGGAATGAAGATGGGAGATGACAAGCCCTCCATCTTCATGGCCAAATTAAGACAAACTGCCGATAATATTGTGTCATCATCAGTCATTAGGAACCAGTTCTGTAAACAACTACCCTAAAACATCGTACAGTGTCTGCCTGCTGTAGGTACCACAGGCATAAACAACTCTTAAGGACCTGAACTTCCTTGTAAAAAGTGCTGACAGCGCACTAGAACACTTGAGATCAGCATCCTTGATTAGTGCAGTGTCAGCAGAAATGGGAGAACTAGCTCAGCTGAGAGCTCAAATTGCTCAGCTGACTAGCAAAATAAAGAAGACAAATAATAATAACAAACCAAGAAATGGTAGAAGTAACAACAGCTTGAAGAGCAGGAGCAATAACAGAAATACAGATAGAAAATCTAGGTCGAGAGACCGAAATAGCAATTCTACCAGGAGTCAGAGTCCAACTCCCCCCAGAAGATCATCATCCCCCAAATCTCCGTCTCAAAATTGGGATGATAAATCCTGTTTCTTCTACAATAGATTTGGCGTGGAGGCCACCAAGTGTAACAACAGATGCCAATGGTGGGGTAAAACCTATAAGAAGCCAAACCCATCAAACTAGAAAGAGGGGTCATCTACGCGGCCAAAGATCCCTTGAAAAAATAATCATGCTGCCTGTTCATCAAGGACAGGACTAACAGGAGATGTTACCTTATTGACTCAGGTGCTAACTTGAGCATACTGCCAATAAGTAAAAATCTAAAGCCATTTCCTCCAAAATACTACCTCCAAACTGTGAATGGTCAAAACCTTCCAACTTACAGAATAGAATCCAGCAAAGTAGTCATCGATTTGCGAAGAGACACGATGTGGTCCTTCACAATTGCGGATGTTCCAACACCGATCTTGGGCGCCGATTTGTTTGCACATTTTGGCCTGGTCATAGACCTACAAAATGGAAAAATCATAGAAAACAATACTGTCTATGGGTGGAAGGCAAAATGCTAGCGTACCAACTGGACACAAATATATCCAGTTGCACAAAAGTTGACAAACAATTCCTACAGATTCTGTCTGACCTCAACCATCAATTTCCAGGCATCCTACCTATAAATATGATACTGTTCATTTTATAGAAACCAAAGTACCACCTTGGCATGCTAGAGCCCGTAGGCTACTGCCTAATAAACTCAAAGCAGCACAGGAATACTATGACCGCATCATCGGGGAAGGCATATGTTGCCCCTTGAAAAGCTTATGGAGTTCCCTTATCCACTTAACAAAAAAGCAAGTGGAGAGTGGCAAATTGTTGGATACTACAGGGACTTAAATGCCAAAACATTTCCTGATCGCTATCCAGTCCCAAACATAATGGACTTTAACGCGAATATGAAGAGTAAAACGATGTTCACAAAAATAGACATCAACTGGGCATTCCACAAAATTCCAATGGCTGAACAGGACATTCCAAAGACAGCGATTATAATCCCCTTTGGTTTATTCAAATACCTTTCAGACTTTGTAATTCTACACAAACTTTCCAGAGATTTATCAATGGACTGTTTACGGATTTGCCGATTGCCTATGCATATTTGGATTACATATGCATCTACTCAGAAGGCAGTGAGCAGCAGCACGAGAAGAATGTAAGAGCCATCGTACAAAGTATACACGCTGCTGGACTTACTATCAATGTTAGAAAAAGTTTATACAAACAAACCAAAATTAACTTTCTCAGCTACCAAGTCTCGACTGAAGGCATTTAGCCTCTGAAGATTAAGGTGGAGCCCATACTGAATTTCCCAAAACTCTCAAAAGTCACCTAACTTAGGTGTTTCTTAGTGATGGTGAACTTCTACAGACGTTGCATTAACAACACTGCAGCTGAACAAAGTAGACTGTTTGCATTGATTAAAACAAATAAAAATAGAGATAAGACTCCACTGGACTAGACAGAAGAAGCTGAAGAAGCCTTTGATAGTATCAAAAAAACACTGACAAATGCAATTCTACTTGCTCACCCAGGCAAAAGTCTGCCATTATGTGTCCCTACCGATGTATCCGACTTTGCTATTGGTGCAACTCTGTACCAAAAGGACAATGACAAGAAGTTACCACTGGCTTTCTTCTCCAGAAAGCTATCAAAAACCAAAAAGTACTACAGCACATACGACAAGGAGTTACTGGGAATATTTGCTGCGTTGAAGCATTTCAGGCACCAATTAGAGGGTAGATGTTTCACAGTGTATACAGATCATAAACCCAGAACACATGCCTTCATGCAAAAGACAGAACCAGCTGCCCTGAGAAGAGCTCGACAATTGTACTATATTAGACAATTGACTACGGACATCCAATATGTAAGTGGAGAACTAAACACTCCAGCTGATGCTCTTAGTAGGATCGAAGCCATCTCAGCACTGTCTCAATTACCTTACGCTGAAATAGCTAAAGAACAGTTAAGGGATGCAGAACTGCTGGAGCTGCTGTCAAACAATGATACAGCTCTAAAATTGAGACAGAGGAAAATCCCTGATACTTATGGTTTATTAACATGTGACATTAGTATAGGCAAGATTAGGCATTGTTGCTGGCAAGGTATCAAAAATTGGCATTCAGTAGTGTGCATAATCTATCGCACCCTGGACCAAAATGTACTGCTGGTTTGGTATCATCAAGATTCATTTGGCCACGAATAAAGTCTGACTGCAACAAATGAGGTCACAGTTTCCTAAATTGCCAAGAGTCCAAAGTGGGAAGACACACTTATTCGCCTCTCAAATCTTTTAAAGAAATGGAATGGTTTAAAACCATACATATAGACTTGGTGGGTCCATTACCCCATCCCAAAGATACAGTTACCTGTTGATGATGATAGATAGAGCAACTCGATGGCCAGAGGCAGTTACTCTCTATGAGATGACAGCTCCTACAGTAGTTACCAGGTTGTACAATACCTAAATTGCCTGCTATAGCATACCTGAAGTCATCATTACAAACCAGGGTTGCCAATTTGAAAGCTCGCCCTTTCGAGAGCTATCTAAGAAGCTTGGTGCACAACACAACCACACCACAGCTTACCATCCTCAAGCTAACAGAAAAGTTGAGCGATAGCACAGACCTTTGAAAGCCTCTATTATGGCTTGCGACACAAAGAGATGGGTTGAAATACTACCAACCATCCTCTTGGGCTCTCGATCTGCTCTTCAAACTGACACAGGTCACTCTGCAGCGCAGTTGATGCTTGGCAAAGAGCTACGCCTACCAGGGGATTGTTTCACCTTCTCAAAAGAAATTAGCCTCAAAACGCTCATCCAAAACATACGGACTGATGCAAATGGCGTTTTGAAGCAGGCAGCTTGTCATGGTCAACCAAAGATTTATGTCTCCAAACACTTGGCCACTACATGTCATGTATTTGTCCGAGACAAAAAAATTAGATCATCGTTGGAGAAACCATATGCTGGTTCTTATAAGGTTGTATCCTGATATAATAAAAACTTTGTGATACTAATCGCAGGTGAAGAAAAAACAATTTCAATCGATAGATTGAAACCTGCATACCTTATAAACAATGACAGAAAAATGCTCCAAAGAGCATCAAAGATAATTACACCAAAGGAAGTAGAAGAAAATACACAGACTGAACAGTCCAATAATACACAAACACAAAAAAGTTGAGGACAAACCAGTCAAAAATGGTGATACATCACAAAATTCACCAACAGAAAACACAGAAATAAAGAAATCGTAAAGTTTAATAATGATGTCGTCAAAATACAATACAACCCTTCGGCTACTTTATGCTCACAAAAAAGAGGCAGGCCCCTAGATAGCAAAAAGTTGAAGAACCAATCTCCTACTCCTAAATCTGGGAGATTGGTGCGGAAAAAATAAAATATTCCCAAAGAATTAATACCTGCTACGAATTCTGTAAACCCACTCAAAAATAAGCAAGAATCCGTAGTTTTGTCAAACAAAAAAAAACTAGATAAACAGAGAAAGAATGCGTGCAAATAAAACAAGACACGATTAAACAAACCCACGTGCAATATGGAAGAAAACATCGCAACGTGTTTCTATTGTCCGATAAGCAGATAACCAAACCGTCAATAGATTGTGACATCACAAACGAAAAGTGCATTCCTTTGTGAGATGAAGAATTTTGAATACACTCGAAATTCAAACACGCTTAACTCTGCTTAAACTCAATAGAATTTGACTGGAAAACTTTTTAGCGGTAGAATATATTATGCGCTATCCCCTTCATGCAAATCTAAAGCCAGATAATGCGATGGAATGAAGTTGCGAACAAAAAAATTCTCGCAATGTTCTTCACTCGCCTTTTGCTGTCCAACTAAATTAGCCAAACTTTCTTATACAAATTTCTGTATTATATTTTCTTTCCATTTTCCTCTTTTGTGTTCTTTTCTTGTAATGTCATCCTCAATAAATACACCATTCTCAACTCCAAAGTTCCAATTCATGGCACTGCCTAACCCTGAGCCTTTAAAGACCCAGGGCAAATTGGACCACAAAAAGGAACTTGAACAAATTGAGAACAAACTACTTATGTATACGACGTTGGCCACAGACATAGTAAAAACTGTCTGCGCCACTCCCTGCCCTTATCTCACCTCCAAAGTTGCTGGAGAAGACACCCAGAGTGGAACACCCACCCTTGGAGTCCTCCACCCCGGCAACACTGGAAAAGATAAGACAACCTCTGGCGGAAGAGGTTTCCAAAACACTTCTTCCTCCCACCTTCCATTAGGGAATTCAAACTCCCCGATGTTCAAATGGCCCAAACCTAAAACCACATCTGGTCCTCCTCCACGTCCTCATCCATACAATTGTCCAGCACACTCCAACCAACCACCCAGATGTAGAGAACAACAAAGCCGAGAATCCTACCAGGCCTGGTTTAACGCCTTTAAGCCCTCTTACGAGTGTGTAGGGGCTGCGGTAGGCTCAGCCCTATGCAAAGTGGGAGCAAGACCAGAGACAGTAAACTCGATAAGTCCCCCAGGCATGCGACTTATCATTTTTGCAGCACAAAAACTGGAGGGGAATAGCTGTGGAGACATTACTCGTATGAGGTTTTAAGGGCTCACACCCCTCGATGACAGTCGCCTTCCAAAGGCCGGCAATTAATCGTCTCTATGACGTAAAACCATACACACTTGTGTGTTTGTATGTTTGTACCTGTATGTACGTATAGGTAAGATGCATTGCACGGGCTGTGATCAATCACCTGATAATGATCTCGGTGATGTCACAGCCCTACACCAAACATGTTGCGTCGTCTCTTATCACCTCAACAGAGGCAAGAAATGACGTAACGGATGACATAATCACATACGTATATGTACGTATGTGTGTCTGTGTGCGTGTGCCAAATTTGGTATATAAACTCTCAAAACTGGCTACAAAATCACCAATGTTTGCTGAGGATTTGGCTCTCTCATACTTTACTGTATGAAATGGCTGAACACGCAATAACTGTAGAAAACCTTCTTCGTGTGAATACCTCTCACAACAAGGTATTCCACAGTATATTTTTCCATATCAGGAACAGATTGTTAATTCAGCATTAAGAATTCTCAGGGTTGAAAAGTTGTGTGTTTTTTGTTTTGTTATCAGTTGTATAAATAAATTAATAAAATATGTTTTGATGTTCAATGAAACCATTGGAATGTAGAAGATGAATGTTGAGAAAATGGATGATTTATACTTAAATACATTGTTGGAAAATTATATTAATGTTATGGTCGATTACATTTTAATGTTTTCACCAATAACATCCCATGAGCTAGATTGAATTTGTTATTTGAATCATATGATTCAAACAGAATTTCATTGGTATCTCAAAAAAAAAAACCCTACAATTTTGAAACAAAGTTTTAGAAAATCTCCTGTTCAACACTCCTTATGTACTGTACTTCGAAAATAAATGAAAGATAGAAAAGAAACAATTTAAGCTATATGTTCTACAAACCCAAATCCACGCATATTTCATAGTGAAAACAGCGGGTATTGAGAAATGGAAGTTCAAACTGAATTTTTTGGAAATAGAAACCATTTTGTTTTTCACTGGAAACTGAAATAAATGAAAACACGAAAATTCTGAAATGGAAATCGAATTGGAAACAATTAAACACAATTAGTTTCAAGACCAATAACAGAAATGTAACAGAAACCGAATTATGAATTGTTTCCTTTCCATTTCTCATCTGATTAATTTTTGATGTAGGGGAAAAAATTTGAAAAAATGTTAAAAAAATATAGATAATTTTTGAGAAATAATAATAAAAAAATATCGGTAATCTTTGAGAAATGTCGAAAAAATATCAGTATATTGATATTTGAACAAAATTTGAAAAATTTCAAGTTAAGAAAAATGTTTTAAAAATAGAGATGGAAACCGAATGAAAAATTTTGATAAAATCAGGAAATGTAATGGGAATCAGAAACCAAAATGATGGAAATTGTAGCATTTCTCAATTCATGGAAAACAGACATCCCTGTACCAACACAGACACACACACACACACGCACGCGCGCGCAAGCACGCACATCATTCACTCACTCACACCTCCATTAATCAAATAACCGATTCGATTTATTTTTTCATAATTAATTGATTAATCGAATATCATTCAGGTTTATTTTTGTAAAAGAAATAGATGGAATTTGGAAGTTGAGGTTCCAGAGGGGCGCTAAATTCGCCTCTTATTATCACAGTCTGAAAACTGGACGATGTATATTTCCCTTAGAAAAGATTTTAAATTAATTTTTTGAGAAAGGGCAAGACTTTTATGTGGATGATCCCTAATCATTATAGGATTATCTTTGAATTCTAACTAATTGTTATGATAAAAACACATTTTTAAAAGAAATTTTTGTGTTACATGATCAATACATTTATACCTATTTTTATGCATTATTTTATTTTCAGCCGATTAGTATTTTCACCACCAGAGTGTGTATTGTTGGCCTCCTCTTTCCAATAGATGAGGAAAATCTTGTTTGTTGGCCATTGTACAAGAAACTTTTTCTATTCTGTCTTATAATTAATGCATGTTGAAAAAATCAATTTTTCAAGTTGGGGTAGTTGTAAAAACAAGAAAGGAAAGTTGATTAATTACTTGAAATAATCAATTAATCCACAGTTTTCGATTAATTGCGAATTACAATATGAAGCAAAAACCATATTGCAACATACTTTATCGATATAGCTTGTTTTATAATTAATTTCTATTTTGAGGAATTCTTAGGTTAGCATGAACATTGAACAGATTATACCTAGATGATTGTTATTTTAATTTGCAGTGATAAAACAAAATAATTTTTCGCAATTATATATTATTTTAATTACATGAAATAATTTATTTGCATAATTGCAAAGAATTACTCATTTGGAATATTGAATAATCGATAAATGTGACGATAAAATGAAATTACCAGAAATTGATACAGTTAATGGGGGTATGCACGTTTGTCTTAGAGGCTCTCATCCTGAGATACTGATAATTTTCAATTTCATTTTTATTTATGAAATTTGTCTTGATTGTGATTTTCAAGTTAATGATTATATTTATTCATTTACTTAAGCTAATTATTTGAAAAATAATTTATGATTATTATTGTCCATGGATTCGAATGAGGGTCAAGCAAATTTTAATTTTGTACCGAACGAGTGGAGACAATTTTCATAATATTATTTAGATGAGTGTACATTCTGTATTATATTTAGTACTCTGTGGCTACAACTCTCACAACTAGGGCTCTAACAGCTACACATAGGACCATTTTCTTCCCAATGACTTTTTGTCAGTTTTATATCAGTTTGCCGTATAATTAAAAGATTCTGAATAATTTTGGATAGTTTTGTCTCAGTTCATGTATATAATACATATACTCGGAATTGAATAATCATCATGAATGCTAAAATTTGAAGTTTTCTAGATATTTCTCCGGATGAAGCGCAGATTCATAAAAAATACCAAAATATAAAATTTAAACAATATCTAATGTAAAAAACTTCAACAGTTTTTTTATTTGGTATTTCCTAGTATAATTCAGTCTTCAATCATAATTATTTTTCAATATTTTACTGTATAATGATTGTATTGATTGTTTAATTTGTGATTGAGAAGAAAATGGCGGATGAGCATACCTGGGTGGTACTATTAGAGCCTTATTCACGACCATAAATTTTATACTGTGGCTATAATTTCAAACAAAGTCTAAAAATGACATTTTTTTATTGTACCATTGACTATAATTATAATTGTGACTTACACCTTGGTAACAAGAAATTGGCTTGTGTACCATACATTATCTGAATTTGAGTTTCTGGTGTCGAATTTTGTTTTTGAGTTATTAAATGAAAAAGTTCTTACCCCACCACAGGTCATTCCATGACACCAACATTAATTAGTAGATTTTTACTTAAAACACAAAGTCTTTAAAATTTCTTCAAGTTGGCTAAGTTCCCTGCCACAAGAGAAAAATAAGAACCAATGATGTCATCAGTTTTATGGGGATTATATTAATACATATAATAGGCAAAAGGCTCTGTTCACTTTGTAATGTTCGTAATGTTAGGAAGCCCAGGTTTGAAAGAAGTTTGGTTCTCATCAGTTCAGTAGTTTCCAAGAAAACTGGAAAATAAAAAATTTCTGGTAAAGTTGTTTTTCCAGGATTCTGAGAAAAGGATGGAAGGGATGGGGATTAAACTTTCACAATAGACTATCCATATGTAGGTGCAATTGTTTGATAGAAGTTTGGTGCTTATCAATTTGGTAGTTTCTGATAAAACTGAAGAAACATTTCTCAAAAAAATTTTTCATTCATTGCTTTGAGAAAACTATCAAACAGGTAAGGCTAAAATTTTCATGAAAAGTATTCATTATATAGCATCTGGGGAGCCAACACTTCACATTGTTGTGCCACTTATGCTGTTTAAGCAAATTTTAATTTGGGGGATGGTTTTGTGAGATTCTTATGGGACTTAGAAAGGTAAAAGGAGATTTGAACGACGTAAGTGGCTGAAGCATTGGAAAATATTAATGGAATAGGTACCCTTGTCTGATAGTAGTTTGGTGCTTATTGATTCAGTAATTCTTGAGAAAACCAGAAAACAATTAATTGGAAAATCAGTTTTTAGCAGGGATGGGAACTATTGGACTTTTTGCTTATTGATGATTATCAATAGTTCTAGTTCTGTTATCAATAATTATCGATTACTATCAATAGTTCCCTCCTCTCTCTTTCAACCCAAAAATTCTCAAAAACATACACGCATGACAATAAAAAAGAAATATTTACACTTATACTCTAGTTGGGAGATTAAAAGTCAAATGAGAAAAAATTTTAAGTTTCATCTGCAATCAAGAATACAATTTTTAGCATTGAAAATACTTTCTGAGTTAAGTTGTGAAAAAGTGTCTGCCACCTAATTTTTACGAATGTTTTATGTGTGAATTGTATGAGAAGGGGTGAATAAGGATGGTAAAAAAAGTGGAAGGAGAAAATATTAATGAAAAATAAAGTGGAGGTGGTATTGTTGTTTCATTGTTTACAGAACAAATATAAAGATGAAAGAAAACAAAAAATGAACAACTCGCAGATTTTAAGTAGGTTTTTTTGAGAAAATCTACATATTACACTTGGTGCAATATTAGCCCCTAGGGTTGGGGGTTGATATATTCTTTGTTTCATGACCTCAGGAAAATTTTAGCCCCAGTAACTCAAATTCATATGCTGTATACATTTATATATTACTCATAGATAGACAAATATAAGTCCATTTCTTGTTCCGATGGTGCAGGTCGCAATTTTTGTCCGATAATCAGGAAATTTGGTATGAATATTTGTACTAAGCCAATGACCAGATCTATTGATTTTGGTACAAATTGGCCTGACGGTACTTCCAGTACTACCATTTTTGTTTTTATTTTGGCTTTAAAATCCTCAATTTTGCATCAATAGCTACGAAATTCCGAATAAATGTTTATTTTAATTCATTGTAGTAGCTATCAATTTGGAGCTGTCAGTTTGGCGTTGATCGACTGGTGGGTATTTCCCATACCGCTATTTTTGTTTTTATATTGTTCATAAAATGCGGAATTTTGGAACCATATGTACGAAATTTGAAACGAATATTTATTAATATAATGAAACCTTTTTTCCTTTTTTTTCCTAATTTGCCTAAACTTTTTTTTTTTTTTTTTTCATAACTTTACTTTATATTTCTTTGATTTTATTTGAAATTATATGATTATTTACCATACTTTATCATCTAAATTAAATTTTTATTTTTTCAAGAAATAATGCTTTTAAATTTCACGTTGTATGAAATTTGGTCAGCAGTTAACACATTTCATACAAACATAACATACCATTAACGCATATAAACTTACAGACAATTAATATGACCGTCAAAATTCATAATTCTTTTTCTCTAAATTCATAATTCTTTTTCTCTAAATTTTACTTTTTCTAGCGAGGCTTACTGCGCTAGATTTATTTGTTTAATTTTTATTCATTTTCAGTGCCGTCCTCTAATTGTTACAAAGTGTAAAACCTGTGAATTTTTATTTTTTGAATTTAAAACTAGTATTTTTAACAGTAGAAACCCAGAATATGAAAACTATCAATAGTTATCGTTATCAGCATTCCTTTTTAATAACTAACTGTAGTCCTTATCGATAATTATCAACAACCATCCCATCCTTAGTTTTCAGTTATAAAGTATCGATAGATTTATATTTTAGTTACAACTATTGCATTCAGTGTAATAGCGGGACTTGGGGTGGAACTTGTATTACGTATGATTTAGTTACAGTTTAGTTGTAATAATCAATTGTATAGAGTTCGATGAGTTTAATTTTTTTTTCTTTTTTTTTATGAAAAAGGCATTTTTCCATGTTTTTTGTACAGTAGGTAACTAGGTAGTGTGGTATAATGAGTTTTTTTTTTTTTTTAAATACAGAAAAAAAGGCATTTTTTTATGTCTTTTTCATTTGGGGGGAGATGAAGTGAGGTAGGTTGTTTATCTTGTTTTTTTTTTTTTTTTTTTTTTCTTTAATAAAAGTATTTTTACAACACATTTTGCAAAATGCTCAGTTGAGTCTTTCTTTTTAAGGAACAAAATATAGAATTTCCAACCCGGAAGTAAAACAAGTATTTGCTCCCATAAAAAAAAAGTTTAGCTCCTTCCATCCGCCTAATCAGACACCTTCCCTAATTGCATATACTCATGTTATGTGGAAAATAATGTTTACAACTCAAATACAATGTGTGCAACCTTGACTCGTGATATTCACAATACTGACCTGTGGCTTGTGTTGCCTACTTACAACTTAGTGAGAATTATTCACTTTGCACTCTTGTAGCAAAATATATGATTTTCTACTGCTTTTTCATATATTTGGAGGTCAGATAATGAGATTTTTTTTTTTTTAAATAGAAAAATATTTCTACTGGGGAGCTGTTCCACTAACACTTTAAGACATATCAGCCCCTTATGCCATTCAAGCAAACTTTTTAACTTGGCGGATGGTTTCATGAGATTCGTACAGGACCTTACGCCATATAAAAGGAGACGTGAATGGTGTAAGTGACTGAAACAATGTAAAAAGTCAGTGGAACAGTTTCTCTGAGCATTAACTGCGGTAATTGTGTTTTTTCTAAAAGAGTTAAATTTTGAAATGGCCTTCATTTGAAAACCAGTTGACCAATTTTGCTCAAATTCAATACCAAATCAGTCCTTAATAGTCTTCAACTAATATAAAAATTTCAAGCCAAAATCTTTTAATTTATGGAAGTGATCATGATGACAACATGGTTGGTTTGCAAAGCTTTAAGAACCCTTCTCTGAATGAAATTCAAAAATTTTAACACTAATGTTTAGCTGGTGAAAGTCTTTAATACTAGGTACACTAAGTTTCATTGCCATAGGTCAAATAGCAGAAGCTAATACACGGAAACTCAAAAAATTCCAAAATGAAGAAATAGTGGAAATAGTTGTATTGTATTCTAGAGAGTACCTAGTGCTGCTATGCAGCAGTTATTCGGATAGACCTTCATAAATGTGTCAAAATTATCAATTAATTAGGTGTATTGACTGAATGATACGAAGAAAAAAATGATTTTGAATTCGACTCACATATATGCTTAGCCAAATATGTCTGTAATTATGGTCTCGTGATACCATTACAGAAGTGGCATATATAAGATTGTGCACAGAAGAATTTTAGTGACCTTTATATTCGTGATCTACAACTCAAGATCGGCGCTTTTCCAAAGGTTTTATCCCCAAGTCCCACATTGCATGAATGAAATAGTTGTATTTTCTTTAGAAAATACACTAAAAGGCATTTTCCTATGCTATTTTGCCATTTTTATGAAGTGAGAGGTGAGGTGAGGTTGCTTGATTTTTATTTTTTCTTAAATTTTTGTTCATTTCTATAAAATTGAGGAAAATGTTACCTGAAAATGAATCATTCGAAAACATTTTGGGAAAAAGAGGCGTTTATCTGAAAAAATGATTTTGAGAAATTTATGTTTATAATTTTTTGTGTCTAAAGTTACTCATAATTTGTTTTATTTTTAAAATAGTTACCTTTACTATTATAATTTGGTTGGCAAAACAAATTTTAATTTGTTTATTATAAACTTTAATTCTACTCTCTACTGAGATTCTAAAACCAACACTGCAGCCAACCTTCCGCAACGAAATAATATTCATTTAAATGAAGCTAAAGCCAGAAAAACGTAAATAAAAGCTTATCTCTAAAAAATTAATTTTTTACGCAAACTTATGTTTTTGAATAAAAACAGGTTTGTTTTGAAGAGTATTATTTTCTTCCTGTCAAATTGCTATTGTTCTCTTTGGGTATATGTGTATGTTATGGAGGGTTGATTTTTCTAGTTCTGTTTTGTAACCATAGGTGTTTTCAGGGAATGAAATTATGTAAAATATATATCTATATATTCGTGTACATATGATTATATATAGTACAGATATGGTAGTGTGAAAAAAAAATTTCATTTCCCAAAAACGTATCTATATATGAAGTTAATTGTACAAATCAACCCTTTATAACATGTTTATGTATTCAAAGATTATTCTCAGTCTTACATTTGCTAGCACCACTGATACTGATACAAAGAAATAAGATAAGACTTACATAGTGATATTTTCATATCATTTGCTATAAATTTATGTCCATATTTCTCTTCAATACCTATTATCTTAAATCCATGTACTATTTCAATATATTTTTGTAAATTTATTCCTTCGTTTACTCTTATCATTTCAGTAGTGTCCTAACTTGCCATTCAAGTCTTGACTTTTTTGGTGACAAAACCATTTCCTTTAACCAAATTATGTTTGTCTCACTATTTTCTTTTACATTTCCGCTTTATGTCGTATAAATTTCTTAGTTCATTAGTTTTCTTCCAATTACGTTTTTCCTAAACACCTAATCAAAATCATATCTCTCACAACACCTAATTGAAATCACTTGAACTCTTACCCTGAGCCATAAGTCTGATATCTCGTAATCATTCATTCTATCAAATTCATCTGTAAAGTCAACAATACATTTTATAATTATTTGAATAAACATATATACTTTAATAATATGTATGTGTGGTAACAACTATACCATTATAACTTTTTCACAGTAAGATATCTATAGGAATGTTTAACATGTTTCAACTGAATCCAGATTAAGACACAACCATTGTCAATCCCATTTTTTGTTTCTTCCCCTTATTCACAAGTTTTTCATCTAGAGCGATCTTTTGTTTTTTCAATCTATTTATAGACCAACCAGTTGTTATTTATTTTTTTTAACTATTGTGTTTCATTTTGTAACTGAAGGATCTTCATGAGAATAGGCTCTAATATTTTTGAACAAAAATATTAAGGTGGTGCATCGAATTGTGAATCACTCCACAAGTAAATGCGTGATTCAAATTTCAATGCATCGGGTGTTATTTTTCTGTTTCGTCGAAATGTGAATCACCCTGTATGGATTATGTACAATATGTATTTCCACTTTTTACTAATTTATGAAATTTTTTTGAGTCTGTGGAGCCTCTGATTTTTGACTTACGGAAATGAAATTTGTGACCGTGTTAGAGGCGTATAAGACCAAGAGAATCGTAAAAATTATGAAATTCATCCAGCAGTTTCGAAAGAAGGGGCTTTCAAAGTTTTGCAAACCTTTCACATTGTTCTACCAGTAATTAATGTAAATTAAAAAAATTTTTCTTGAAACTTCCACGGTAGGTAGAGACCATTAAAGATTGATTCGATATTGAATTTGAGTAAATTTGGTCGACTGGTTTTCGAATTGGAAAGTATACTTATCACGACTGATTTAGTACCGACTTGAATGATTCCAGTAGACCGTACTGGAGAAATTTCAGTATCATTTAATTCTTTTTTGTTTCATTAACATTTGTTAGTGTCATTTCTGTTTTTAAAGGAACAGTTTTTTGAAGATAATACGAAAACTACCTTATGGATTAGATTCTTGAAAAAATTAAATTGGACGACTATGAAATCACCGCCTCTATCATTTGAGAAAAAGTTTATGAAAATCGGTGTCCCTCGGCGAAAAGTTGTGCAGGAACGAATGTGGGAGGAGTGGAAAAAAAAAAAGAAAAATTTACTTACTTTTACGGATGGAATAATTGATAACCTCCTATTTTTTTTCTTCGAAGTCGGTTGCATGCAATTTAATTGGAAAAACTGGTTCGACTTTGAAATTGGGTGACGAGAAAAACCTACTTTTACTTCTGTTCGATCGGTTCGGTGGGACGCTGCGTGCAATAGGTACCCGGGTATCTATCGATTGTTTCGGTTCCGCCCGAAATATGGTTCACGGATCTCGATGTGAAAAATTAACGTAGTGAGGCGGGCTGGGAATTACGTTGAGTCTGGTCGTTGACTGAACATATAGGTAGCAGACTGGCAAACCAATGTTAAATTTTCGTACCCAAACTTGGATCGGAAAAACGGATTTGACCCGCAGGTTTCGCCGCCATTGATGGAACCGAGACTGGATCCGAATTAAATAGAAAACAAATTAATGCCGTTTGCAAGGGAAACGGTAAAAAGTTACCTGACCTTTTGGTCTGTTGACGTCCTGTATGTAGGTACCTGTATTGGCAGGTACTCGATGTCTCTTTCCATTCAAACTCACAGTTACCTTTTTGAAAGAAAAAAAAAAAAATACTAGTAGAAGAACAGTCGTGAGTAACATTTAGGAAAAATATAAGCGAAGAGACGATCCGTACAAGCTGCGCACCACCGTGTTTCAGAAAGAGAGTATATTTTGTGGGAACATTTCTGCCCATAAGGTTTGTCAGTGTGTTACAACACTGTGTTCGGTCAACGAGTTTGGTAAAGTTCGAGTCGCAGGCCGAAGTATGAAGGTACCAAATCGCTTTCACGCAACAGCGATGCCGCCTCGGTGTGCCCAGGCAGGTAATCGGCTCTTTTATTTTACTTTTCTGCCCGATGGCCGCTATTCGCGTGCGTTCTTTCCGTCGTCGCATCGTCGATCATTTTTTCGCGTGTAGGTCACTACGCCGTCGTCCGTCCGAATGACCGATGTTTTGCCCTAATTTTTGCAGACCCACTGTCTCGGTAATTCCAAGTATCCGGAAAAAGTGAAAATTGTCGAAGTTGGACCTCGTGACGGTTTGCAAAATGAAGCGACGATCGTACCCACCCAGGTGAAAGTCGATTTCATAAACATGCTGTCCAAGACGGGCCTTCAAAGTATCGAGGTGACTAGGTAAAGACCATGGTTATTTTCTAGCGTATTTCGTTATCGACCTATCGTTAGGTTGTTGTCTCGTTGAACCGTAATTTATGCGGAAAACACCTTCTTAATCAAGGGCGTAGCCGGGGGCAGATGAAGGGGCGATTTCCCCCTTCTTGACCTACTTTTTATTTACGTTTTTGCCTTGTCACTTCACGAGTTTGGAAGAAATTGTGACATTATGATAGTAAATATGCGACAACGGGTTCCATAGATGCTAAATTTCTCAAATTTTATAAATTTCGAATGTTACGAGCGAAAAAAAAGAAAAAAAGGTTATCAAATCTCCGACCGTATGCAGTACTGCGGACCAGTAAAGAAAGATGATTTTCTGGTTAGTTATGCCGGCGCTAATAGGCAACCAGAGCGTACCTTTAGACGTACTTTGCTTTGTGTTTATGTATACTATCCTTGTGAATTTAAGGGATGTCTTTATTAGATGTCTTCTAAATTAGTGAACTCGAGCAAAACGTCGAAAATATGAGAAAATATGCCGAAGTTACGCTAGAGTTTTCTACTTTTTTGCCGTCATGTCTTGACTAAGGCTGTGATTTATATTCCCTGAAAAGGCAAAAATATGCGTTTAATTCTGTTCATGTCAGGACGAAAATATTTTCAAAATATTCCCTTAAAGAAAAAAATTTTCCCAAATATTCTCAAAAATTATCCAAAAATATCCAACAATATCTTGTTTAGAGCACTTTTTCTTTTTCAGACATTTTCTGTTTTTTTTAGGTGTAGAAAATTTGTTGGTATTTTCTTTTCTCAATGATTCGCAAAAGTAACGACAGTATTCCCAGTAGATAGTACCAAAGAAAATATGCAAAAGCGTACAAATCAGACCCTTAGTCTTGATCATAAAAGTTACGTTGGTCTTATGGAGCTTTACTGGTCTAGTACTATATAGTCAAAACATCAAATAATCTTGCTACACTCCTGCCCTTAGTGTTATCGTGAAGCCTCTTCTTCCCTTCCAACCCCTTATAATCAAAACGTTTGTCTCGAAAACGCGTATAAACTTCTATCGAATTCGAAATTTAAATGCGAAATAATGTGTATCAATATGTAGTATTATTAGGATAGAATATTCTCTCTGAAAGGCGTAAGTTAAATCAAGAATTGACCCAATGACATAACGTTGAAAACTGTAGAAACCCTTGCGACCGTTTCTACTCCAGGTTGTAATTCTCACGTTGACCTTTAATCGCTGGAACACAGTCCTTTTTTTTGGCCCTGTCGCTCATAAGGCGTATTTTTGTAGTGGTTACAAAGTAGCAGCGTTAATTTTTTAAATTAGCAAATCGAAACTTCGAATGAATCGTCATTTTGCATAGTTCATGACTGTAATCTTATGACGAATAAATTAGTCTTTTGAGATAGTTTTTCGAAATAAGAAATTATAAATATTTTTTATTTTCTCTTTTCCCATACATACCATACTAATACAATCTAAAAACATTCATCCGTGTTTTACTACTTTCCCTTTGACTTTCCTGGAACTTTGTAACATTTAGGCCTTGCTCAAAAATATATTAAATTTAAATAATTTTAGGAAATGAGATTTGTCGATCGAATATATACTCCGTATTTGTTGCCACTTATCAAGAATTACTCGTATTAAAATGTTTTTAATTTATGAAAATAGGTACCCAATCAAATCAAATCAGAAATTCGAAATAGTGGTTTTAAAATGTTTAGTCCAATATCATACGTATGTTGCATATAGTGATGTTATTTTTTGAAATTTTTTTTAATCGATAATTATCGATATTTTTCCACAAGTTATTGGAGTTCGAAATGTCGCGTTGCTAGTGAGAAACTAAAAAGTAAAAATTCTAAAAATGAAAAATGAGTAGCAGGGATGTAGAGCAGCTTGCTCCTTGGGATTTTGGTGAGTTGAATTTTTCTGCTCATCAGTTGGGCGATTGGCAAATATAAAAAGTTGATGACCCCTAAAGAAGCCTTTTGCTGCGCCACTGATGGCACAGACAGATGTTAGATCATAGGAGACATATTTGCTTCAAATTCCAAGTTGTATCGTGAAGAAAAAATTCAGCATAAAATATTTTGTGACAAAAATTTAAAATTCCTGTTTAAAATAGGCCTGCAGTGCCTTCAAAAACAAATTCTCAGCTTAGTTTTTGTTATAAGTAGTTGTAGTGGTTGCAAAAATATTGATAATTATCGATGATTGTACTGTAGGTACTATAGATATTTTCGATATTCAAAGATTATTGAGAATTATGGATAGTATCGAAATAAATAACACCTCTTATTACTTTAATCGATTTCGTGTTAAACCGTATATTACATATGGATATAAATCTCCGGTCCCTAATTCGATGAGCCCTTAAGTTTCTCTTGGTTGCTTCTCTACTCGTAGGTACTTGCTGTTCTTTCTCAAAATGATTCGACGAAAGTTTTTTTAGAAATAAAAACCGTTATTTCGTTATGACATCTGGCGGACTAGAGAAAAATTCTTGTTTCAGGAGAATTGCCACAAAGAAAATAATGTAAAAAAATTATATAAATCCTATTTTACTTGCGAACGAGGAAACGTAGCAAAAAAACAAGAATCATGTGCATTTCTTATACCGTTTGCGTTACTAGCTAAAACCTTGATAATTCCATATAGTTGTTCTTTGTGTCGCAGTGATATTATGTTGAATTACGTTTCAAATAATTTTTCGCGATAGCTAACCTTTTAAGTTTGACTTACAGAATTCAGAAAATGAATCATCGCCCTCTCAAATAAATTTTTTT
Source organism: Ericerus pela (assembly GCA_011428145.1). Taxonomy (NCBI): domain Eukaryota; kingdom Metazoa; phylum Arthropoda; class Insecta; order Hemiptera; family Coccidae; genus Ericerus; species Ericerus pela. The sequence continues at coordinate 1,440,791 of WOFM01000550.1, forward strand.
ATACCAGGCCCTTCGCAATTTGGAAGTGACATCTGGGAATGCGCCCTATACGTGCGGAAATTAAAAGTATTATTTCGTAACAGTTAATTAAAATATAAAGCTTAAATGTAGACATTATAGTAAGTTTAATTGTAACAGAATTCCACATTAGATTGAACTGACATGTAGTTGAAACATTAGCATAAATTATATGAATATTCTGTGAAATTTTGGCTGAAACCTTGTGTTTGGTTTTCGAGGTATCATTTTAGTCACAAAACTTAAGCAATAGTCTATCATAAAAACTGAATGTTTGATTGAGATGAAATTTTCATGAAACATCGATATATGTTAGCTGAATATTATTTGAAACTTCGGCTGAAATCGTACGTTTGGTTCTCAAAGTATCACTAAAATTCTGTTTAAGGATTGAGTTAGAATTCTGCGTACCTATCTACTATAATTATCTATTTACATCATTTCCATCATTTCAATCACCCAATTACAGTAGAATTTCACCGATACCTCGAGAAACAAACTTACGGTTTCAACAAAAGTTTCACAGAATATTAAAATAACGTAACTCCATCTTATGTTTGGTTTTTGAGTTATTGCTAAAATTCTATGAAGATTGTGTGATTAAAATAATGAACAACTTCAGCCAAAGTTTCCAAGAATATTCAGATAACATAGGTCGATGTTTCATGAAAATTTCATCTCAATCAAACATTCAGTTTTTATGATAGACTATTGCTTAAGTTTTGTGACTAAAATGATACCTCGAAAACCAAACACAAGGTTTCAAAATTTTTGACTGATTTTTTTTATTTATGAACATAATTAACCTGGCAAAAACTTGAAAATTATTCAACATTTAAAATCACTTAATTTATAAAAATGATTAGGCAAAAACTGAAGTACTTTGAAATGCCTAATTTTTAGAATTTTACCAATATTCTTTTTTGTTTGGCTTTTACAGTATTATTGATAATAACCGAAAAATGTTAAAAATATCAGTGAAATGAACCTTGGGAAATTTTATGAATGCCTAATCAAAAACTTACATGATGGAAAGTTCAATTATTTGTAAAATTTTAAACTTCTCACTATACCTAAAGGCATAAGAAACTCTGTCAAAAAAACCTCCCACTCCAAAGGCATTAGATGAATTCTTTTTCAAAAAAAAAAAAATAATAATAATAATAATAATTTATCTCACGTAACCTTCCACAGTACCTAAAAGCGAAAGCAGTCAGCTTCATGAATTATTCATGTAATTGACTGGATAATTTCAGTAAGATGGGATAATTTGGTTAATTAATTGCATTTTTCAGCTTTTACATATTTGCCTGCCAACAAATATAAATTTAGGCATTATTGATATTAACTGATTAGCTACTGATTTTTTCTGTGTTAATTTCATGGAAAAACGTTAATTCGGTAAATGACTGGAAACCAAAAAAATTTGAATTTCTGACTCAATTTAGTATGGAATATGTATAGAATGAGGACATCGCGCTCTCATTGTGAAATATACTATTTTTAATCGATGGCCCACAGTATGTGTCTCTGTTATTCATCTCTATAATAAATGTACAGATAGAAACTCTGTACCTTGTGAATCCATTTGCAAATCTAGTGGGACAAAAATCATGCCAATTATAGGAAACCACGTTTCTAATTGAAATTGGAGATTATTACTAAAAAATGTTATAAAATGAGGGCAGAAAACGTGATATTATGGACCGGAGGTGAATAAAGATCTTTTTTAAGTACAAATGATAATCTTCATGATTTACATGAGGCAATTCTGATTTACTGTGATAATACTATTCACAGGCAATTATTCAATATTTAGGGAAATTTTTATGATCATCTTAGTTATTATGTTCATACTGAAGGAGGTCTATTCGGAAATTTAATGTAAGTAAATAGGTATTTTCATTTTTGTTTTTACCTTTTTCTTGACAAGTTTTTTACCTTGTGCGACATTTAGTTTTTTCAGTCAGTCTGTAGACTACTTATTGTTTATTTTTCATTTTGTAACTAAAGGATCTTCATTAGAATAGGCCCTAATTTGTTGAACAAAACTATTAAGATGGTTTAATGAAACTGTGAATCCCGCTGGATAAGTAAATGAGTGATTCAAATTTTGACGCACCAGATGTTATTTTCCCATGGTACGTTGAAATGTGAATCACCCTATAAAGAGTTTCAATTGGAATAAGAAATATTTTTTCACAGAAAATTGAACCACTACAAAAATTTTAATTAAATTATTGAACCTCAATAAATTAATAAATTAGTACTATATTCGAGTAAATAAGTTTGAGTGGAATAAGAAATTGTATTCGCCTCACTCCCCAAACTTCGCCTTGTTAATTGCATACTTTCTACCCCTGTCGTGTATACTATTTTAATTTTAGATGAGACTTCGCTCGCAGTTATGCTGAAAATAGGTACGAAAGTTAACCATTTAACCAATGATCTTCCCAACATAAATGTTTTGTAGTTTTTTATTCATTTTTTTTTTTTTTTTTCATAAATAGGAAAGAATGTGAGAAAAAACTCCAAAATATTTAAGGAGTGGTGATGAATTGAATCCACCCTCATATGTGGCTTTTATTTAACAACCCAGTTTATTTCTCATTGAAATCTGATTCTGGTAATTTGTTTGCCATTTTTGCTACATTCTCAACAATTTAAGTCTGAAAAAAAAACTTCTTTCTTTCACCTCAAGATTCATCAGCATATATTGGCGATAGAAAGCTGAAATTATGACTGTCCAAAAGAGGAGAAAATTGTTTCAAAACCGGAAATAAAATAATTTTTAATCGTCATTAGTTTTTCAAAAATAAACTATAAAAAATTTTAAGATAATGGAAAAAGTGCTTTTTTATTCTTGTATTTTCTCTCACCATTTTTTCGTTATTAATTAATTTTATGTAAAATCTGATGGTGGAAATGAAATTTTCATTAAAAAATAAGGGGGGGTTGTTGCTGAAAATACTCTTCTACCATCATTAAGTTTTTGAAATAAATAAATTAAAAAATGGCTGATTTCTCATTGATTTACAGTTTTTTCTGGCCTATTTGTGTAAAATCAATGACGACTAAAAGAATAAATATTGGTAATGATTTCAAGTAAATTTTCTCCTCTTTCTAATGGTACGAACCCCAGCTTTGTAGTTTAAATAGCAGCTGAGAAATCATGAAGTGAGGGAGAAACGGTTTTTTTCAAGATTGAAATGTTCTGAATCTTGCAAAAAAGATAAATATACAAAAACTGGGATTGAATTTTATTATTTAGATTATTATATGAATAAGAAATCAATAATTTGGTTGACACAGGCGCTGAAAACAACTACAGCGGAAAATGGTTGTTTTCAACTTCTGTTTACCTTTATCAATGCTGTAGCATAAATCTGAATGTTAATTGAGACTTTTTAAAAGCAAAAACTGGGTTGGTATGACGTATTTTCTACTGATCTAAAATTAAAATTCATTCCATTGTTCAAGGAATATAACTTCACAACCAACAATAATTTCGAGTTCATTTCTTTTTAATGGTAACTCTTTGATTACAAATTACAAAATTTAAACAGGAAAACTCATTTGAATGAAAAAAAAATTAGGAAAATTTGATTTTAATAAAATTATTCCATTTATTTAAATAATAAATTACCTGCCCAGTAACATGTGGAAATACAGTACAAGTTGCTTGACGTATTGTACATGATAATAAGTCCCACAGTTCTTTAGTTAGTCATCTACTAATAAACGTAAACATTGCAAGTGAACAACATAACCTTCCTTTTTTTGTAGTCGGGTAAAAATACCATTATTTGAAAAAATGACGAAACTACTACAAAATGTCAGGAAGGAGAAGATGGTGTTGGGAAATTTGAAACTTTTTTAATAATTTCTGTTTTCTCCACTTTGAAATTTTTGATGTATGCAATTTTCAATTAAAAAATATTGTATCTTATCCCCTCCCCAATCACCAGGTATGACATATTTGAAAGAAATAATGTAACAAATTATTGACACCTTAATATAATGGATATTTAGTGTGAAGTTATGTACAAATAATTACATGGATATATCGCTAACTTTCTGATTACCAGGGAAAGTTTTTTTATGTCGGAAAAACACCGTTTTACGCCCATAAAATATTCGTTTATAGAGGTTCAAATATGTCCAAATTATGTCACAAAAACAAAATATGTCAAAATATACGTACGTATATTGGTATCGATACAGAAGATTCGAAAAGCAACAATAAACGAAGAAAATAAATTTATTTTTCAGTAACGGTAAGGCTACGATTCGAGGCAACAATTAAATGTTTTTTTAAATTGTTAGTAGTGAAACTTTGCCTATTATCTCTTAGTAAACTTTTCAAAATACTAAATGAACGCTGGACTTCAGAAGAAACGATCGGTGCATAAGTAAGTTGCGATAAATCAGTAGGGGACGTGTGTTTAAATTGAGGACATGAAACGATTATCTCATCCTCCTGATTTACAAGAGCGTGCAAAAATTTTAATTTGCCGTTTTTATTCAGAACTTGCTCCAATTTTAATGTGACACTCTCATCCGGTGCCTCCTTCAACTTATCCTCAGATTCTTGAGAGATTTTTAAACTTGTAGAAAGAACCATCACAATCTCCTGTAAGCATGTAATTGACTCAACAATGTTCATATAATTTTGTTTGATTACAGCTAATTTAACTATCGGCTGCGATACCTTTTTACAAATTAAATTCTTCACTTTTGTAATTGCTTGAGTATCCTCTTCATTTAATGCTTCGATAACGTTTACTACCGCATGATAATTGTCCGCATAATAATTTGCGGCATCTAGCCACGTTGCCCAACATACTAACACAAGCTTTGGTGGCAATTTCAAGTTCGGATACATCTCTTTGAATTTAGCGATTTGAGACGGTGATTTAAAAAAAATTATTTTATTTAGAACAATAAAACGATCGACTACATTATAGAGAAAACGAATTCTTTCTACAACTCGATGCAATCTGTGAACAACGAGTGAGGGAGGGTGTGTTCAGACTGGGTGACGTGAGTGACATGGTGTGAGGTGTGTACAGAGTGTGGAGAGCGAGGACAACGGTCCTTCAAAATCACAAACAAAATTCAGAAATCAAAATTTTCAGTGTTTTCACTTAGAAAACGAGCAAAAATGGTTAAATATTCCCAAAATATGTTCTAAAGCCAGTTTTATGCATTTATTGTAAAATATGTCAAAATATGTCGGATAAAATTAGGCTCAAAGTTTTCATTCATGAAGATATTGTGAAAATTTTTAAAGAGGATAAACGGCAACAATATGTAATTACATAAAAAAACTTGCCCTGCTGATTAATCATTGAATTACCTCAGTTATCATCATCATTGTCATCATCATTATTGTCAACCACAGCAGCAGATTGATTAGATAAAATTTTATTGAACTTGAAAGTAGTATTTTATATTTTAGGAACCATCCTCTTTCTAAATTTAAGCTCTATCAAATCATAATTACATTGACCCTCACATGTGGAACTTATGATGGAACTAAATGGCTATTCTGAGGCCTGTGGGGCACCAATGAAGAGTCCAACAAGAAAATTGTCAGCGTATATAGATTCAGCACATCTTAAAACATATATGATGTACTGCTTATAATTTTTCCTAAATAATTTTCTGAACCCATTTTGAGGCTACTGGAGCTCCATTGGAGTGTCAAATAACAAAATTGTCATCAAATATGGAATTAGCATATTTGAAAATATGTATGATGCTGTACTGCATATAATTATTCATAAATAACTTTTTAACCCCTTTTTGAAACTTTTGGGGCTTTAATGGTAATTCCAAAAAAAAAAAAATTCTGCCTCACAACCCTGGATGGGTTAGCAATAAAAAAAAAAAAAATTTGGATCTGTTTGAGATCTGAACACCATAAATTTCAGTTTTCACTTCTATAGTTGTATCAAGAAGAGTAGTGCCCTCCTGTAAACCAGTGTCAAAATGTAAACAGTATTTTCAGTTAATTATACGTAGGATCCCGAAAATTGGGTGTATGACACATAAAATTGTGGGTGGTGCATAAAACTGTGTGTTGGATGCTTAAAATTATGTGTATAATGCATGAAACATTTTACGTTTCATGTGATTTAATGAAGATGTTAATGCATAATGAGACGTATACATCAGAAAATATGTTAAATGCATTAAATTAGTATGTGTGTCACACACAATATTGTGTGTATACGTTGTACTTATATATATTCTGTGCATACGTATACTGCAAATGTGTGTGAAAAAATGGATATGTGTATGCATAAATAGTCTCATTTCACGTATTACATATACACATATGTTTTTTTTTTCAAACGGACATTTTTTATCCCTATGGTCGAATAAATTTTTAAGTAGTTACGATTTTAGGATCAAACCTAAATGTCCTGTCAATAAATGTCTTCTTTGCTATTTTCTCTTGCAAAAAATATTCTTCAAAAAATTTTGAAAATTTACGATTCTTTGCCTACAACTGTTTGTTAAAAAAATAATTATTGATTCTTTGCAAGAATGTAGCTAAGGAAGGCAAAGAGGCTAATTTCCAAACTTTTTTTTTGTCACTTTTAAAATTTGAAAAAAAATTTAGAAATAAATATGCGAAAGCAGGTTCCTTAGATGTTAAATTTCTCAATGTTGCTCCGTGTATGAAGGACTCACCCCTATAAACACTAATATATTTTTTAAAACCAAGAATATGGAATCGAAAAATTTTGTAAAAAAAAAAAGATAATTTTTCTGAGTGACCGAATAAACCAAAATCCAGACCTGATGAGATCCCTTCAGATTTTCCTATGGTTCTCAACAATTGCAACCAATAAACAAATTTTTGATGTACCTCATTCCCAAAATACTGTTGTTTACCTCTCCCATCACCCAACAGCTCAACTCCTCTTAAGAGGATTCTTATAACATATAAAAAATTTGACTCTAAACCAAAAAACCATTAATTTAATATCCATAAGAAATAACAATATGTACCCTAATCGATCTGCAAAATGTAACTTAATTGATAAATTATTCAAATACCTATACTTACAATAGTAGTGATTGAAAATTTGTGTTAAATTTGAACTTTTGTCAGTTGAATACACCAAAATTCTTCAAAAAATGCCCTATGCATTTTTAACCCAATACCAGTTTTCCAAAACACCAGAAAATTAACACTAACTTCGTTTGGACCAGATTGAAAATTTCTTCAGCTCTAAAATTAACCAGGGTTGGAACTGAAATAATTGTAAATTTTTGGTGGTAAAAATTCGAATCTCCAAAAACACTCAGCTCAGATTTAAAAAACTTTCTTCAGTATTATGAAAATTTTTATCCAGAAATTTTTTCATCGAGGAAAGTACCTCGTTTACTGAGCTCTGCTCGGATGTGGAAAGGGAGAAAATTTTGTTAATTTTAATAAAGCTGGAGAATTTCAGCAATATATTTATTAGGTATATCCTTCGGTATTATCGGTATTATCGTATTCGTATATCTTGAGAATTAAGATCGCAATATTTAACTCATACTTCATTAGTCATAAATCATAGTAATCATACACAATTTAGGCCTAGCAAAATTCGCTAATAAAACCTTTCTTATTCGTTACTTTTAGTATTAATCAGTTTTCCAATGTTCGTTGTTACCACTTGCTGATAATGGATAGATTGATGAGATACTCATGTATTTGTTCTACGAATTTTCTCAAACTTGAGACCTATATAGATCGTTTTTTCATACCCAAATACCTCTATATTGTAATTTTCTGCTATATCGTCGGTCTAGTTCTTCATAACGCGTTTGCATACACACATATACACATACCCACATACAATTATTGCTCGTATTATAGTATAGGATGAGATATAAGATCGGATAATTGTTCTTTTGTCTTTCAAATGGTAAAGTATTCTTTTGAAAATTATTTTAGCACTATACTTTGAAATTTCTCCTCAAAATCAGATTTCTAAATTGTACCAAAAAACACTGAACACTTCTTCTAGTTTTCTAATTTATGGTACTCCAATGAGTTACATAGTCCGCAACTCTCGACGGCAATCGTGAATCCTTTAAGATCCCAACAAATAAAATGTACTTTTGAAAATTTAACTTCCGGAAGAAAATTTTACTGAATTAAATAGATAACATATTTTACTGTTGATTTTGAAAAAGAAACACTCTAAAAATTAATTTAGCTGAAACAACCAGTTTTATATACCTTAAATTTAGAGGTAAAATTATACCATTTCTACCAGTTTCTCTAAAAAAAGCTAATGGGAGCGATGAAAAACGGTTAAAAATTATAGATTTTAGTTAAAGGATTTCAAAGAGAAATTTTTATCGGAGAATTAAGGTAGAAAGAGAAAATTTTGAAAATTATGCGGACCAAATGAGTGGAAAGGAGAAGAAAAATAAAACTGCTGTCCACTAAATCATAAAGAATTCAAGATCATTCCAGAAGGTGTGAAAGTAGAAAAATTTTATTGAAGTGGAAAAAGGATGGAGAGAAGAATAAAAATTTTTAATTGAAACAGAATTGTAACCGATATGAAATCGGTCTTCTCCCTTCATGGCCAATTATTTGTGATTCATACATGATTTTTACTCCATAATATTGTACTACCAACCGATTAGAAAAATGAAATTTATCCCAAAGTGTCTCTTCAATGGCAAAAAACGGAGAAAACTTGTATGACCATCTTTTACATCTAGATGACTGAACATTAAGATGAGAAGAAGGGTCCGAAAAATTTGTCCTCCATTTCCATTCACCAAAAAGACAGAGAATTCAATCGAGAGGAAGTACACACCATATTTAATAATTTATTCAATTCATAAAATTGTTCCAGGAAAGAGAGAAAAAAATTTTTTGGTGATTCATTTTAATTTTAAAATATTTTGATTCTACATCAAATTTTCTAAATTTTCGAAAGTGACGTGTAAAAGAAAGGTCATTAGTTAATTTTTTTTCCTGGAATAAATCCTAGATACCCCCCTGATTCTTTGTTTTTTTTTTTTTTCAGTGTAAATGAAATGGTTAATCAAATATTTTCTTGACTAACATACAATTTATTAATTTAATTTCACAATTCTGTTATCTGAATGCTTTGAGACCTATTCTCGTCAAAAAAAAATGAAAAAAAAGCTCGAAACTTGTTGTCCATTTGGATCAGTATACGATATATTCAACGCTTTAATTTGTTACTCTTATTAAAAATATGAAAAATTAAATTTACTAATCAAAAATTCACTCATTTCTCTTTTCTGTTTCTCGTAACCTCAAATTTTCTTATTATTACCTAACATTACGTTGATACCTACGATGTATAGTATAAAATTCCATATTTTCCTTTTTTTTTCTATACAATTATAAAATACTAGCTGCCCATGGTGTCAGCTTTGCTTGACAGATGCTGAGGACTTTTGACCCTAATCCTGAGCTAAGTGTTCACTGATATATTACATAATAAGATCTGAAAATAAAAAATTCTCCTCTTTTTGGACCCAATGAGAGTCGAAGAATGGGTCTAATGATAAAATTAACATAAAATTCGAATTCTGCGCCTCAAAAAATATGTCCGATATGTAAATTCAAGAATCATGAAAAGGCCACTGAATGCAGCACCAGCACTAATAAGTTTGTATAATGTTTTTCCTCTGTTCACTTCATATACACTCGGCACTAATAATCCAACCCTTATCAATTTTCCTTTATAAATACGTTTTCCAAAGCGATGAAATAATAAAACCAAACTCAGAACTTTCCTAGATTCATGAAGAATGTATGTACAAAAATTCATCAACATCGGTTTGATAGATTTGGTAATTATGCTTAACATACACTTTTCAAAACTTTCCTCTTTATATACTACTAGCCGACTTGGGTGCCAGCTTCGCTTGGCTCAATCACAGGAGTAGGGGGCCATTTTATCAATAATTCTACTCTTTTTCATTTTCATAATAAGTATAAAATTATAATGTATATGATTTATATATAAATTTAGAGCTGAAATTAAGGTAGGTATTTGATTTACAGTACAATAACGGCAATAATTTTTTTTTTCAGATTTATTTAGACGTCATTTGTCTTTAGATATACTAAAAAAAAATCAGTTATCTTCATTATTCAATAATTTAAACTGAAATCAAATTAAGGTAACTATTATCACCTCTTCAACCTCAACTAATATGGAATTTGGGTTTTACCTTAGTAATAACCCATTCCCAACGCCATCTACTTCCATCTTAAATCTTTGACTATACATACCAATATGGACTAAGCATATTGATGAAAACATGAAGGCAAGACATCAAAATAAGTTTAATTGAAGGAAGGTTTCCGGCTTTTTATTAAACTATAATATCTCGCCACCTAATAAAGCTACGATGATGAATGGAAGATTAAAATACTCGGGATATTTCACTTGATCAAATGAGTCCTCATTTACTTCATTTGGTCCCCTTGGACAAGCGTTACAGGTAAATATGAAAAGAGGAACACTTTTCAAGTCTATTTCTTTCTTATTCTGACATAACTATCATAATGTCTGATGGAGCTGGGGTAGTTTATATGAGCTCATGATACTGGGGATGTTGAGCATTATCAAATAAGCCCTCATTCATTTCATTAAGAACATTTGGAATAAAGTTATGGTGGAATGTAGGATGTTCAGTCCAGCTCATCTATTATTCAAACTATAATATCAAAGACCTAATCAAACAAAAATGATGCATATGGTTTTCAGTCGATCGAGACATTACATGGATTATTCAGATGTAACAGTTGAACAAAAAAACGACACTTTAGCAGTAAGTTTACTCACTTGTCATTGATTCAAGTAATGAAATTATCCTTATTAATTGTCAGTTTTTAACAATGTTCATCCTCAAGAATGTCCAACGACTGAGAAATAAATTTATTTCAATAAAATTATAACTAAAATTGAAAATTTAGAGTTCAAATACAGTAAAGTACAATTCTAGTGATAAGAATCACCTTAATTCCTCCAATGATACTAATTGTATTGCCCTCAATTGCACTGCATCACCCTCCCGAATGAACTCAGTCCATATAATTATACTATATAATCAAAGTCTTAAATCCCAAATAATAAAAAATCCCCCTGCCAAAATATTACCAACTATAGAGAAATTGCTGGCCATCAAATTCTACTCGATAGTTTTTTAATTTGAAAAGAAATACCTAACTAAAACTGAAATATTGCAGAGAAAAAGGGAGAGAAAAAGATAAAGTATAGGGAAAGAGGAGACAGAAATAGAAATATTTGTTCCATTTCTCTTTTGTTCCATCCTTCTTTAATCCTTCATTTTATCAGTAAGAAGATGAGTTTTGTGACAATAGAAGAATAAAACAAATTGGTTCTGTAATTTTAAAGATTACCAATTATACACATACGTAGGAAACATTTCTATATTTTAGTATAGATTTACACGTTTACGTAGTATTATTTAAATTGTTATAAATTACTTTATAGCCTACATTGCTTCGTGTGCTCTAACACTTTCAGTATGGTTGTTAACAATTTTTTTCTCATCATGTGTTTGCACTTTTGTTCTGATTTGCAGCTTCGTCTCCCCAAAATGGGTTCCACAAATGGCCGATCACACAGAAGTGGTACGTGGTATTGATGAATACGAAGGCGTTTCTTATCCAGTTTTGGTTCCAAATTTAAAAGGACTGGATGCTGCTGTAAGTTGATTGGAAATTTTTTGAAGTGAAACTCACTCATTATCAGTAGTAAACTACTATGACCTTGATTCTATGAATCCTACATCAGAAAGGTTTATCAGCTAAAAAAATCAAATGTCGTGGAAGGAACCAATACTAAGTCCCAATACGGGCTAAAAATATTTGACGTCAGTGAACTACACTGTTAAGAACCTGCTTGTTTTTTATTATTTGATACAAAAAAAAGATGAAGAGTGTTCAAGGGGAAAAGTCTCCATTGTAATAAAAAATAAAACATGGTGGCTTGGAGGGCAAATCCCCTGATAGAAAAAGGATTTTGGATTGTTCTTTTGCAGTTTGTAATGATATATTTATACTCAATAACTCTCATCTATATACCTACATTGTCACACCAATAAACTGTCATCCACCTTGTTTTTCGCATTCCATTGGATTCGGGTAGACACAACTTTGGTGCCACATAGGAATCCTCCTGCATTCCATTCCATAATCACCTCAATCACTTCCACATTCCAGACACATTCAGATTTGTTAATAACCGGGGCAAGTTTTTTTATGTCGGAAAAACACCGTTTTACGCCCATAAAATATTCGTTTATAGAGGTTCAAATATGTCCAAATTATGTCACAAAAACAAAATATGTCAAAATATACGTACGTATATTGGTATCGATACAGAAGATTCGAAAAGCAACAATAAACGAAGAAAATAAATTTATTTTTCAGTAACGGTAAGGCTACGATTCGAGGCAACAATTAAATGTTTTTTTAAATTGTTAGTAGTGAAACTTTGCCTATTATCTCTTAGTAAACTTTTCAAAATACTAAATGAACGCTGGACTTCAGAAGAAACGATCGGTGCATAAGTAAGTTGCGATAAATCAGTAGGGGACGTGTGTTTAAATTGAGGACATGAAACGATTATCTCATCCTCCTGATTTACAAGAGCGTGCAAAAATTTTAATTTGCCGTTTTTATTCAGAACTTGCTCCAATTTTAATGTGACACTCTCATCCGGTGCCTCCTTCAACTTATCCTCAGATTCTTGAGAGATTTTTAAACTTGTAGAAAGAACCATCACAATCTCCTGTAAGCATGTAATTGACTCAACAATGTTCATATAATTTTGTTTGATTACAGCTAATTTAACTATCGGCTGCGATACCTTTTTACAAATTAAATTCTTCACTTTTGTAATTGCTTGAGTATCCTCTTCATTTAATGCTTCGATAACGTTTACTACCGCATGATAATTGTCCGCATAATAATTTGCGGCATCTAGCCACGTTGCCCAACATACTAACACAAGCTTTGGTGGCAATTTCAAGTTCGGATACATCTCTTTGAATTTAGCGATTTGAGACGGTGATTTAAAAAAAATTATTTTATTTAGAACAATAAAACGATCGACTACATTATAGAGAAAACGAATTCTTTCTACAACTCGATGCAATCTGTGAACAACGAGTGAGGGAGGGTGTGTTCAGACTGGGTGACGTGAGTGACATGGTGTGAGGTGTGTACAGAGTGTGGAGAGCGAGGACAACGGTCCTTCAAAATCACAAACAAAATTCAGAAATCAAAATTTTCAGTGTTTTCACTTAGAAAACGAGCAAAAATGGTTAAATATTCCCAAAATATGTTCTAAAGCCAGTTTTATGCATTTATTGTAAAATATGTCAAAATATGTCGGATAAAATTAGGCTCAAAGTTTTCATTCATGAAGATATTGTGAAAATTTTTAAAGAGGATAAACGGCAACAATATGTAATTACATAAAAAAACTTTCTATTTTAATAACCTTCAAAAAAAGCTCTTTAGATTCGCTGGTCTGAAATCACTTTTCCAGGTAAGCTTCGGTTACCATCTCAAAAAGCTATTTTAAATGTATAGATGATAGACCAAAGGGTGTAAAACTCGTTCAGATTATTAATTTAAGACTTTTTTCCTTTTTTGACAGATAGCAGCTGGTGTCAAAGAAGTGGCTGTGTTTGCTTCTGCCTCGGAGTCTTTCAGTAAACGTAATATAAATTGTAGTATTAACGAAAGTTTGTCTCGCTATAGAAAAGTTATTGATTGCGCATTGGACAATAACATAAAGGTTCGGGGTTACGTGTCTTGCATTTGCGGTTGCCCTTACGAAGGACCAGTGTCGCCGCAACAGGTGGCTAAGGTACTATTGATTTTCTATAATATGTATTATTGAAAGAATTTGTATATTTGTTTCGGGAGAGGACCTGAAAACGAACACTTTATAAAATTTTTCGGCTCGAATCAGGGCATTATTCTATTATCTATTTCGCCCGATCTATTTGTTTTAAACATAAAAGCAAAGACAATAAATTATAAGAAAATGAAAGTGTTTGATATTTCAACTCTCTTACATTCGTCATTGGTTCTATTCAGGTGATAAATACGGAGAAAAAATTATTTTGTCTGTTCAGGTTTTAGATAATTATTGCATTTTCAAGTGTTGATAATCCTCCATGTGTTTCTCTGGGTTTATCTTTCCGTTTAAATTTAATTTAAATATAGCCTTATAAAGTCGTTTGTCGTAGTTCAAAGTAGATTAATTTTTTCATTGGTGGGAACTTCATTCGGTCGCGTCTTTGTTGACTACTTCATTTAGGTTGTCGTTGATAATCAGACTTGTCATTAGTTTGAAAAAATTCCCAAGTCATTGGAATGCGGAATTCGAGTAGATAATTTGGTTATGATTCGTAAACAAATCACGTCATTTTCATTGCTTCAGTTCTAATAAATAATGTGGATATTAGTATTTTAAAATTTTTTTTTTTATCATTATACTTACGTAAAAAATAATTTCGTTCCGTCAAATTACGTCCGTATTTTTCCCTCATAAGTGGCCTTCGTGGCAGTTATAAAAGTTATTGCGTTAATACTATCGCGATAAGGTCGCAATAATACCAGTGATTTAACTTTTTTTGATTATTCACCACAAGTGTCTTCGTTCAGTATAATCGATCGTTTTAGCAAGTTGTTTTTGAATTTTATTTTTGAATTTTCATTATTCTTTTTGCCACAGATTAAATATTAATTTGATATTCGCATACCAGTTGAAATTTTTTCAACGTGTAAAAATCTTAGCTCTTGGTAGCGGCTACGCGAAACTTACTAGCGTCAGGCATCAGGTCATAAGACTGGTTAATGTGTTTGTGTGTGTGTGTGTGTGTGTGTGTGTGTGTGTGTGTGTGTGTGTGTGAGTGTGTGTATGGTTGTGTGAGTGCCTCTTGTCAGTGTTGATGTTGAACGTAACATTTCAATTTTGAAACAATCCTCTTATATTTCATTCAATGATTAGTTAGCCTCTATTCGAGCTAGAGAGCTGGGGTTGGTATTGCTGGAAAGAGGAGAAAATGTACAAAATTTTCATATAATTTTCTAATCATCTTTACCAATTTGGAAATGAACAAACGAAAAAAACGCAAATAGTGAAAAATTCGCCATTCTTCGGGTTTTAGAAACTTCGAATCTTTCACTCAATGATTTCTCATTCGTTGTTTAAGCTAAACATTGGAAAGAAGAGAAAATTTTCATAAAATTATTATCCATATAATTTTACTATTATTTTTAGCAGTTTGAAAACAAAAAAAATTGAAGGAGTTCGCCATTTTTTTGTAGTCTAGAAACCTGTCCTCTTTCACTTGATGATTCAGCAGCTGCTATTTTAAATTATTGAGGTGAGGTTGGTTTCAATTATCGTTGGAAACAGGAGAAAATTTTCGTATAACTAATATCCGTATAATTGTTTCTATCATCTTTAGTAGTTGAAAAATAGATAAAATAAAAGACCCAAATTAATGGAAAATTTGTCGTTTTTGTATTGTTCAGATATTTATAAAGGATATTTTGAAAAAAAAGGTGGAGGTTATTAATTTGATCCGTATATATGTTTTTTTATGTTTGTTCCAGCATAATTTCTCAACGTGGGCATCAATTTTGATGAACTTTTTTTTAAATGAGGATGATCCCATAGAGTCCCATTAAATTTTTCCAAGAATCGATGAGGTAGTTTTGGAGTTATCTTCAAATAAAAAAATGGCTAGTTTTAAAGTAATATTGCCGCTAACGCTGGAGTTGAAAAATCATAGAAAAAAAATTTTTTAAGAAAAAGAATTGACTTCAAAAAAAAAAAAAAAATGCTCTAAAAAGTGAAAAACAATTTTTTTAAAATTTTTCCAGCAAGATCTATAAGTCTTAAGAACTGGAATTATTGAAGTCGGCATTCTTTTTTTCCTCTATCATGTAGGCTTTATACATATGTCAGTTTGTTCCAATTTTATATGACAAAACTTATTTTTTATTTTTTATTTTTTATTTTTTTTTTAAGTTAGATTTATTTAAAAAAAAAAATATTTTAGGTTTACACATCAATCCTTCATGAGTATAGCCACAGGTGCACTCACATATTTTTTGTTTTGTTAAATGAAATTGTTCCACTTGCAAAGTCCAATTTTCAAATATTGTCAAATACATATTCGCCGACGCATGTTCATTAAATACTTAAATTGATAATTTCTGGACTGGGTACTTCATCCAATGCGTTATGTAATTTAAATTAAGTTATTAATTTTTATATAATTAATTCTTCATTGGTACTTGTGAGTGCTCCAACTTCTTGAATATTCATTTTCTTTTTGTCATCGTTTTATTTTCAGTGAATGACTGGCAGATATTTTTTTAGTAAAAATAATTATTTGGTATTGTGAAGTCTATTTTTAGTCATCAATCATATAATAAAAAATTTGTCACATTGTAATAATTACGATACGCTGAGTTCCGTCATCGTCACTTAAAATTCGGCTCCTTAAAAATACTCCCATGTTCTCCTATTTTAACTATGTTCGTTAAATAAAATTACAGAATATAGAATATAATATAGATGGAACTCAACGATGAATACTAAACGAGAATAATGACGTGGAGGTAAGTTAGATCAAAAAGATAAGAAATTATTGGCGTGATGAGAATCTATACATTATATTTTTGTAC
This sequence comes from Ericerus pela, assembly GCA_011428145.1. Taxonomy (NCBI): domain Eukaryota; kingdom Metazoa; phylum Arthropoda; class Insecta; order Hemiptera; family Coccidae; genus Ericerus; species Ericerus pela. The sequence continues at coordinate 1,457,562 of WOFM01000550.1, forward strand.
TCTGTTTTTACACAACCAAGTGATCGGTACGTTTTTTCATTCACGTTTCCGAAACAATAATAAAGTAATACAAAGGTAATTAAAGGTGCTTTTTAATTCAAAGAATTGTTTTTCTTCTCGCTCTTATTGACATCGCTTATTATAATCGCGTTATGGAACCAGGATTATAAAATGGCAAGACATCTTTTGTTAGTAACTCCGATTCATCATGGAAACCAGAATTACTCAACTGACGGATCTCCAACATCAAAGATAAGGATTTTCAAACACTTGGTTATAACAACTGGTAACTATGATGTTCAAATCAATCGATAATCAAAATGTAAAAAAGATTGTTCTTTGAATTAAGGCCCTTTGACAATAAATTATGGGGAGTTGTGTGAGGTACTGTGAGGCAAGACCTCATGGTTTTATGTAGTATGTAGGCTAGCTCGTTTCACGTCGTTTTCCCCTTTTGATCTAGGATATTAGTATTTCTTGCAATCTGCGATCATGGGCTGTCTCTTCAAAATTTTAACCTTCTTTTATCATTTCTAATTTTAGACCAATTCTTCACAAACATGTGACTGTCATTTTGGGATGTCACATATTTAATATGGCAACCGTGACAGGACATAGAGCCTTGTCCTTATGTTCAGTGACATAGCCTGCAATCAATAGCTTTATCCACACGGCAAACAAAACCTTTTTATTAAAATTAGAAAATGATGGTAAAATATCAATAGAATAAAATATAGGAAACCTCTTTGAAACTAATAGTGGTAAAAAATAGAACCACGTGTGAAATTACAATAGACATAGTAACCACCAAAACTGAATTGTAATTAAAATTAAAAACTTTTCAAAATATTAAAATTTTCTATTATTCTGAAATTTTCCTAACCTAGCTATCGGACAGCCTGAGTAGTAGATTAGCGAGGAATACCTTTTTTTTATGAGCATATTACAACCCATCTGATTGGTTGGCGCTCTGTTCCTGGTTAGATCCAGAGTTCACTAAGCAAGGAAGGATCTAGCTAATCCTAATTCCTTTTTCCCCCTTTAAAAACTTATTTTGGTTTTTGGTTCTTTTTATCCGCAACCAGAAAAATAAGAACCTGGCGACCATTCTCAGGCACTGTACTGCATTGCCAATCTGTTTTTATTTGGGCTCGTGACCCTATTTAAAATGTGACAGGTCGTTTCCCTCACATCCATCACATCCTAGATGTTTTGATTTTCCCTTTCCACCCAACCTAGTGAACGTAGTGAAACCTAACCTTACTATAAAACTGTGAACTTGCTAAATGTATCTCCGACCTCAATCTACAGTCTGCATAAGCCCTCAGAGTAATTATTTTCACCCACCCATTGAGCAACAAAACAACAAAAAATTTTCTTTATATATTTATATTATGTCTTTTTGTGTATTTTCTTATTATATATTTTTGTGCATTTATTAATTTTGGCCATATAACGTGTATGTATTTTAAACTCAGGATGGCTGATCACCACTCCTTTTTAATAAAACTATAAAAAACCAAAAAAATAGAAGTCAGAATATCAACATCGTGAGTGGGAATTTAATAATAAGAAACAAAGCCCAAATTAAAGATCTTAAATTCCACTCACGATTAAATGAGAATGATAGAAGAATAAAATAAATAAAGTAATAATTAATTTTTACCTATCCTCTCTCAATAATGTAACGCATATGATAAATTTAAAAGAAGTAAAAAGATTAAAGTAAAATCCTGATGTCAAAATCAAACTCTGGTCCCGGTTTGATCTTGTATATGGAAACGATTTATTGATTATTCAAAATTGATTCGAAGGAACGATCTTTTCAAATAATTGAGATGTACTAATAATTTCAGTGGCTACATATATGAAAATTTTTTGATTATAGAAATCCCACTATTATCCTCCAAAAGAGAGAATTTTGAATCAAGTAGAACCAAACAAACAATATTTTCTCCGATACCCATAGAGGTGGTTAGTATAAAACAATTTAATAAGTTGAAACACTTCGAACAAAACAAGAATTAATAAAATTTATTTGGAATTATTCATAGGGATTATCCACCATTATTACGAGTAACCATGAATAGGAATAAAGACAAATTCCCACAGAAAAGTGGTAAGAGATCGTAAGGAACATTCAAAATTATTAAACTTTATAAAACTAAACATCACGTATTTTGTAGATCCTCCAAATCAGGAAAAGAAAGAGAACAAATCTCCAGATCAATTAGAGGAACAATCAGAAAAAGAAAGACAGGAAAGACTGCTAATGAGAAGAAGAAGCAGGAAAAGAACAAGATCAACTTCTTTGAACCTAAAGGAGAGTCGTCAAAGGAGGATGAAGAGAAGGACATCCCTATTAAAAATAAAATAGAAACGTTAGTAAGTGAGGTTCCCGAAAGTATTAACCCTTTAGTATTTTACAAAGGATTAGCAGATATAAGTCTCAAACGTCAATTTGAACTGGAACAGAGAATTATGAATTTGGAACTGCAAAAGAGTAAGTTAATACAGGAAATTAAAGTTAGGAATTCAGAATCCGAACACCCAAATTCCAATGCTTCCCATAGTAGTGCAGGTCAATGAAAAAGATTTACGAAAGTACGACACATGATGGATCAGAATAAATCTGGTGGGATATTTAAAGATCAAAAAGAAAGAAGTGAATATTTAGGACCAGTGAGTTCCACAATTAGACCGTCAATGGCTCAAAGCGCTCAACCATTCCCTTCTGACCACACTATACAACAGAATGAACCAACTGAGATCAATTTAACCAGTAGAATAACCACACTGGAGAACTCTAGAAGTGATAAAGATGATATAATCCGTGAAGTAACCTCTCGTATAGAAGAAATAATAAGCAACCGTTATTTAGCTAACCCTCAAATTGCTCGTGATCAAGCCTCGATAAGATCAGTACAAAGAAGAAGGTCACTATCCAATTCTCAAGTAATTCTAGAAAAGTTAAATGATAAATCAAAACCTTCGTTTTTCGCGGATGAGAGAAATAGTCCCGATGTCTTGAACATAGATATATCCAGACCTCCGCCGATTTTAAAAGAATCTCAAGTAGTAGTACAAGAGAAACCTGGAAATAGGATCTTTGATCCCACAAAACTTCCGAAGTATACCGGGAAAAGTGACTGCAGATCCCCGATAGGATTCATAAGAGCCTTTGAAAGATGCACAGCTAACATTTATGAGGACAATCAAAAAGGTAGTATTTTTGGAGAATGCTTTGATCTAGCCTCCTTTCCAAACTCAGAAATCTACTCTAGAGGGTGGTCTTACTCGAAATGTAAAAATCATTTCCTTCAGCTGTACTGGACTGATTCCAGGAAACAGGTAGAGATTTGTGCAATACAAAATGGCTGTTATGATCCTGGTAAGTACAAGCACGTGTTGACATATATATTACAGGCATACAGTCGACTACTAGAATGTGAGGAAACCACACAACGCATCTTTCACACCCTGAGTGGAAAGATACCCAAGAAGTATATGACTCAGCTGAAACAGAAACATTTTAAAAATTTCAAAACGCTATTAGCAAAACTCGAAGAAATCGAAAACCAATTTGACTTTCCGGTTACAACACCGCTTCCTGATCCGTTACGAAGAAGAGGTCCCTCAATTAGCTATCCTCAACGACAACAAACCTCCATTATTAAACATAACACCGGTTCAAGCACAAAACACATCTACACCATCACTGCCGATAGAAGGCCAACTATCGCAGGAAGATGTGTCAGAGTATACTTGGCAGATGAACGATCATTCGGAAAACGAGTGGTGACGGAGATGGTAAGCAACATTGACCGTCAGCCAGAAAATAAAAGGCCTGAAGAGCAGATGGCACTAAAAGCCACGAACTTCCAACCCCGATTCGCATTAAGAAGCAAATACATTATTCCCAAATGGAAAGACTACAAAGTATTCGGAGACTCGACAATTATGAGTTGGCTGAAAAAGACCCCGCTATCAACCGCCCATAATCTTCCGCCAGAGAAATTGGCACCAATGGAAAAGTTAACAAACCTGAACCAATTGATCGAGATAGTTAAAAAGAACTCGTTTGAAAACGACAAAATCATAATTGGTTTTGGCAAATCATTGGTAATAAATGGGAATTTTGAGATACAAACCTTCGCAAAAACACTACAAGATCTCGCCACATATCTATTAAATGGCCAACAAATACTAACAGCAGGGTTCGCGACGATAGCACCGGACCCAGCCAGAATGGCTAACACTCTATATGAACAGATTAAAGGGAGTAAACAACAGAATCTGGGATCTTGTAAAATGCTTTACGGACATTTTTGTACTGAACTTGGAGAAAATGTTCATACAGAAACACCAAAAGAAAAGACTAGTACCAACAAAAGATCAACCCAATGGAATCCAATTTGATAGAAAAATAGTGGCATTAAACTATCATTACTCAAGAGAGGAGGCGATTGATATCGATTGAGTAATGTCTCACTGGGTAACGACAATTATTGAAGCCCCGGGTAAAGAAAAAGTTAGTGTCCACTTTATGACTGCTGATCTACCCGATGACTATTTGGTGCTGGATTTTGATTTAGGGGGCAAGAAAAATGTAGAGAGTGAATTCAAAATGAACCTGGGCACAGTATGTCTCTGTATTATAGATGATGTAGAATCAGGAGACAAAAACACAGAAGTGAATGCCTACATCGAGAAACACTCATTTATCCATGCCTATCTCGTCCCCGTAATAATCGGTGAAAACAGAAACACGTATGATATTTATATAGATCAGGGATCACCATATTCCTTCGTAACTTTATCTTTTCTAAAAACGTTGATGAAAGATAACCCAGATCTAAAATTAAAAAGATTAAAAGTGCCATATCAAAATGTGAGCTTTGCTGCGGGTCATCCGAAGATTAAAATCTCAGGCAGCATAGACCTTCCCTTCACATTTGTAACAGAAGATGGAAGAGAAGCCACATATACAGGTATCTTCAGAATTTGTCAAGATTTAAATGCGACACTATTACTCGGGAGAGAGCTTCTTGAGCAATCAGATATGAATCCGCATAGCATTTCCAGAGAATTACATTGTAAAGATCCAGATAATCCCGAGGTCCGCTTTGTAGTAAAAGGGTGGAAACGTGGAACGGCGCCGGATCTTGTATTCCCAAAAATATCATCACCTCCTGTTCTCTCAATCACGGTTATAAGCATCATTTTGCATTCCTGAGAGAATCGTGCCACAAGCTAGAAGAACAAGAGTAAAAGAAATAATAGATTTCTGGTATACGAATGGTGTAATATCGAAGGAAGGTTGCAAATATTTATCACCTCTCACCGTAGCGGTAAAAGACAACAGAGATCTAAGAGTTTGTCTAGACTCGAGAGAAATCAACAAACATATGGGTACCAGAGGAGATTGCGTACCCCCAATTGACAAGATTAAGACGCAGTTTGAGGGGGCAAGCTTATTCACGAAAATAGATCTAGCTAATGGATTCTTACAGGTACCTCTAACAAAAAATTCACGAAAATACATTGGATTTCTGTTTGAAGGTGAACCGCATGTAATGAATTATATTGCTTTTGGTCTTGGAGATTCCATGCAAGCTTTCATCGCGATGCTCCAAATAGTATTAGCTGGACTCGAACATTGTGTAGCAGTGTACGTTGATGACTTGTTGATCTTCTCAAAAAATCCTAAGGAACACCTACGACATGTAAAATTAGTAATTACGTGCTTAACGAAAAATGGATTAATCATAAACCTTCAAAAATGTTCGTTCTTCGCTGATCATGCTAGATTCCTCAGTTTCCTCATAGATTGTCTAGGAGTAAGGCCAGATCCAAAAAGAGCCGAGTCGATATATAAAATTTGGAGGCCTGCCTCGAAAAAAAAAATACAATCATTTTTAGGAATAACTAATTATTACAGATCCCACATTGTCACGTGTGCAGAGATAGCTGCTCCACTATACGAATTATTGAGACAGAATGTCACGTTTAAGTGGGAAGAAGAGCAGCAAGCAAGCTTTGACAAAATCAAAATAGAAATGGCAAAATGTATATTACAGAATCACCCTGATTGGGATTTGCCTTTCTCGATCTTCACGGATGCTTCAGATGTTGCAATCGCTGGTTTAGTAGTACAATTTGATCCAGAAAACTGCATACCTCGTGTAGTTTCTGTAGTCAGCCACCTACTCAAAAAGAGTGAGAAGAACTACTTCACCTTCGTAAAAGAGTTGTTGGCGATCATATATACGATTAAGAAAAATGAATATATGTTGGTAGATCGTAAAATTTATATAAAGTGCGACCATGAAGCCCTAACATACCTGTTGAGATTGGAAGATACCGTAAATCAGAGAGTAAGTCGATGGAGAACTTACCTATTTAACTTCGAGATTGATTCCATCAGTCACATACCGGGAAAAGCCAATATTGCCACAGATGCATTGAGTAGACTTCGTACACCACCAGAGATTGTCGAATTACGAGACACTGCATCAGCCGTCGTCCTTATGTTAGCTACATCTGAAATGAAGATATCAATTAATCAAATGCTAAACGAGATACCTGAATTACAAAAGAAGGATCAAGAAATCTCATCATTAATTAAGAAACGATCACCTCGAGTAGAAATCTTCAAAGATACTGCTTATTACATCTCCAAACATGGTATACATAGACTGTTAATTCCATCTCCGCTTCGAATACCTATCATCGAACTTCTTCATGATCAATATGTTCATCCTGGAATTAAGAAAACATTCGATATAGTTCGTCGACATTATGATTGGCCCGGTTCAAAATCAGACGTAGAACAATATTGCGCAACTTGTGAAATTTGCAAACGAGCTAAACATTCGAATCAACAGCTAGCCGGGAAATTTAAATCAGTTTTTGCAGAAAAACCAATGGAAACGCTATCAATAGATCTCTATGGTCCACTACCGAACGCCCCACTTGGTTTAAATAAAATAATAGTAATTATGGATTTGTTTACGAAGTATACCTAACTCTATCTGATAAGAAAAGCTTCCACAAATGTTTGTATCAATAGAGTCGAAAGATTCATGGAAGAATTTGAAGAAGCTAAAACATTACTTACTGATAATGGACCGCAATTCACATCAGCAGACTGGATCAACACATGGGAAGATATAGGGATCGAGTGTAGATTTACCTCTCCCTATACTCCATCATCAAACCCGGTTGAAACCCAAATGAGAATTATTGGTGATTGTCTTCGAGTTCTATGTCCAACTCAACATTTACATTGGTATCAATTTATAAAAGATATAGAAAGACGTTTAAACGAAACAGATCATGCAACAACAAAATTTGCACCAATAACCTTGATGTTGAAAAAAGAGATCGATGAAAGGTTAGAAAAGAAAGTAGTATCAGATGAAAAATACGAAAAGATACTCAAACAAGCGTTCAAAAACACAAAAAGCACGATAGAAATCCGAAAACGCAACAATGATAGTAAAACAATAACTGAGTTCGAACCCGGAGATACAGTTTACATAAAAAACCACACACTTTTGGACAAAGAACAAGGAAAATCCGGAAAACTTACTGTGAATTACATCGGCCCCTGCGAGGTGATCGAAAAAAGAGAATCTAACAGCTATATACTGTGAACGCCGGATGGGAAAATCTATCAACGCAGTATTCGAGACCTCAAAAAGTAAAACCAATCAACACCGCTTAGTAATTCAACACCTGCAACAAAAAAGTCAGCAAATACTTATAAAATCTCCATCCTTGCTAAACACTCAAAATTCCATTTACGTTCACATTAAACATATTGAAACAAACAACAACAAAAACAGATAGTTTCATTATACCATCGATGTTCCATCAAGATAAACAAATCCAAACCAATGAGAAACAAGATCAAGATCACATGATCAAAAAGAGACAATTCATTCGTAGTAAGTATTAACCATCATCAAAAGTTCATATTTGTTGAAGACATTGTAGTAATTGAATGCGTTTGTGTGAATTTTAGCAAATTTATGAAAAATAGAAGTAAAATTAGTGTACAAAAGAAAAAATTTAAACACAAAACAAACGTAAGTTGAGTAAAATAATACGATAATAGATTAAATTTTAAATAATTAATAAACCTGTCATTTAGGTAACACGAGATGGAAAATTCATAATCTTTGTGATCCTTCTTTTTGTTCAAAAAGTTCTCCTGTATCAACAGAGTAAGTAACAGTTCAAACTATTTTGAGGGAGCAGTGATATAAGAACCGTACGAAGAATAATAAATTAATTGTGTCCATTTAGGAACAAAATATCACCTACTCAGTAAACGACGATCAAATTTTAAAATCGCAGAGAGAAGATCAAATCTTAAAGTGAGTTTAACTTAACAATTAATAATACACCCCCATCTCTTTCTTTTTCTCGTAAACTAAAATGGGATCAATCTAACTTTTCTAAAGATGAATCCGTCGACTGTCTGTAAGATGCAGGAAGAGGCAAAGAAAAGTGTCCGTAAAGCGTTCGCCAGTTCTGAGCAAAAGCTCGAAAATGTAATATTGAACACAACTGCATGCCTCGAGATAAATATTGAGACCTGCAGAATTCTTAAGGAGAGGAAGGCCCTCCGTCAGATCGCGATTACAAAGTTGAAAGAGGCCCTAAGAGAAACAACGATTGTCAGGGAGGCGCAGAGGAGAACCGCCCACGAAATTAGTTCCACTGTCGATCAGTTTCCCAATTTAATTGAAAAATTCGATGACTTCAACATTAGTATAGGTCTGAGCTCGGATTTGAAATCATCAGTCCCGTTCCAACAAGAGGTAAATATTCTCCTAAACTAAATAAAATAAGATCAAAATCGAAATTCTCTCTAATGTGGTCTATTCTATCCTTTCTGTAAAATCAAAATTCAAGCCACTAGGTAGAAAGGAGGAGGAAGATTCATTAGACGACATAATATTTATTTCCCTACAAAAGAGTAGGAAATGGAAGGGAATCATTAACGATCCAATGGAGAGGATTTCGACCAACACAACAAAATCTAACGAGGATCTAAACCCCAATTTGCAGATTAGACCCCCCAAAAGTGAGAAACCGGTCGATCCATGGATCGAGAAACAACAAAAGGAGGAAGCCGAGAAATTAAAAACACCCTCACCAGCCAAAAGCGATCGAGTGAATTATGAAGCCAGAACCAGCGGCCTCCAAGACCAATCAAAAAAACCGGCCACGCTGAAAGATGTTGCAACGATCCTAAACAAGAATGTCACAATAACAAGGCCCTTCCAGATGACCATCAGTCACAGTCTGTCGAAGACAATTAGCCCGATCCGTCCGCCCACACCACCCCAAAACTGGGAAGTCAAATACCCATGGGAGAGGTATATCCTAGATCAATGTGCAGAAAGCCCGAGAGAAGACCAGCTTCTGGAGGGATTCGAGATGGTTCCACCTAGCAGCCAACCCATTATGCCCATCGAGACAATTCTCGATGAACTCCCGCGAGTGATTAGTGCTCCATTCAGACTGGATGCGACAAAGAACGCTAATACGTTCAAGGGCGTTACAATCGATCAAGACTCCCCGGTGTCGTTTGTAAATTGCGAACTTCTTACGTCCGATATGGTCTAGATCACAGGGGTGGGAGTAAAGTACTCCCCGGACTAGATCGATATCGGACAGATCAATTCATCGTCGTTCGTCAACTTCTCGGTCTCCGGATGGTGGGGATCTCGTTTCCCCGAAGATTTCTACGTGTATACCACGAGGAGAACGAGATTATTCGATTTAATTATTCTAGGATGCCCCTTCCTAGAGAAATACGCCAAAGCACGCCAGGGTCCACTAAAAGCCGGGATGCTGTTCTTTGTTAACGAGGGCAAGACTATGGAGTGCTCGTATCAGCTGCGATTGGGGAGGCAATTAATTTGCGACGAGTTAATGAATTAAATTGACAGATCCCGGAGAAGTATTCAACGCTCAATTAAGATAAGTTTTTTTTTTTACTTTTATGTATCTCCCCTCTCCTTCCAATATTTCCTCTCTCGTTTTGTTTTTATTTTTTACCCTTATCATATTTCTTATAGTCCTGTTACAATCCAAGATATTTTTTTTACCCTTTCTTCCTTTTTTTTATTAACAAGATGTTGGAATTTGTTTTTTCTTTTCTTAGAAGTAAAAAGAACCTTGTGAGATCAAACCTTTTTTTTTCTCATCAATTTTTTTTTTTAAGATCAAAATTCCTATTCATTACTAATTTTTGTTTCTTTTATTATTGTTATTTTTCTTTCCTACATAGAATTAAATTACTCGATACTCGTTTTGTTATTCCTGGGGTGTTCACCTACTCACCTAAGTACTACCCATTCCTATTAAAGTTAAGTAATAATTACGTTGATCTCTATTCTTCTCCCTATCATTTTCTTTTAATATTATTTTTACATTATTCCTATTATTTCATAAGAAAGATCGAGAAGATCTATGTTTTGCTCGATTGTTTGTTTATATTAATAAAGTTTGCTTTGTTCAGCACTAAATGGGACCACCATTTTCATTTAAACTATAATTATTCTTGGGTCCAAGTTCCTGAATTATTCTTTTGGGCGGAATAATTCAGAAACTTGTGAGGGGGCAATTATGTGAAGTCTATTTTTAGTCATCAATCGTATAATAAAAAATTTGTCACATTGTAATAATTACGGTACGCTGAGTTCCATCATCGTCACTTAAAATTTGGCTCCTTAAAAATACTCCCATGTTCTCCTATGTCAACTATGTTCGTTAAATAAAATTACAGAATATAGAATATAATATAGACGGAACTCAACGATGAATACTAAACGAGAATAATGACGTGGAGGTAAGTCAGATCAAAAAGATAAGAAATTAGTGGTGTGATGAGAATCTATACATTACATTTTTTGTACTCCGTTTTTACACAACCAAGTGATCGGTACGTTTTTTTGTTCACGTTTCCGAAACAATAATAAAGTAATACAAAGTTAATTAAAGGTGCTTTTTAATTCAAAGAATCGTTTTTCTTCTCGCTCTTATTGACATCGCTTATTATAATCGCGTTATGGAACCAGGATTATAAAATGGCAAGACATCTTTTGTTAGTAACTCCGATTCATCATGGAAACCAGAATTACTCAACTGATGGATCTCCAACATCAAAGATAAGGATTTTCAAACACTTGGTTATAACAACTGGTAACTATGATGTTCAAATCAATCGATAATCAAAATGTAAAAAAGATCGTTCTTTGAATTAAGGCCCTTTGACAATAAATTATGAGGAGTTGTGTGAGGTACCGTGAGGCAAGACCTCATGGTTTTATGTAGTATGTAGGCTAGCTCGTTTCACGTCGTTTCCCCTTTTGATCTAGAATAATCTTGGGCTGTCTCTTCAAAATTTTAACCTTCTTTTATCATTTCTAATTTTAGACCAATTCTTCACAAACATGTGACTGTCATTTTGGGACGTCACAGTATGTCTGAATTTTTGGAGGTTACTCAGTTTGCAGTCTTACCTTTTACCATTAGCCATAAGTTCACTTGTATTTTATTGGCGTTTTATCGTAAAATTTCTGCCATATGACTTCTGGTTTTTTCAATTTCCTCGATGTTTGAAATTGAGAAAAAGTGAATTTTTTGATTCGTTTGATTTTTATAAAATTTTTGGGGCACAACAACGTTCTTTTGCACTGTTCTGGAGATTTATTGCATTCTAACTTTTGGTTTTTTCGTGTTCGAGCATCTTCTCGAAATTGTTTTGTATATTTTATACATAATAACTATTCTAACGATTTTCCTTGATTGAGGCCCAGTTCTACAATAGAGATTTAAATGATGGTGCAACTGAACCTTAATTCATGGTTCAAAGTCGGTTTTGATTTTAGAATTACTTATCCGCAGTGGTTCAACTAAATCAATGTTTGTTTCAACTTTTAGATAATAGATAAAATACTTCTTCGTTAATAGATAGGCATCTGTAAGTTTTTTTTGATAAGTGTTTATAGAACACAGAACAACCACTAACAACGCTGCTGTTTATTTTTTTATTTTACCATTAATAGAATTTACTGGCTACCTACATAGTTTACACAAAGATAAAATTTGATTACATTGAAAAATTCATTTATTTTTTATCAAATAATTATACAACTTTACAATTATGAGAATTATTTATCTATGACTATGAGGTACATTATACTATAATCTGCAAACTGGAACTGTATTCGAAAGGTACTTAATACCGCATTTTATTTATGTTTTTGCCAAGACCAAACACATTTTTTCTATAAGGGGCGGTATCTGCTATTGAAGAGTATCTGTTAAAGGAGATTTCACTGTTAACTTATTACAAGACAGGCAGACTCTGACTTAAACCTTCAGAAAAAGATTTTTCAGTAGCCCGGGTAATCAATATTTTGCAAATCTGGAATAAAGCTTATACTCTTTGAATTGTGCCAATACATACCAACTGCATGTAAACTTTTACGAGATGTTGCAGTATTACAACTCGTAACCTAGCAGCCAAAAATTAGAGGATTAGACGAATTAAAAGAAAAACATTATTCCAGAAAGAAAACTCTTAAACTTGTAAATATAATTAGCTGTCAGGTAGCTAAAAAAGACAAACAAAAACTCCTATCATATCCTTCAAAAATATTGTCATCAGTATTAGAAGACGAGTATTTTAAAGAATCTTACAAAAACTTCAGAATCCCTAAAATGTCATCAACTATAAATAAAATTTCGCCAAGTAAAATAAAAATAAACATCCCTTAATTAGAGGACTCTGTTGTATTTGAATTTAATAGAATTTAAAAAACTGATCGGACTTCACTTTACAATCTACAACATATTATTATTTAATATCTACATATAGAAGAAAAACAGAAACTGCTGTACATGAATATTTCATGACAGAGAACTACATCATTCAACTATCAGAACAGGAAAAGTAGCAGTGGACATGACTATCCAACCACTAAAACTGTAGAAGTGAAGAAGGAAAAAATTTCGATTAACCAAATAGCGTCTTTCTACAACACATATATTGCCCAACTACTCTCACAAATTAAACTAAAGAAAATTCTGCTGAAAATAAAAATGGAGTCCACTACAAACTGATGCAAGGGATAGATTTAAAAAGAAATACAACAATATAGAAAAAGAGGGTTAATCAAATCAAAAAGTAAATAAGATTTAAAAAAAAAAAATTGTCAATTTTTCTGGGTTTTTTAGAGCATTAATCTGGCCGGTTTTTGTTCTGGGAGAAAATAGAAAGAATTTGTTTCCCTGGTGTCTTGAATATTTTAAAGAATATTCTCTAATGTCGACAAGTTTATGAAAAATTTATTTAGCTGAAAATTTCTCACAAAATTTGCAAAAATGTCTTCCATATCAATTACTTTAAGTATCACAAAGTCATATCAATAAATTTTAGATTTCTCAGACTTACGACTGCCGACACTCTCGAATATTTCTCTAATATTTCAATATATATATTATGTTGTGAACAAAGTGATAATTGTCGTCATTATACACACTTAATTCCCGGACATTAAGCATAATGGCCAGAAAAATTGGGCAGTATAATAAAATCCGGGTTTCTTTCCATAATTAATAATTTTAACCGATTATTACGCATACTGCTACTATCTGATCGGGCAGAGTGATAATTTTCTTGCATATAGACGCATCTCAATGCACGTACAGGCATAAATATTGTAATCCTTATGAAGTCATGTTTGTGTTGAAGTTGAAGGTAGATTTTTGAACTATTCGCCTGCATTAATTCAGAGATTATCTTGGAAAAGACCGACAACAGAGATGCTGAAGATCATAGGGCGACAGTACTTTCACCCAAAAATCCAATTCAAAATGTTCATTAGCCTGCCGTTATGTTTGTTTCGAGAAAATTTAATTGGAACCGAACTGCCACAATAAATGACGAAGGATAAAATACAAAATGTGACTAGAATAAGACGAACGGATTTTTGTCATCTTTTTCTGGAGGCCAGTCGGTGGGGTTGTAAAAGAGGCTGTAAGTTTGAAAAATGTAGTTGATTTGAAAAAAATGAAATAAATTGTAAAATTTAAAATGTTTCGACAATCAGAATTGCAGTAAAAGTGGATAATTTGTAAATTAATAACGTTTTCACATTGCAATAATCTGGTTTTTTTCAAAGTTTATCAAACTGCCTAAAATGGAGTGACCATTATTCTCAATATCTGGTTTGAAGCATTTTTATTACATTTCCCTGTCATAAGAGGCATTTTTCATTATGCCCTTAGGTAGGATTAATTATTAGTTGGGTATTGAATTAGAGAAAAATCGGTCTACTGGTTTTTGAATAGTAGCCATTACAAAATTTTACACTTTTGGAAAATACATACTTACGGCGGTTGATGCGTGGAAGAGATAATTTGGTTCACTTAAGCTTTAAAGTTGTTATAATTTTATTATCTGTATGTATGTATGTATGTATGCATGTATGTATGTATGCATGTATGTATGTATGTATGTATGTACGTATGTACGTATGTACGTATGTACGTACGTATCGCCAAATTTTGTGCACGCGGTTTTAAGAAAACAGAAGAAATGATCGGCGAAAATTTTTACGAAAAATAGTCTTGTACGACTAGATCTGATTGGAGTTTGGTGTCTATTAATTCTGTAGTTTTCGAGATAGATGTATAACAAAATTGAAAAGTTGCTGGAGAAAAGCAAGTCTTTTGTGTTGCTTGAAGTATCATTTTCGTATTTACGGCGCAATGAGTTACGAGCGTCTTCTCAGCGTTTCATTAATTCAGGTTTTAATTTTTTTTTTCTCGAATTGTAGATGAAAATTGACCCACTGGGTTTTATAGCGAAGCATCACTGGGCTAGTATTTTTTTCTTCGAGTTCCCATTAAATGAAATTATGATGATCACGCAGGTTGTTGGCGAATTGTATGAAATGGGTTGCTACGAAATCTCGCTGGGTGATACGATCGGCGTCGGCACTCCGGGAACGATGCGGACCGTTCTTACCGAAATCGTCCGTAAAATACCAACGGAACGACTAGCCGTTCACTGCCACGACACGTACGGCCAGGCCCTGGCGAATATTCTCACCGCTCTCGAGGTACGATCCTCCTCCTTTGTTTATCTCGTTCGAGTGGACGCGAGTGGGAAACGGCGAACCTAAATTTTGCCAACTGAAATTTCGGCTGACCCCTAGTATCAGTTTGAAATTGTTCCTTTGTACGAATAAAACACCAAAAGTTACAATTCGTATCCGAAAATTCGTGCGTCGAGAAAAAAAAAAAAAAAAAACTAAAAAACCATCGGAAAAAGGGGGTTGGCGGCGTTAATTATGGAAAAGTGGTGCCAACAGTAGGCAGGATACGGGTGCGCTCGTTGGTTTGTGGTGAGGCGTCTTGCTCGGGGGAGCTACTCGAGCATCATCATTTTGGGCGCATTTGACGCGGCACGTTTGACCGCAGGTGGGCATCAACGTCGTTGACGCGTCCGTTGGCGGTTTGGGCGGCTGCCCGTACGCGAGGGGCGCAACCGGCAACGTGGCGACCGAGGATTTGGTGTACATGCTGGAGGGCATGGGCATCGACACGGGCGTTGATCTGAAGTCGTTGCTGCACGCTGCCAAATTCATTTGCGAGGCGATCGACAAACGGACCGAGTCGAAGGTGGGTCGTGCCAGCGCGGCCGATGGTTCCAGCTGCGTAGTCGACTACTTCATCAATCGAAAGTCGCCCAAAATTACGTCGTGTCCAGCTCTGCACCATTCTCATTCCTCCCACGTCTAGTGAGAGCCGCTGCAGTCGTCGCAGTCCCGTCCCGTTGTCGTCGTTATTTTTTGCACGAATGCGGTACAACACCCGGCTCTTTGCCCTCTGCGTTTCATCTCATGTCGGCGAGTCGACTATTTTTCTAGGTTTTTTCCTTTTTTTTTCCCTTACTTTTTTTCTGGAATGTGTTAATTGTAGGATCGTATGTTTTTACCGTTTAAAACGTATTTCTGCGCGTATTTTATTCATTATTGATTTTCTCGGAAGTTCCTTATTCGCTTTATAAATATATCTCCTTATACGGTGAAAATATTCTTGTGTTCTGTTACCTTTGTGTGCGTTAAAATGTAGAATACGAGCGTTTTCCCTCAATGGCGCCTTGCACCGCGAAAGAGTGTTCTTTCGCGGCCTCGATCAACGAGTGATCTCCGTTTGTCGCGTTCCCACGAACGTGTTTCAGTCCAACTGTTCGCATCGAAATGTAGGGAATTGCGTCGCTCCTGGAAAACGACGTACGCGAATTTTGTTGAAGAGAAAATGGCCACGAGAAAATGTGTACGTTTTTAAAATTCACGTGACGGTGAATGCGTGATTATAAAGCGCATGAAAAACGCCTACGGTACGCTGTCGTGTAACAAATATACCTTTAAGAAAACAAAAGAATGCAAAATGCGATGCGCCATAGTCCGATATATTAACACGCAGCGTGTAAGAAAAGGATCACACGTTGTCGTATCGTTGATTTGTACGAATGAGTTGTGAAAATCTCAAATTTTTGATAATTGTTGACCCACTTTTACGTGTAGTGTGCCCAGATGGTGGACGCTCACATTGGAGATGTACGTTGAATAGAGTGCGAATGAATTGCGAGAGAGAGACTGCGGGGGATTACGTTTCTACTTTCATTGCGTACCAAAAACAAAAATGACGCGCAAAAATTTTGTGAAAACAACAACGTTTGGTAAATAAAATTTTTTGTAAATCATATCAAAGTGGGGTAGCAGTAGAGAACCAATCAGAGCGTTTTGTTTTCCCTATTCATCCGGTGCATGTAAAGAATAGATAGATGCATTCACAACGTACAGTTAGCCACTTTACGACGGTGTTGGCAATATCGAAACAAAAACGCTTCGGAAAATTCCAGCCGGGTATTATACGTTTTTGTGTTGGGGGGGCGATGAAGACGTTTGGTCGTTTAATTTCAAAATTTGAAATTAAATTTCAGTTCTGTTGTTTGTTACGCGAACTATGCAACGGTCGTCTCCATGTACGGAGTTGTAACGAATAAACGAAAGCGCGTTCGGCGTTGAAGCAATTTGTCCCCTAAATATCCTTACGCTCGTTGAATAGAGATCTTGCATATTCAGTCTCGTGGGACTTGCCGATTTTTCAGTGCCTTTTCAAACAGGTGGGGTGTTGCACCATAATTTTGATCCAATTGTACCGAATCAAGCATCCTGTACGAATGCTCATTTCATCCTGCGTAATATTCCGAGAGTTGTAATTTCACATTCATTATTGGCGTTTAGTTCCAGTTCGCGAGTGAAAAGCTGATAGAACTCGAGAATTCTATTTCATACGTTCCGCCTTGATGAAAACGAAATCCCTTTAGTGGCGCTTTACCTTTTTCAGTGTTTTACGCCCCTGCACATTTTTATACCATATACTTTCTTAATTAGGTCTAAATTTATCTCAGTTCGAATGAAAGAAGAATGTATGCGGTAATTAAAAAGTGTCTTCGCCTATATTACGCTGCAACTCTGGTGCCAGTGTACCAAACCACGTGAATGAGGAGTCATTCGATAATGTCTCGAGTACCGTGTATCTTGAACTTGCGTACCTAAGTTATTCGGTAATTATATCTCAGTTAGGCAGATACCGAGATATTTAAGTTTTAGCGAATGACGAATAGATTTCGCAGATTATTATTTTAATGTACGTACTTACAGATTGCGTCGTCGTTTCGTGCGAAATGAAAGACAGTGTACACTTTCAGCGAGTGGCAAAAAACTTGATGGACTGTAGACGACGACGACGACGACGACGACGACGACGAAATGATAGGTTCGTCTGAACAGCGCAGGTATTTAATGTTTGACTCCATTATAAAAAGTGAAGGTGAAGAACGTGGACTGTTCGTCCGGTAGGAGGTAGCAACACGGATAGTTGGCAAGATTTTGCATTTGACACTTTTTACGATAAAATATTGTTTGTGCACATTTACGAAACTGATCTTTAGAGAAATAAAGAAGCTAAATGTAAACCGTTCTCTCACTTTGTTATTTGTTTTTGGGAACCCGACTGTGGTTTCTATACCATATGTTAAATCGAGTATAATAGCTCAGAAAGTTACGCACTTTGTTGAGAACTCGATTCCTTTTTGATTTCCATCTAGACAAATAGAAAAGCGTCATTCAGAGAACTAGTTCCACTGTGAATATGTATTTAAAAATTTGGAATTTGAAAAGATATAGGTGACGAAGTCGTCTCCCTACTGTTTTTTCTTGTTTTCTTTTCTTCAAATGGTGCACATGTTACAGCAACGTGCGATTGTGGTTGCCTTTACATTACGTAGCGTATTACTTATTCGTCTATCGAAAGTTATAAATTCGCGCAAAACAATCGCAATTTAGAAAAAATAATAAATCGTTAAGAGGTTAGGTACTCGCAGGTCTTTACGTTTAAATGCTGTAACTTTTCCGAAAATTTACAAAACACTGTGAAATTTGATGTCGAGAAGTGTATATTTATCTATTATGTTATTCATTTTCCTCCATCTTCGAACGTTTTGTTCACTTGGCGGGACATGTGGGGCATTACCTTTTTTTTATATAGCCAAATTTTTTCAACCTCTTTTTGTACCGAATAATCCTCGTTCTGGCGGGAAAAATGCATGAAAAAGATACGTGTGCTTTGTTGTCGTATGAAAGAGCCGAGTAGTTTTCGAGAACAAATGATTGAAAATCAGAATTTGGCTGCTTCTGCGACAGTTAGGCTCTGAAAGAGCGTATGAAATATGCGCCGGGTTGCGCATTTCTGAAGTATCACCTTTACAAAATGTTCGGACTCGACGACTTTTTAATTCGTATCTTCTTCCCTGTTACGGTGATGGAACTTATTTTGCGGTGCGATAGAGGATTGAAAAAATCCGGCTATTTAAGAAATGGCGATCCTATCATCTGCACCCTCTCCGCCGATAAGCGAGAACCGAACTTCATTGCAAAAAGAATACCGTAACGTAAATTAATACGCGCGTACCTACTCACCCGTAGCATATTATTTAATTTATTTTTGTCAATTTTTGGGTTTCTCCCATTTTGGGTGCCTATAATGCGAGAAGTGCGATGACTTTTTTCTTCTTTCGACGGCGCGAAATTGTTGGAGAGTTGGTGCGGCGAATGAGCCAGAATTGGTTAGCGATGTGTCGGCAGATTGCGTCGGGAAGGCGAACAACGGATTAGCTGGAACCGTAGTAAGTTCGGCGGGGGTGGGGGCTAAACGGTCGGTCGTGTCGTAGATTTCGTCGCTACGTACAGGCGAATGCAGGTTAGAAACCTATGGGTATTGGTGGGTGCAGAGGGTGGCTATCCCTACGGGGTGCGATAATTTGGACGAATGGCTGACGCATCTCACGTCGAATTGCGGGACTGCGAAAACGAAGCCGTTTTCTTATACGCGTCCCGCGTTTTCCAACCACGCAGCCATAGGCCTCGAGGATGGAATAAATCGGGCAGTGCGACCCGAAGGCTCTGCCGCATCGCGTCTAACGAATTCGATCGCTCGAATTTTCTTCTCGACACTTTGTGTCCTATAATTTGAGCGATGCGCACATTCGCGTATCCAGCCGGGGCATACGATGGAACTTATCCAATTTTGACTCGTTTTTTATTTTTGTTTTTGTTGTTTTTTTTTTTTTGTGCCGCTGTTTCTCTGCCCACCCCGCTACATCTCCTCCCACCCCCACCTTCCGCTGCGTCTCTTTTTTTTGTGGCCATACGCACTCGCGTAGTTGCGCGAAGGTGACGAGAGGCGCGCAGAGGGTATAAGAAAGATGTGTACCAACTTTATTTATAGATACTCACACGCGCACACATCTACGACGCGAGGTTAGTAACGTCAAATTGCTGGTAGACCAGCGTAATTATACCGTACCGTAATCCTTTTATCGCCTAATTTTGTCGCGTTGTTTTAAAATTGGATGGTTAGCACTCGCAGTGTGCGTCCCAATCGATGAGAATGCGAATACCCGACTCGTTAATTGTCGTAATTAGGTATACATAATACGTGTAAGTAGGTAGGTAGCCTACACTATTCTCCGAACAGTTGGCGCGAATTTCTCTTCCCCAACCTGTCGACCATTTTCGGCGCAAACGCGCAGTGATTCGCGTACCGCGTACCGTATTCCGCATTTCGCATTCCGCATTCCGCATTCCGCATTTCGCTGGGCCGTGTCGCTGTAGCGTCGAAATACGTGTGGTCGCAAATGCGTCTTAACGGCGGGCCAGTTCTCGCGTCGATGGTGCGATTATTTTCGTGCGTTCGTTGACCAGTGCGTGCGATGAGTGTTCGACGACGCGATCGTGTACTCGTTATCCACGTAATTATGTACTTAAACTGTGACCAGTAAGTGCGACCACAGCGTGTGCCAACGCTTCGTAGGTAGGTACAACAGTAGTATTATAAATACGATGGTAGGTACCTATTTTGCGTACATCCGTACCTACGGGTACGGCAGTAGGTACGCAACCGGTACCCTGTGGCACTGCCCTGCCCTGCCCTGCCCTGCCCTGCCCTGCCCTGCCCTGTCCCACGTATACCGACTTACCTACGTGGAAAGATGGCGTCGACGTGCGTCTGGCGCGTCGCGTTTTCGTGACTTGATTTTTCTTCCTCTTCTTTTCCAGCCGCCGTCAGCGTCGCCCCATTTCGCCTCGGCAAATCGTCGTCATCGTTCGGTCCATTGGTGGTGCGGGCTGCGATTGCGATCAAATGCTTCGAATCGACGTATCGTCCTCCAGTCGATGACAATAACGTGAAACAGATCCGCGTAAGGACGTGCGTGTTCACCTCTCGTTCAGGTCCAACAGTGTAGTACGTCATTCTCTCTGCCATTCAATTTCCATTTGGATATAGGTACGTAGGTAGGTAGGCCTCGGCTATGGCGTAAGTAGGTGACGACCAGGTGTAGCCTGATGTGCGACTGAGCCGCGAACCAAAAATGACTGGTAATATTGTTCCCTTTTGCAACTAAACGGACTGGCCGGCTCATTTTTAGCCTGATTAAATTTTGCCTATAGATGTCGCTTACCTATGCCTGCTAGCGGCTAGCCTACCAACTTCGTGTTTTAGCGACTCGTTTGCGACTTACTTACTCTATCCACCTGTAATCTGATTCGTAATTTAAGGGGCAAAAACAGTGATTCGTGTGCGACCCGCAATCATTGACGGCACTTTGACCTTCTTTTTTTATTATTATTTTTTTTTTTTTACAAAGTGGGAGTCCATTCTATAATATCGTTCGCGATTGATAAGCGTACACTCGAGCAATTATAAATTCGGTATAGTTCCCATAGTTATGGCTGAATTTATGTATACGTATTACATATATGCGCTAGACGCGGCGAGTCAAATTTCGACGCATGACGCGCTACACGAAAGTCACATTTTAGTACGTCGAAAATTGATCGACTAAGCCTTTTCTCTTTGCGAAGCCATAGGTAGTGCTTATTGCGTGCTGAAATACGAGCGAATAGGTCCGTTGCCATAAATCAAACGAAAACCTTTGCAGTGGCAAAAATATTTCCGATAAGTTAGGTTAAAAATGAGTGTTTAAAAAATACGCTTTTATAATTTGAATAAGAAAATAACGGCGAAAGAGAAAATAACATTTCTCACTTTTTTTTTTTCCCAGACTGAAACAAACAAAAATTGAAAAAACAACTGATAAAAACGGATATAGGTGTATGTGTCGTGTGCGTGTGTCGCAACACGTAAAAGCAGCGCTGAAATTAGTCATCCGGTGTAGTACTTGAACAAATTGAGTGAATGAAATAAAAGCGTATAAAAATGACGTGGGCTACTCTTGCAAACTGGATATTAAATGTTTGAAAAAAATTTAAATCACATATTGCGAGTGCCCTCCATCAGCCCAAGTAGGCAATAACTTAGTCGACCATAAAACGATGGCCGTATACAATGTGCAGTTGACGAGAGTAAGTCGTTGTTTCGCAGTGACGCTGAATTGCCGTTTTTAGCTCTTTAATGTCAGCAAAAAGCTCCTATCGACGGTAAACTGAAGATGGCTGACTCGCTCTATATAGGCATATACGTACATATATTATGTAAGGCATAAGGCGTATATATTCGTGTAAGCATCTGTCTGTAGGTATACCGAGTCAATCTGCATCGCGTGCTCGGCTAGGAAACTGGTCCGTCGACTGGATAAATTTTATTTATGTACTTACCTACCTAAATATCTGCATTTTTTTAACGTTGTTCTCATATCTTATCCTATACTGCAATATGAGCGATAATTCTGTGTGTGTATGTATATATATATATATATATATATATATATATATATATATATATGTATGCATGTATGTATGTATGTATTTAAAAGCGTTGTGAGGAGCCAGACCAACAATGTTGCTGAGAATCACAGCGTAGAGATTTTTAGGTTTGAAAAAACCATCTAGATGGGTCTCAAGTTTGAGAAAATTTGTTGAACAGATATGTGAATATGATCATCCCAATCTATCCATCAGCAGAAATTAAGTGATAACAGAAACTGAAAAATTTTAATTAACCATAAAAGTAACGGATAGGAAAAGTTTCATTAGCGAATTTTTCTAGATCTAAGCTGTGTTATGCGTAAAGTTATTCTATAGACTATTTAGACAAGTTAAACAAGTTGATCTACTCCTGTAAAGCGAATGTAATAAAATCGTCATCATTTTGTAGGGGGACAAATTATTCCACTAAGTAAGCGTAAGTATCGTTAGTTGTGCAAAGTGTAGAGCAGGTGAAGGGAATTGAATCGCAAATGACACTGTAACTCTTACTTAGTGGGATAAACTGTTAAAAATGACTTTTGCGACGATTTCCTTATCAAAGTGCATCAACTTGTCAATCGAGCTTAGATTGAAAAAAATAATGTTTGGGGTTACAAAATTGAAAATTTTCCAAGTCCTTATTACGTATTAGATCTAATTTTTTGATTCTTTTTTTAACGAATCTCGAGTCACCTTAATGTATATTTTCATTTTATTAATTATGGTCTGATGAAAATGCGATTGAAACAAAAAATATCAATTCGTTAATAACAGATAGAATTCAAAACATTAAAAATAGACACAAATCTATTTCAACGAATTTTGTAAGATATGTTTCGTATTATGTCGTGATTAAAATACGGTAGTAATACCTATCCCTGCTTTCATATATGGCAAATTGTTGAACCTTTTTAAATACGCTCAACTACAAATATTCTTAATTCCCTTATTAAACCGACGATAGTGTTCAATGTTTGGTTTTTGAAACTGCTCGCTTTCAGCTTGTTTTTAATTTCTCTTAGTTGACTGTGGGGAAAAAAAAAAGAAAAAAAAAAGAGAAGCGAACAATACCTAAAAATATACTTTAATAAAAATAAACAATTTTCGAGAAAATTTTTTTTACTCGTTGAATCTCGTTATCACATTGAATCCTATAAAATCTATGCAGAAATGAGAACTGATAAGGACTTGTAAAATTTTCAACTTTTGTCGCCCCAACCATTATTTTTTGTAATCTAAGTTCGAGTCAACTTGTCCGAATAGTCTCGTATGATTATTATGATTTATGACTAACGAAGTGATAAGCAAAATATTGCCATCTTAATTCTCGAGATATGCGATACCCGATACCGAAGGATTCGAGGATATACCTACCTTGCGAATATGTTGCTGAAATTCTCCAGCTTGATTTAAGTTGACAAATTTTTTCTGTTTTCCACGCGCGAGCGATGCTCGGTGAACCAGAGTATCCGCAGTTGGGTTGAAATTGCGAGCGAGAGTCGAACGTTGGAGTAGGAAGGGCGGATCTGAACAGTTTCTGGGTGCATAGGTATTTGAAGATACGAATTCAGCTTCGGCCGACGCTCGGGTCACCGAGAAATCATATTTTTGGCCGCGAAAAACAAAGACTGACGGCTGATGACGGTACATGGATTAGGTATCCGGCTAATTTTATTTTGCAGATCGCCTCTCCGATCGGATACCTGCCGCCGGTTATCTGTGCGTGCGTTGCCGTTCGTCGGAAGCTGTCGCCGTCGCCTACGTTTCGACGATGATTCTTCGGCAATGGCTAGCGAAAGGATTGATCGACCCGATATAGGAACTGCCGCGGGTATTCGAAGACGCTGAACTCGAGTATCGGCCGTTGTTCGTCGCCATTCACCCAACCATCGTGAGTAGGAACCCCTCACCGTGGTCTCGGTCTGTATTCCGTCCATTCTGAGATGATCCCTGGCTTCGGCGCTTCGCTGCCAATCGTTACCGGTCTACACTTTCGATAAGTAGATATTGGTTCATTCGGCACGAATTGAAAGATACGCTTAGCGTTGTTTGTAAATGGCCGCTATTCGTGCGCTCATGTGTGGCAATTTGAAAAGCAGTCGCATCGACTGGTCGGCCGTTTATTCGATACCTACCTATGTGGTTGTCCGGGATCATCTATACCTTTGTAGGGACCTATTTTCTGTTTTGTGTTCCGTTCGCTTATTGTATCCGCATGGTATGTGGGTAATTACCTACGTAGGTACCTACCTACCTGTAATGCCACCTACCCATTATTGGTTGAGCGTGTACTTTATTTTCGCAGAAATAGTCGGTCGATATTTGTTGGCAGTAATGCAGCACATCAAACCGACGAGCAAGGGAGACCCGTTGTGTCCATTGGGATTCCATCCGCAAGTTCGTTGGCCTACGAGATGTAAACGATGCTTCAGGTAGGTGCCTGTATATGCCTGTTCGACTACTTCGGGACATAATTATTGCAAAAAGTTATTAGTTACGCTTAATCTCATTTTTACAAGTTGCCTACGTTTGCGTGTCTGTCATTGCGAAAAAGTATTCGGGTAGGTTCCTGCTTACCTGCATACCTGCCTACCTATTTCAACGGTTCTTGTAAAATGTAAATAGGTAGGTACGTGGATATCTACCAACCGAGGTGACAGTCGAATGGACGGGTATTACCTATCCGCGATGGCAGTCGCCGAGCAAAGTGTATGTACCGAGTCCAATTTTTGTGATTATTAAAGAAAGGGTGCGGTTTATGTTGCTCGAGAGTTACCGATATTTATCTTGCGCGCGATTACGATCCGCAGGTCGTGATTCACGAAATTAGACCGGTGTTGATTTTTGAACTTTCGTGACAGTTGTGGGAATCTTCGTGGAAAGTGAAAGTTCTTCCTCCAAATTATATTTTACCTCGCTTCTACGCCTCTGTAACGTACTGCAGAAAATGGGCTTGATTTGTGTCAATTTTCCCATAATCAATGGCCATTGTACCCAACGATGAGTTGGCTAAACTTTGAAACGCATTTTTCGGTAAATAACTTTTTGTGGACTGTTAACAAGCACTTGGGCTATATGCTCCGCACTTCTCGCCTACGTGCGTGCGTGCGTGCGTGCGTGCGTGCGTGCGTGCGTGCGTGCGTGCGTGTGTGTGCGTGTAGGCGAGTTTCCATCGGCAACGGATTCACACGTTGAATCGTGGCAATTATATTTTGAAGTCACCTTCGAACCCGCGCACTTTTCAAACAACGCGTACCACACCCCTGTGCACACCGACTCTCCCTGTTAAGAATTTTCAATAATATTTCGAAATAAATAAAACTGTTATCCTCGATGCGTCTACCATGTAAGGGCTTTTACGCTGGCGCAGCGGTTTGTTTAGTAATCACATTCTACCCCTTCGTGTCGTGTATTAATATTATTACCTACCGAATTGTGCCCCAGGGACTACAAAGAGCACGGTAACCGTAACAAAGAAGACGACTGCAAACTTAAGCGTGGCGTTACGGCGGTCTCCTCTCCAAGTCTCACCAATTGGGGCAATAAGTAAGTTTGTCGAATCACTGCGAAACTACGCGCCCACGTGCACTCATCTCCTATACTGTTTTGAACGTTTGCCTGTATTGACGAGTTCATCATTTCGTTATCGCAGGGCTTTCGACGACAAGGGTAACGCCTCCATCGGAAAAAAATCGTGGACTAGTTCGAATAATTTGAGCGTCGACGGCGATGGCACGTCGAAAAATTACCACTATGATGATTCCAGGTTTGCAAATTAAAGGTTCAAGTACGGTACCTGTGCGCGAGTTTCTCCAACGTGGATCTGTTATTGGTTTTTCCCATTATGGTTCACAGACGCCAAAAACACCCTTCCTTCAAAATTTCATGCGTATATGCTAGAGAGTACCCAATGCTGCTTAGCAGCAATAATTTACACAGACCTACTTGAATGTGTCGCAATTGTCACTTAACCAGGTGCATCGATGTGATATTACGAAGAAAAAGATTATTTCGATTTTAGATATCTGTAAAACTGGTCGCGTGACAGCATTACACACAAGTGGCTTTTATTAGCTTCATTCTCCATGGCAAAAAGTACTGTTCTAAAAAGTTTTTTGTGAGACTATTCTGCTATATAATGTTTAAGTCACATGACGTACTTTTCATTGGTGCATGTAATCGCATGAGATTTGAATAGCCCCACTAAAAGTTTTTAGAACAGCACTAAAATAGCCCTAAAGAATACGCCTATTATAATAAATTATAGTCCATCCAACGACAGGTGATCCCGAAAACAAAACGCAACCCACGACTGCTGTATAATTTGACACGCATTATTTACGCGATATTGCCAGTTGGAATACGAGGGAACACGAATTACACAGTTACCTTTGGGAAAATATGTATATTCGGCAACGTTGTTTTAAGAAGCAAGGATCATCTTTCGTTGGACGCGCTACAATTAATAACTATATTCCGCTCCAAGTAAAAAGGTAATGTTTTTTGATGGCACAAAGAGGCGACCGCTAATAAACGTCACTCAAGTTATATAGAATATTGAGCTTGGAAAAATGAAAATTTCGTTTCAACAGGCGTGCTTTGTTTCGCATCCTGTGTATATGCTAACTTTTTCATCTCCGATTTATCACCCCCAATGCTATCAAACTTGGTGTATTGCGGGTAGAAAATTACCTTCTTATTTGGAACGGACTTTAATTATGTACCTATACATTGTTCAAAATGAGAAGTGCCATTTTGACTTAGTAACCCGAAACACAAACTCGTGACAATTATGTACGTATATGTACACGCCTCTGTGTATATATATTGGTATTTTTACACGAGTGACGTATTTTGTGTGTGACACTCGTTATTCTGAACAATGTATGCACGTATATAAAGAGTAACCATCGCTTCTACGCAGCAATAATTCACAGACCTACGTGAACCATAAATGTGCTCGAATTTTCAATTAATCTGGTGCACCATGAAGAAACAAAATGATTCAGAGTTAGACTAAAATTGAAATATTTACTTGTATCCGCATATATCTGTAACTATGGTCGCATGATAGTGTCACAAAAGTGGCCTGTATATATGCGTAGGAATATAAGATGCAAGCTTCGTTTGATTGTACTACACCAACTTAAACCATCCTACGCTGGAGAGCTATTCCACAAATATTCGAGTAAAACTTGGCGCAGTCGCATAAAATTCTAACGTTTGTGGGATCTTCCCACTGATGTAGGTTCGTGTAAGTCGATATAGTTGTTCGATCATTCGGAACCGAATACCCAAGTAAACAAACAAATCTGTGCCTAAAATATTCTCCTAAAGCCGTAAAATGGACACGAGTTTCGCTGGATTTCGCTAGATTCGCAGCAATGTATTTGCACAGCATTAAATTCGCTGGACCAACGGACTGAAAACGGATGAAAAAAGGCTAATTGCGCATTCTCAGAAAACCAATGTCCATTTTAGACCTTTAGAATGATGGCACGTTTCATTAACATTGGTGAGATAGGGATATCGGATATCCAGTTTTAAACGATCGAAAGTGTTGTCCTATCAAACGATGTTATTGGTATTCCTAACCTTGTGAGATCCGATGTATCAAACAGATTAGGCCCGAGACCAAGTCTTATGTAAATACAGTAGAAATTGGCTACGATGAATTCCAAGGGATTGTGAAATTTGTTTGTTGTAGCCAGTAGCTTGCTACAACAAACAGATTGCTGTAACCTGGTTGTAACGAATATAAGAGCTTATAAAATAATGAAATCGGTTTAAAAAAAAACGGATGTAAAATTAAATTAAATCTATGTAAATGCGGGGATGCCACTAATTTTGTGTGACCCAGGCGCGCAATGCCCCTGCAAACTTCAAATTATATTATCATCGTTACACACCTCGGTCAGGTTCGTAGATGGGCGGAATCCGCCCACCAGTTTCAGAATTAGAGCTTTTCTAAGCCTTCACTAGCTGTAGTACAACATTCATAAAACCTTCGGCGGATAGGTTCGCATAATTTGAAATTCTTTCCATTTTAGGCGAAATCTACTTTTCTGTCTGGCTTTAATTAGATAAGTGTGACGTGCGCTTTCCATAAGGTTTCTTCGTGCGCATTCCTGGTTTACGGTAATTCCGCGTCCGAATTCCGAATTTTTAAGATTTTCTCGCGCCGAACCTCTGCCTCTGGCGAAAACGTACTTTTCGCTGCCTTTTTCGGTGGGAACTAAATGCCGTACCGCCCTACCTTCGAAGGGCCGTAAGTTACTCACGAATCTCGTCTCGCACTCGTCTGTTCTGCGAAAGTATTTTACTCGATTCGAAAATAAATAAAATAGGTATTCGGTAAATGTTTTTGCGATCGATTTGCGTGATTTTCGTAACATTGTTTTCAGTTCTCGTTCCACGTCGTGGACGTCTACTCCGGATTTGGCTGACTTGAACGGCAGCCAGGCCAAAGTTGATAGCGAACCAGCCAGCGTTACGTTGCCCAGGCGTAGGCCTCTTGTAACTCATACCTCGAGTTCGGGTAATGATGAAATTTTCAACGCTTTAAAATTAGCCTACAAGTGATTATAAGTGATTGTTATACGTGTGAAGCAACATGTAGCTACTACTTAAGACACTTGTAGAATAAGTCGTAAGTCGCTCGTCGCTCGTCGCTCGTTAATATGGAATTCGAGCCCGTCTTGAAACTCGCACCCCGCATACTTAAAACCTATTTTCATTTTATTTATTTATTTATTTATTTATTTATCGATTTATCGATTTATCGATTTATCGATTTATCGATTTATCAATTTATTTATTTACTTGTACATTTATTTATTTATTTTATTTGTTATTTATTTACGCAATGAGCGGGTAGCGTGATCGTTTGTTTTACATTTCGCAGATGACGACTATCGCAGAACGTCGTACACGGTGAGACGACGTACGAGCGGCACTTTGATGCCGAATACGTCCGCCCATTCCGCCAGTAACGGTCTTGGCTGCGATTCAAAACCCCAAGTAAATCTTTTCGTCCCTTTGTAAATATTGCGCGTGTTCGTGAACCGATTTCCACGCCCTTTCGTTCCTTAGGTAGGGTCACTCGAAAAGAAAAGAAAAGAAAATCGTGCTCAAATCACAAACGCCACGCAACGTTGTCGTGGATATCTTTATCGTTTAAGCTGCCTCTTCCCTCGAACATGAAGTAAACAATAATGTTCATCGAAATTGTCGGTGAAAGAACTACAATTTGATTTGGCTTATCGCAGTTAATCGAGAGGCTTGAAACGATAACGAGTGGTACCTACGTCGATGAAACGTACTTTTGGTACCTATCGTAGGTCATAATGTGGCAAGCAGATCAGTTTTGTTTTTTTTTTGTTTTTTTTTTTTCTTTTAAATACGGTGGGTCTCGACCAGTTTTCAATAAGCGTAAGTACGGCGGAATGCAACGGTGATTCTTACATTCGATGGGTATAACTGCACTGGGCCCCAAGTGTTGAGGGGACCACGAGCAGTGTGATAATGCGGCTTAAGCTCGCAAAAAACGGAAAATGGCGCCGCAAGGGCCACTCGGTATTTCTGTCATCGGAATGTCGGATGCGTCTAAGTTTGGAAAATTATTTGCGCCCTTTCCAAATTCGACACCCCACTCTCGTACCGACGCGACGTATTGAAGTAGCTGGGTACCCGTATCGAATGTTTTTGTGTTTCTGTTTTTTCTTGCGCGTAGATTCCGTCCGTAGAATCCGTACCGAGAAGTAAGACGGACGCCGCAGACACGGAAATTATCCGAGACGACGAGTCGGATGTTTTCACCGATGCCGCGAGCTCGGTTCGCACTGATGGCAGTTCCACCCTCGTCAACTCTAATCTATCAGAAGTACGTTATCAATGCGATTTATCGAGGTCACCACCTGTGTACGACAAACGCGACCCTATTGATAAGGCAGGGGCGGTTTCAGGTTCAAACCCTATCCCCATTCGAGCCCCGAAAAAGAACACAAAAAAACGATATTTCAACGTAAAACATTTTTATTTACATATTTATTTATTTTTGAGTCCTCACCCTCCTCTCGGAACATTTCCGCCCTATTCGATGAATTTGCCAAATCCACTTTTAACCTTATTTATTAGATATGGGTTTTTAGTAAATTTTTCATGCGGTGTTGGCTACTAGAGAAAAAAAAAAAAAATCAGCGAGTCGATACCAACCTGTAGGTACGTTTGAAATATCAAACTTCGTTGTAAAAAGGACCCTTACAAGGTAACCAATCTCGCGCCGCAGACGGATGCAGCGATTGAAAATTTATCTTATCGCGAATTATTATTCACATAGATGTTTTACAGGCTTTTTTTATTTTCCGACTGGTTTTAATAATGTAATTCGGGGTATAATGAGCAAAAATCTTCTTTAAAATAGGGTTACCGCTTCGAAAAATTTGCGGATTTCTGCTTTCGAAGAATTGTTGTTTGTCGAATTAAAATGGACTTGATTAAATGTAGAAAATAATTTTCTGGCCGCGGATGCCAAGTACGCAATCCTCATCGGAATAATAATAATAATAATAATATAATAACGACGATGATAAATAAATAAATAAATAAATAAATAAATTAATAAATAATTACACGACGTGCTTGCCGGCGTAGGAACAAATCGAGAGCTTGAAACTCGAACTCGTCAATCTGAAAACCCGTTGTGAAAAAGCGGAAAAAGAAAAAAATGACATGCTGATGCGCAGAGTAGCTTTTCTCGACTCGTCCATGTCCACAAAAACCACCTTATCGGAGGTGAGCGCTAGGCTAGCATATTGCCGATGATAATGTATTAAAATTCCGTAATTATTTCACCTTGTTCCGCACCGCGCTTTATTTTCTAGCTTTCAAAATTTCAACAGAAAATTGCGAATTTGACCGAAGCTTGCGAAAATTTAACCTGCGAAAAAAAAACCTTACTCGGTCTCATTCGGCAGCTTGAATCTGAAAATAAAGCGAATAAATCGACTTCCGTAGATGGTGAGATTGCTTCGTTGAAATCCAAGTTGCAGGCTGCCGAATCTGTGTGCGAAGAGCTGATGGAGGAAAATGAAGAGATGAAACGCGAACTCAGAGACATGGAGGAAGAAATCGAAGAAATGCAGGATAATTTCAGGTGTGTATCGGGCCGCAGTTTATTTTTATTTTTTTCCTCGATTAATTCTGTGACGCTCGAGAGAAAGTTGGCCAGCCTAAACGAACTACCCAGATGGCGTGTTATTACTACACGAAGTCTACTTCATTCGTGTGTGAGTGGTCGTCGACTGAAAAATCGACACAAAATTACGAAAAAAGGAGATGAAAAAAATATCAAAAATGACGCCAAGGTGATCTTGAATCGACATAATTTTCCTGTCGGTTTTCAGTCCCTAAAAAGTAGGGTTTTATTTGTATTCTCTTTTCGCAGATTAGTAGGTTTTCTACGAAAGTCCTTTTATTAATTTTGATGTCATGAAACGATGTGGGGGTGAGGGTTGGTACGTTTTTCCTTTCATAACTCGGGGAAAATGATGTCGCCAAAAACTCGAATTCGCATAATACTTTTTACCAGAGTCGGTTCCAAATGAACAGGTAATTTTCTACCCGTTAGAAACTGTTGTGCGATAAAGGGGAGTAGAAAAAGTTGGGATACCCAGTGGCCGCGAAACGAAGTACGCCTGTACGTGTAGAATTTTTATTTTTCCTAGCATATTTAATTAAACTTGAGTAACGTCTATTAGGGGCTGCCACTTTGCGCCTTCAAAAAAAATTACCTTCTCATTTGAAACGGACTATAGCCATTCAGCCCGACTTCGTACAGGTAAAAAATTTCATTGAATGAAAGAGAATCACAGCCTCATATATTTGTACTCACACAGACGCACAATAGTGTCTAAGGCATACTGCAAAAACAACAAACTCGAAGAATAAAAAAGGGCAACAGAATAAACAAAATCGAAGCCTCATAATTACATTTCTACCTGAAACATGCGCGCAGTTATACGCAATTTATTTGAGAAATCGTGTTTCAAAGAAAGGTAGGTAACCTAAATTCTATCGCATAGATTTTCAAACTTATTAATTTTAAACGAACGGAAGATCGGGACAGTTAATTTAGTAAAAGATTTATTCTAATCGGAGCGGTTCTGGAGCCAACTTGCGACATACCTACAAAACCATTTCATTTTTATATAATCGGTGCTGTATACATACATGAGGTGCTCTCCGAGAGAACCGCCATACTGCATCAGTGAATAGTACTTACATTGAGAAAAGAAAAAAAAAGTAACGTCAAATTTTGCCTTAGAAGTTAGGGATAAGATGCAATTGCTCATACACTCGTGTATAAGTTGTCGTATATTCGCAAGTTATGCGGCAAAACGACAAAAACGCTCATCTCTTTCTCCTTTCGTCTACTGAAGTCAAGATGTGGGTTACAATTTTTCACTGGTGATGGTACCAAGAAGGCAGTTTTTGGTGGAATTGTTTTTTTGATTTTCTGAATTTTCAAACTTTCGTAACTTCTTCGATCTTAAGGATAGGCCGCGTGTAAAAAAGGAGGTTTTTTGCTTCTCTCGACGATTTCTGTGAGACCCCTTTGGTTGACAGGAGATTCCGAGTCATTCATAAAATTTTTTTTAATGATTTTAATGCTTTGCTGCTCGTTCAGTTTTGAATATAGACCATTTGCTGATATAACATTTTTATCTTATCTCAACATACTATCCACTACTGCAGTATGGCGGACGACTCGGAGAGCACCGTGTACATATATGTATATGAGTATACATAGATGCGGATATACTATATGTATTATTCTGTATATGAAAGCCAGTTTCTTCTTGTTATAACGGTACAGATAGCAATTTTTGTTCGATAATCGCGAAATTCGGAATGAACATTAGTACGAAGTCACGAACCTGACCTATTGATTTTGGTGCAGATCGGCCATATGGTGCTTCTGGTACCGCTATTTTTATGTATAATAAAATGCGGAGACACCCGTAAGGGTCACTCTTCGAAAAACAAATGTTAGGAAAGGGCCACTTTCATTGCCCAAAAAGGCCAGTTACAAAGGATGTAAAAGGCACTTTTGGTAGCTCCTGTGCGCCAACTGAATATAAGTAATTCGTGAAACTTTAAAAATAACGTGAAACTTGAATCACGATACTTTAAACTCTAAAATTTAATATTATTTATATTAGGCGGATATTTTTTAGATATACCCATGAAAAATTATTTCGGAACTGCTCGTTTCATCGGACAACTCTGTCAATTTACTGTATCGTTGAAATTTCTTTTCTGATGTATTTCAACTGAACACAACTCACGCTGAACTGATTCGCCACGTCGATCACACAGCTGATCGGCAGTTTTTTGCTTGCATTGGTTTTTTACCTCCTTCCTTTCTAAGTAACATTCCGTGTTTGCGTTGTGATTGTGGTTGTTTTCATGCGACACAATTAAAGTAATGCCACTATCAGTGAATAATTTTCCTGGACACAAAGAGTTAGTGCAGTGCCACCTGTATGTCACGCACAATTCATCGAAACATTTCATTATTTTTCATTCATGTTGAAAATCGTGCTTTTTGATACTATAAATTAAAAATAATACTATTTTTTTAGACAGCTGGCCCCTTTGAGTGCTGACCATTAAAATAAATGTAGCATCGAGACCCAGTATTGGCGGTCGATTCTTTTTTTGTCGCACAACCGCGAGAAACTTTTAACACTATCGGCTGAAATTCATGTATAATATGTTTTTCTTATAGTCTCATTTTATAGCTCCTTACTCCAGTGTATAAGCAGCATAAACTGCTCAGCCCTACATAGCCCCTTAATTCTTACCACCGTTGTTTCTGGGGAAAAAAAGGCGAGCGAGGGTCCCCCTCACATATTTAATGTGAAAACATTCGTGACTTTAACTTAACCAGGACAAAAAAATGCTTGTGTGGGTAGTTGTCATGCCACCACGTGCCATAGAGAATCTGCGTGTATGTGCGCCTATATGTATCGCGCTGCCAGCTCGTCACGAATGTCTGCTTGTGTGTGTGTGTGTGTGTGTGTGTGCGTGTGTGTGTGTGTGTATATGTGTGTTATGTGATAAACAGAATTCGAAACTGGACAGTGCCCCATGCAGTCTATTTATGCAATCTCAACTCTTTCGTATCTAATATTTATTTATGCCTAGGAGGAAGTGGACTAGAGAGCAAGAATGTTTACACATTAATATCAGAAAAATATCGATACCTATATTGATGTTTTAATAGGATTTGACGAATATTCAAATATTAAAAAAAAAGTTGAAACAGAATCTTCAATGGAAACTGAATGAGAAATTTTATTATAGCTGGGAAGCATAATATAGTAATGGAAACCAAAATGATGGAAACGGAAACCAAAAATAACTAACATTATGCTAAATTTCAGAAAATCAACTATTGGAAACAAAATAAATCAAAAGTAGCATTTTCTAATCCCTGGTCAGGAAACATGATATACCAAATAAATAAAAGAAAACATCCTAGCTTAAAAATACTGTTCCTCACTTCTTGCAATTTAATAAAAAATACCGTCAAACTGGTGAGAAAGTTTCAAACCTAGGGACATAGCAACGGCATGTTTTTTGGAGTAGGAGGAGGGAAAAATGAAAATTGCTGACTGAAATTTTAGAAATGGTCAACAATTTTGTCAACTTAACAAATGTTGAAAGGAGTCTCCTCCATCCTTCACTTCGCTACGTCGCTGTACGTTGGTCAAATTCCCCTTTGGTTCAAAAAAAAAAAAAAAAAAAAACACTTCGGCGCAGCAAGCCTCACTAGAAAAAGTAGGTTTTCGAGAAAAAAGAATTATGAATTTTGATGGTCACATATCAATTGTCTGTAGGTTCATATGCGTAAATGGTGTGTTATGATTTTTTGTTAGCTATTGACGTAGTATAAGACAATGTGAAATTTAAAAGCGCGCGTTATTTCTTGGAACGAAAAATTAATTAAAATGATAAAGTATATTATGGTAAATAAAAAACTTTACTGGAAGTACCATTTGGTCGAACCGCACCAAAATTGATAGTATGCTGCAATAAATTATAATGAATATTTGATTCAAATCTCGTACATATGGTTCCAAAACTCCTCATTTTATGACCAATATAAAAGCAAGAATAGCGGTACCGGAAGTACCGTCCGCCCGATCCGCGTCAAAATTGATAATATTCTACGATGAATTAGAATAAATATTTATTCCCAATTTGGTGGCTATTGGTGCAAAATTGAGCATTTTGTAGCCAAATTAAAAACGAAAATGATGGTACCGGAAGTACCGTGCGACCGATCCGCCCAAAAATCAACAGCTTTGGTCCTTGGCTTAGTACAAACGTTTTCACCAAATTTCGTGATTGTCGAACAAAAATTGCGTCCTATATCGTGGGAACGTGAAATTGACCTTATAGACATCTCTGTATATAAATGTTATATATTTATGAATTTGAGTTATTGGTGCCAAAATTTTCCTGAGGTCGTGAAAAGAAAAACGTACCCACCCGCAACCCTGGGGGGTAATACAGCACCGAGCGTAATAACTGGATTTTCTCAAGAGAATCTGCCTAAAAATCATCAGGATCGGAGCCATTTTGCCGATTTTCCACGGTTATCCGGCTTCGGCCTTTCAACGGAGAATGGAACACCACTGAGTAGGTACCATTACTCATCAGTGGGTACCGTCGTCTATTTGTACTACATTTGCATATTTCGAATTATGTTGGAGCTGCCAACTGTCTGCCGAGTTGAACCGTTTATCACTTTTCAAAACAGCCGATTTCATAAATATTCTTCGTGATGCAGAGAGAACGAAGTGGACGAGTATTCGTCGATAAAAAAAGAATTGGAGCAAACGGGTAAAAATTGTAGAATTTTATCGTTCAAATTACGTAAGTCGGAGAGGAAAGCGGAGCAATTAGAAGCCGAGAAACTCGAATCAGAGAGAAAGTCTAAAGAAGTAAATATTTTTCATTTTTCGATTCTCTCTTCTTGTGCGTTACTACAGATGCGTTGTCCGTTGTATAATCTCAAATTTCATCAGGCTATTCAAAAATTACAAAAAGAATTAGATGAGGTGAACGAAAAATTACATCATCTGCGTAAAATCGAAGATGCCAGAAAGAAAGCCCCCATGTTGGGTAACATTCCAAAAGTTGCATCTGGCGAGGTAAGTGTCTTTTGGAAAAAGTTGGTGAGGCTTGTATATGCTTCTGAATTTCATCGTCACAACGCTTTATAATTTTGCAGAAAGTATCGAGAGCTTCACTTACCAGAGGAGGATCGCAAGAAGATCCTGTTCAGCTGCTTAGAGACTTACAGGATTCCATAGAACGTGAAGCAGATTTGCGCGAACAATTGCGTTACGCCGAGGAAGAAGTTAGTGAAGACTGAAATGGGAGTCTTCTTTTTATAAATAACTATAGTTTGACGGCAGGGAAGCGGTGCGAAAAAAATTATTGTTTCACCCCACGTACTTGGAAAATTTATTATTTTCACCTCATTTTCCGGGTTTAAAGTATAACATTACTGCAGTGCGATGTCGCGGTTCTAATGATTTGAAGAAAAAAAAAGTCGTAAAACCCAAAAAAATATACCAAAGTCTTTAAATGCTTTGGTGTCTTTTTTTGTTAAATAATTTGGAAAATTCCATTTTCGCAGCATGTGGTACAAAAAAAAGTATCTACGTAGGTACGTTACTTGGTCCTAAAGTGAGCGATAACAACTGTGCGATTACAGCACTCGCTTACGGCTTGTGTCGCAATTTGCTACTCGTTAGTTAATTGCTTACTTCATTCTCTCGTAGTGTAATACTTTTTTAGGATTTTATCGTTAAGAAATTCATTTTGATGCGAGTTTGGTTACGCGCACACACGCCTTGCCATTTAACCTAACAGAAACCCAATTTTTTGCCACTGGAAACCAAATTTAACTAACCAACTATTGGATAATAAAACCAATACAATGGAAACATAGGGGAAACCAAATAATGAATCATCTCACTTTGAATAATTTTAATCTGGGAGAAAAGATATGATAAAAATGTAGATATTAGTGGGAAAATATAAAAAAAAAAAATCAACGTTTCTTTGAAAATATTGAAAAAATATCGACATTTCTTGGAATTATCGAAAAAATTTCGATGTATCGTTATTTTAGCACTATTCGGAAAATTTTTTAATAAAATAAAACTTAAAAATATGAAAAAGGAAAGCGAACCGAACAAACGGAAATTGAATGAGAAATTTTTGTATAGCCAGGAAACGGAACGGAGATGGAAACCTAAATAATGGAAAGGGAAACGAAAAATAACTAACATTATGCTAAATTTGAAACTTGAGAACCTCGACAACCAGCGGAAACAATATGAAAAAATGTAGACTTTCTCAATAACTGTACCCGAATGGTGCAGTCTCATGTCACATCATTCGTGATTATCCCAAAAAATCGAAAGAACTACTTTTGAGCTGTTTGAACCATTTTGTGAAAACGAATCATTATAAATCGTAATCAATAATGTCAATTTTCCACGGTGAAGAATATGATCTAGTTTTGAAAAATAAGTTGCCCTATTTCGGTGACTTGGATGTGATAGTGTACTATCGCAATACCTATCCATTCTACAGAAGATGGTCATTTATTTGCTTTATTCGCTTTGATTTTAGATTCTGCTATATGGGTAGGATTTTGCCAGTCTCAAGGGTTAAAAGTGACGTTTTGGACTTGAATAAACATATCCGAGGATATCACGCAATAAAATACGAAAAATTTGCCAAACTATCGCTTTTTGGGGTGGCCGGGGCTGATCGAATGGTTAAATCAAAGAATGAAGTGTAAATTTGAATTCTGCGCCCCGCGAAAACACTCCGCGATATATGATGCAACTTTTTAAGATACAAATATCGTTACCCTTTACCTGGTTGTCCAAGTTTGGAGTCCGAAATGGAAAAATTGAAATTTCCGAAAAATAAACCCACCTCTCGCGGGTTCAAACCCCGCTAGAGGAATACCCTTTTTCTATTTTAATCGATGAAATTTAAATAATCGGTGTTGGCGCACTCATCAGTTTGTAACTGAATCGTATGTAAATTTTCATCAATCTGAAAGCAGTGACGACAGTCTTAAGCCTAGTTCACACCAAGCCATTTTACTAGCTTGGTTTCAGGCTAGTAAAATAGCGCAACTAAAAATGCCAACATTGTTGCGCCTTTTAATATCCTAGGACTGATCACATGAGGCAAGTGAATATCCGATGCAGGGAATGATAAAGTGTTTATCATATTACATTATTCACAATTTATATGTTAAATTTCAACTCCTGTAATTCTGTTTTTGAAATTTATAATACGAATTATATTAAAAACTGAATTAAAAAAAATTTTCAAAATGAATAAGTGGTCAAAAAAATGACACGATTGCTTTTCAATAATTATTTATATTTGCCATTGCAATGATAAATAAAATAACAGCTTTTCGCAGGATTTTTTTATCAAAACTTATTTACAGTTATTTCTTCATTACAAGTTTCATCATTCTAATATTTTTTCCTCAAAAATTCGGTCAATCAGTCTAAATTTTATCAGTGATTTTCTAAATTTGTATAGATATTTCACGCAAGTAGCCTGAAAAGTTGAATCAGTTTAACTTCGCTCAACTAGAAGCTAGCCAATTTTACTAGCTCATTTTCACTTGCCTCGAGCAGTCACATCTGGCAACTTTATTAGCGGCTTGTAAACTTGCGTGTTCTAAGCTAGTAAAATGGCCTGGTGTGAACTACGCTTTAAGGAAGTTTTGATCTGATTGACATCTCACGTCTCACGTCTCACGTCTCACATCTCACATCTCACTTCGAATGAAGACATCATCAAGATGTCTTCGTGTCTGTTTGGAGAAAACATTACGTTCAGCCTCCTCACACTTGACGATTTCAATAATTTTTTGTTGTGCCCGATAGGTTTGTTTTGTTTGTTTCGTTTGTTTTGCGTGCCACAAAAAGCGGCATGGGGGTTGACTCGTCGACACCAAAATAAGATACCTTAGGCGCATTTTATTTGGTGTTTGTAGCGCGGCTGTTTTGTTTTATTCTTCGCAAAAATGTCGAAAATGTTGGCTCGAGGTGACCCGATCATTCTGCCGGTGCTGAGAGGCGGTGTGAGTTGATGTCAGATTTAGTGTCGTCGCCTTTACAGTCTGATTTACGAAGGCTAATTGACCATCGCCGTGCCTTTTATTTGCCTGGCTAATTTTCCAACTTTGTGGGACACCTCGGGCCGCACCGAGCCTAATGTCGAAACACCGAAACAAACCGCGACTGGTGTCGGGTTCTCAACTCACCCTTTGGCGGTAAATATGACGAAAATAACGTCACCGCTGGTCCCTTCGCCGGAAGCTATTCCGCTGCCTTTGAGTGGGTTCCGCTTTTTCTCAGTGGGTGAACTCACGTCGCCGGACTCAAACAGCACCCCTCGGTGTCACTCCGGTGTCGACACCGCGTCCCAGATCTCAGTTCAAACGCACTTATCGCGTTATTCGCGGAAATCTGCTCTTTCTCGCGAGTCAAGAGGATTTTAGCCGCTCCAGCCCTCCAGCCCTCCAGCCCTCCAGCTCCTTCCGATCAACGAGAATGCCAATATTCTGAAATTAATTATCTTAGAGCGTGGTTTAATCGACCCTCGTAACCCCTGTAATTTTTTATTTCGTTTTCGTGTACAGGCTCAAAATCTACGCAAAAAAGTTACTCGCGTTGAAGAAGATAATGAATCCCTATTGATGCAGTTGAAAAAAATGGCTACTAAAGCAAAGAGTAAGTTGATGTTTCGTTTGTGTTTGTGTGTTTGTGTGTGTGTATGTGTGTATGTTTCAAAAAATGAAAAAATAATAATTTCGCCTCCGGGTTTCGTAGCTTTGAATGAAATGTTTCATATCAGACTCGCGCATATCGTCTCGATTGCATTTTCATTCCATTTTGCGTCGAAGCATTTGCAGAGGTTATTCCTGAAAGGAATCATTCTTCGCGTTTTTAGCGAATCGATAAACTTAGTTTTCTCATTCTCATTGTAGGCTGTCGATCCAGTCCTTCTCAGTTACCCGTCGGTACGGAACCTTCGATTGAAAAAGACGAAGGTATTTCGGACGATGACGATCCAGCTGAACTGAAAGTACTGTTGGACCTGAGTGAACAGGTAAAATCCTTCTTATAGCCACGTTGTATTTGATGTTATTGAAAGTTTTACTCGACATTTTCGCTCGATAAAAGTGTATTTTTCTAAACTTAAAATACTTACCTATTCAAATATTCGCCTGCTTTCACTCGGAACACCCATCATTTTCGTTATTGTTTTCTTGTCAGTCGTAGTAGGTACTTCCTGGCGTATAGTAATGCAGACTGGTCCGTATAGTTTAATCCGATCCATTATGAAAAAATAATCGTCGCTATCGAAGCGAATGATCGAATCAACGTGTCGGCACGCCCGCACCCTTGTGTTTGCATTTTAAATTAACTATAACAACTAATTGTCCCTTCAAATGTTCTGCTTCGCTGTGCACCTACCTATTACATTGATTTTTACGTTCGGATTTAAAGCGCTTCGATGAGCAGGCACAGCGCGCGAAGTTAGCGTTGGTGAAGTCCTCTTTGCCAACGTCTAATTTTCAAACAAATTTACGTTTCGCGAAAATCGTTCAGTTGTTCGGGCAGATTCAACTTGATCTTGCCAACAATCTCGCTACTAAATTTTGAAATTTTACATGCCCGAGATTCGTAGCGTTGGGAAATTGTTGATTTTTCCTTACGTTATGGTGTGTTATATGCGCTCATCATTTGCGAGAAACTCATATTTCATCTAGGAATCCGCTGTTCTTCGAAAAAAAGTTGAGGAATTGGAGGAAAACTGTGACATATTGAAACGAAAAGCATCCGATCTACAGGATAAGTTACTAGTCAAAGACCAAAGGGCTCCCGAAGATAGTAAATCGCAGAAATCATCGAAGGTGAAAGACTCGATTGAGATTATATATATAATTATATACAGCTATTTATAGGTACCTACCTATTTTAGAAGCGAACGACCAATGAAGATCGTACGATTTATTTATTTTTCAGAGTCTAGAAAATGAAATGAAAGATGTCAAAAAAAAATTACTCGAAAAAGAAAGCGAGTGCAATCGATTAAAAACGGAAGTAGATGTTTTAACCAAGAAAAATAAAAATACCGTAAAAACCAGGTTGGTATACCGTACTTATACTTGGGTGTTTGTCCATAATCATTCTCACTGTCGCTAAACTCCTAATAAAATAGGCAAAATAGTCGTAAACGTATGTGTCCCTGCTCCTCACCTCGCAACCTCCAATATGTCGTGAATTTAAGCGTACACTTCGTGGTTAAATGTAACTTTCTTATCTATTTGTCGCATAACTGCGAACGAAGCCGCAAGGTTAAAGCTGGTGAGTCAATAAATTTTGAGACGAAAGCCTCGTCTCCAGAATCACTCCGGTTAAAAAAGAAATCGAGAGAAATGAAATTGTTGTTAAAAAGTAGGGGGGGGGAGTCATCGCTGAAAATTTATTTCTGCCATCGTTAGTTTTTGAAATAAATGACAAATTAAAATACGGCAAATTTCCCATTAATTTGCAGTTTTTTTAAGGCCGATTTGTGAAAATCTAATGGCGATAAAGAAATAAATTTTGCTAGAGAACTCGAGCAAATTTTTTCCTCTTTTCAACAGTATAAACTCTAGCTTTATAGCTTAAATAGTAGCTGAGAAATCGTGAAGTGAGAGATGAGCAGTTTTTTTCAAAATTAAAATGCGAATATTGAATTTTATCGTATAGATTATAAAGACTTCGTATTTATAAGAATTTACTTCTCACCGTTTAGCTTTTTAGAACCCATTTTTTCTTTCATTTTCTGTCCATTATTTTCGAAAACCTGGCATACCTTGGGTACCTGTAGGTAGGAATACAACACCCATGTATAATGATCGCCGTTATCCTTGAATTTTTTCAAATTTTATTGTAATCATTCCGGAAAAATGTTAGGAGAGAATTTTCCGGTGGATTTCTTATTTTTGGAGGAGAGACCCGCATTGCATTCAAATTATCATTTGTGTGTTCACTCGATAGATCCGTTAACAGCGATCAAGAACGTATTGATGTCGAAAGGCAACTTGGAGTCGTCGAACAAGAAGCGAGCGTACTTCGAACTCGCATCTATTCTCTAGAATCTGAGAATGAAAAACTGACTGCCGAAAATAAGCAACTATCTGTCGCAAAGCTGAGTAAAAAAAAAGCTAATCAATTGACTGAAGACGAACTAAAAGCGAAGATCGCATCGCTGGAAAAACAACTTAAAATGGTACGGAGTGAGATGTGCAGTGTTGCCGTCGCCGATAGTGATGAGCGAAATTTGTCTTGATCATGATCTCGATCTCGCAGAAAAACAAGACCAAGACCAAAGAGTCTTGCAAGGCTTCCGCGGAAAAGTGAATGAAATTGTCAATAAATATGCCAACATCGATGAGTAAGTGGTTTGAAGGTGAAACTAGAAATATTTTTGGGTACTGAGAACAAATTTTTCAACCTTTCTTTTGTGTTGGATACTGATAACAAATTTATTTAATGGGTAAAGAGCTAAAAATTTTGTTCATCTTTCGAGCAATTTTTTTTTCATTCTTTTTTCTTAAAGAAAGTTGTACTCTCTTTTTTTCACCCGTGAGAAAAAAATATTATATATTGAGTAAGTATATATTTCAGTTTACAAGTTTCTAAATTGAGCTCGAATTTACCATCCATTTTCAGATTGAACTATTCCGTCAACCCCTGTGACCAAAAAATGGGGTCAGAACGTAGTATTCATAAATTAATAAGCGATGTGTAGACAAATAATGTTTTTTGGTGCGTTGAACTCAAATTTACAGGGAATTTTGTGATTAAATCATTCATCGGATCTCCTGTGGCTTCGCAAAGAAGTGAGAACTCAGTATTCATGAATTATTGAGTGATATATCGCCAGCTATTTTTTGGAAGGCGCTGAACTTGAATTTAAAGTAAAAATTTTTTTTATTTTCGAATTGAAATCATATCACTTTTTTGTTTTTAGTCTTATTAGGAAACAAAATTCTAAATTGAGTGTAATATATTTTAGTTATGACCAGATTTTTTACATAATTTTGTAAAAATCTTGCAATTTTTAAAAAAGGGTTCTTTAATTAGACCATATTTTTTGATTTTTAAAGACAATTAACAATTGAAAAGTTTTAATAAAGCTTTCAGTTGAAGCACATCCTCTTTCCCTCTTTCCCTCTTTCCCTTATCCAGTTATGTTTACGAAAAAATTCACTACCTATTATTGAATTTTTTAAGCTCTTATTAAAAATTTTTTTGCTTTTTTTAATTATTA
The DNA here is from genome assembly GCA_011428145.1 of Ericerus pela. Taxonomy (NCBI): domain Eukaryota; kingdom Metazoa; phylum Arthropoda; class Insecta; order Hemiptera; family Coccidae; genus Ericerus; species Ericerus pela. The sequence goes on from WOFM01000550.1 coordinate 1,501,385, forward strand.
CCTAATTTTAAGTTTGGACGTTATTAAACAAAAACAAAAATTCCAGTCAATAATTTAGAAATTATCATATTTGAAAACAATTTAAATAAAAATACAATCATAAATAACGCCATCAGTCTATATTTGTATGAAGTTTGCTATCAGAAATAGATTACTATAATTTCATTCTCTACGGATTCTCTTTTTGCTCAAAGTGGGAAAAAATTTAATCTTAAAATTGACTGTAAATTCGAGTTAAGCGCACTAAAAGACGTCTGTGACGACATATCGCTCGTTCATTTACGAATGTTTGGTTGTAACCCCTTTTTTGGTCACTGGGCCTGACGGAACGGTTCAATTCGAAAAAGGACGGTAAATTTGAACTCGACGTCTTGAAAAATTTGTTTGACAATATTACTCTAAAGTAATCTACAACGAGCTTGAGCTTCCTCAATGTTAGGGGCTAAAATTCAGAAATTTGTCATGATTGAAATATATACCTACCCAATTTGTAATATTTCTTTCTCGTGGTTAAAAAAAAGATAGCGAGACTATGATTTTCATTGGAAAAAAACAAATACAAAACATTAGCTTAATAAAAGATGAACGAAAATTTGTAGCCCTCCACTTCATCGATGAAATAATTTTTTCACTGTGTATCCCACACCGAAGAGAGATTTTAAAATTCATTCTCAGCGACTAAAGATATCGCCAGCTTCACCTGCAAACCACTTACTCATCAATGTTTGCATATTAATTAACGAAAACGTTGTTTTCATTTACTCTCGTGTAAAAGTCTTGCAAGACTCTTGGTCTGGTCTCGTTTTACTCATCACTAATTGCCGATTTTCTCCGTAAATATACTTACAGCTATAACAAACCAATTTTTATTAATCGAGTTTTTTTTTTGTTTTTTTCCTCGCTTATTCGATAGAAAGTCGAAACCGTCGATCCTAAAGTCGTCGACGAAATCAAAGAACTGAAACAAAAATGCGTGTGTGTAAGTCGCGGTGGAAAAGTATTAGACGATTGCGCGGTGGATTTTGCTCTCTTCTTGCGATAACCTTTTTTTTTTCTTCCTCAGTTAGAATCGGAGAACTCTCGCTTGACGACGGCGCTGAAAATTGTTCGAGATGAAAGTGTGGAGGAATTATGCGAGCAGCGCTGGAAACGAACGCCAAAAGTGGTTACCGACTCCATGTCCAAAAATACGCTGAAGAAAATGATCCAAGATTTGGAGCGTGAGATTGGTAAAGACTCACTTTCGATAAGTTTTTCTGGGTTGCGTCGCGCGTGTGGTTGGCGGTGCCTTTTGCACGACGAGGTCGTTACTCGGCACTCGTCGGCAGAGTGCCGAGTTGCCGACGAGACGCCGCAGCCGCATACCGCCGCCTAAATGCGCTTCGTGGGCACAATGTGGGTGACCCGCGGCGTGCGAACGCATGCGCAGCATTTTTTCGTACGTATCTCGGCTGCATAGGGTATGGGTGGGTAGATATTAGGCACCAACCGACGAGAAGTTTTCGTACGATGGTAAAACTCGGTAGCAGAACTGCGACTGTCCTTCGATCATTCCCGAACCGAGAGTACGTTTCCGGTGCGTCGTGACTACGTTTCTCTTCTTCACCGCTGCGTCAGAAACGGCGAATGAAAGTGATGAAAACTCTGCTCGCATCGGATGAGCGGACCATCGTCGCCAGCATGTCAAAAGAATGCACCCGTGTGTGTGGTGGTTCGTCTGCTCGTCTCTTTTGCGCGCGCTCGTTGCGACCCAGCTTTCTGGTCACAATTCAGAAGGCGATGTGACGTTTCAAGTTTTTCTTTCTTCCAACTTTCAGAGTCAATTTTCCGTTCGCAAGACAAATGTTTCGCCGACTGTCTGAAGAAAGTCGTAACGGATCAGAGTGGAAGGCTAGCCTTGTCCGAGCTGGACAAAACTCGAGAAAAACTGGCGAATATTATCAAAGAAAACGAAGAGGAAAAAGTAAAATTACGCGAGGAAAAACGAAAATTATTGAGTGGTTTGTTCGTATCGCTAATTTTACCAGTGCACGGTGATCCGAATTCAGTTCAGCCGGTCCCCAATATATGGAGCCGACGTTTGTCTGGTCCGTCCTTAGATAATTATAAGTGCCGCGACGAAATTCTCGTTTCCGCGTCAGACGTACCGTACGTATACGCCGCTCAATTCTTTTTAAAGTGGCATATCGTTCCCAATTTTTCAGTCGATATTCTCGAATCATTGAGGCCCCAACTTCAGTTTACGATAGGTACCTACCTATGCAATTGGTGTAGGTGCGTCCACATCGGTTGCCTAGCGCAAGTAATTATTTTGTTGGTAGGCTGTTTAGTTCGCGTATTACCTGTACGCAGTCCCAAATAGCCTCGTAATACTATTCGGAGAATAAGTACCTACGTGCGCGTGCGCACGACCGAATCACGCGTATTTTTGTACCGCTGCCATCGTTACGGACAACTTCCGCGTCTCCCGCGCCGTCTACGCGTACGGATTCGGATCACCATGCGATGGTTTCAATTGTATGATGGCTGAAATTTTCTCGTATGCGCGTATGCAGATGAAAAGCGATTAAAGGAGGAGAAAGTCGACGAAAAGATGCGATACGAGGACGAGAAGAAACGACTAACGTGTCACGTCGTCTCGTTGAGTGCGCGAATTACACAGTTGGATGAAGAACTGAGTAAGTCGAAATCGTAAAAATGTGACGTTAATACAGGGCTCTGTGCCTTATTATAGGATTACTCGTACAGCAGCAGCAGCGGTAGTGCCCACCGAGCGCTGTCAATCCCGCCTTTTAATTAGGTACTTTTCTTCTGTCGCAGGTCTGTCCCGAAGTAAACTGAATGAGACGAGCGAACTGCTGGCCGCAGCCGTCGGCGAATTAGAACAGAAAAATCGCTCTATCGAGTCTTTGAAATGCCGCCTCGAAGGCGGCCAAAGCGCGAAAAAAGAAGAGGAAAAGTTGAAAAGTGAGGCAAGTACGAAGTTGCACTTTAGTCAAAAAGTAAGTCGAAACATCGGCTCGAGGCGTGGCCAGTCTTTCATTTTAGGCGCGTTTTCGGCGCACCAAAAACATTTCTAAGGCGTTCGGTGGGCGCAACAGCCAGCTGCTCGGCTTTGCATGCGAAAGGTTTTTGGCTCGAGACCGGCCGCCGCCAACACTCTCAACACCGGTAAACCCCGAGCAAACCCTACTCTGAGGTTACCACCACTCGAACGCCGGAGCGATATATCCCACACCGTGCTACTGAAAGCTCCGGTATCGGTACGGCGGATCGAGGCCGAGTCTTTTTTTTTCTTTTTTCTTTTTTTTTGAGGCAGGCAAATGCCAATAATTTTGAGGAATTGAGCTTTTTTTGGCGTTTGGCGGGAGGGTATTTCCCTGTTTGCCCCTTACATCCGCCAGTGTCTTGTGCACAAATTAAATACCGAAAATAATACCTAACTTACTTTATCGCGTAAACCGTAACTACATGCAGCTTATTTGCGTCTTTTGGTGATATCATTTTTTTCGCGTTTAGCTGCTGGAAAAAACTCGCAAAATAGCGGATTTAGAGAAAAAAATGCACGATATCGAAGAAAAATTTAGAAAATCAGAACGTTTAGCGCAGGTGCAAAAAGAGAAAATTTTGAGTTTAGAAAAAGAGGTAAGTAAGTAAAGTTATTGGAAGTGGACACCTGCGTATTTCGTGGTGAACAAAACCCCTGTTCACATTTTATTCATTGACCTGTACGATGAAATCTACTGGCTAACCGTATATCACCGTCCTATAGTTACGGACGGATTTATTTTTGACTTGGTACCCGGTAGGAAACATGTCACGTCGGATATCGTCACTATCACCCGTATCAGGGCCGTCGCAAGCTATTTTACCGCCCTGGGCCAAGTACTTTTTGGACACCCCTAAAATAGTGTGCCTTACACAACCCATCGGCACTATTTTTTGTCGATTTTTACCCAGTTTGCTCGCCAATAGGGTATTAAAACTGATCTCAAGAAAATGCTTAGGGGCGGAAAAGATGAAAATTATCCATATCGTGAGAAAAGAAAACGATTGGTACCATTTTCCCATCTTGTTTTGTTTTTTTCTTTTCAATGAACCTAATTACCAATATAATGTATCGACTAAAATTTTGGGTTCACAGTTTGGAGAAAATTACAAAAGAAATAAGACTGAAATTTTCACGAAAGGAATTACATATATATATATATATGTGGGACCAGATCTGATGTAGGAGTTTCGTGCTTGTTGGTTCAGTAGTTTGGGAGAAAATGAAAAATAAAAATTTGTGTTCACAGTCTAGAGAGGATTATCAAATAGATGAGAGTGGAAATTTCACTATAGATAGTTCTTATATAGGAACAAGTCTGGAAGAGGTTTGGTGCTTATTGGTTCTGTAGTTTTGGATAAAGTTGGGAAACAAACAATTTATAAAAAAAGTGATTTTTCCAGGATTTTGAAGAATTAAAAAAAACATCAGACTGAAGTTGTCACCAAAAATTTTCCTCGAATAGGTGCAAGTATGACAGAAGTTTGCTTCCTATTAGTTGATTACCTAATTTTCGAGAAAATCGAAAAAGAAAAATTGCTGAAGAAAATGCTGTGCTCACAGTTTTGAAAAAACTAGGGTGAAATCTTCAAAAAAAAAAATAGTCCTTATAGAGAGCCCAGCTCTGATAGGAGTTTTCTGCCTATTTGTTTGGTAATTTCCGAGAAAACTGAAGAATATAAAATTACTGGAAAAGTGGTTTTTCCTAGATTTTAAGAAAAACAAAAAGAGGATGGGATTGAAATTTTTATGAAAGATTATCAATATATAGGTGCATGTATAGTAAAGAATTCTATAGGACCAGTTCTGATTGTAGTTTGGTGTCTATTGATGTAGTAGTTTCCGAGAAAACTAAAAAAAAAAATTCCTGGAAAAGAGCCTTTTCCGCAATTCTGAGAAAATTACAATTTTTCTCATAATTTTATGAAATGTGGGACTCTGTTTTCATTACCTACAGTATTGAACTTGAGAGTTTGAATTATGGATGAATTGGCAAACTAGGTTTTCTAGTAGAGTTATGTTCTCTAGAGTTTTGTCATTTCTCCATCCATTTTGCCATCCCTCAAAATGTGCAGCCCTGGATGGTTCCTCATTTAGCCATATGGTCGTTACAGCCCTCATCCATATTCTAGAACAGTTATAATAGTTATGTTAGACTTAAGTACTCGCTTGAACATGGAAGAAGAGATGTTTATACTTTAACTAAACATCCAACTAATATCATTTTATAAGGACAAAACATGAAGCCAACTGCCGCCATCTTTGAATTTGACATAGGTACCATGTAAATACATTGGTGGAATAAGATTTTGAGTCAAATTGTATTTTATATGGGGTGAATTTCATTTATTATATATTAAAAATAGACGTAATGGAGCAGATTTATCTTAGAAAAATTTCTTGTGTTAAAAAATAAAAATGTGATATCATTAATTTATTACAACTGTTTTTAATATACAATATGACTAAAACCAAAATAAATGCAATTACCCGAATTCCTAGGTAAACACAAAAATTCGTACCAATATCTCAGTGGACATCAGTTTACTGCGCATGTGCATTAGGTCTTTTTGCATCTGTTTTGATGTTCTTGTTATTGTTATTATTATTATTATTATTATTATTATTGTGGCGCCGGGTGGTCGTTGACGAACGAGTGTGTATTACACACTCGTCGACCACCTAGCGGGCCAGTGAGGTAAAACCCACGAACTATGTTTTGGTGCTCACGGCTGTATATTTTGTCTATGTAGCTAAACTTGTTTACTGGGCTCGGCCCGCACACACTCCTTGCTGTACACGCAACCAACCGCTATTGGTATTTGTGTGGTGTCATGTACACTTACACACACACCCACAAGTGGTGACCTCGATGTGATCTAGGGGATGGTAATGCACGCCATCTCTCAGACACGTACAAAACTGGTAGCCGTGGTGGTACGTCACACCACTGATGCCGGTATGTGACGGCGCTGTAGGGTGTGCGCCACGGTGCGGTGATGAGGGGGGGCATCACCACGCACCGGTGTACATCCCTACCCGCAAGGCGCCTCAGTACTGGTTGTCATATTACGCTCTGCTATACTGAGGGGGAGTGGTGTGGCGGCAACCACACTACATCGGCTAATTACCGTTTCTCCCTCGGACACCGTCACCCGGCATCGTGGCCGAGTGTATACGGTGCTAGCTTTTGGTGGCGGTGAACAAGAGAGATTTTAGGTGTTTGGCCGGTACGGGTTCGAATCCCCGTACCGCCTGAACACCTAAAATTATTATTATTATTATTATTATTATTATTATTATTGGGAACCTATGACAGATTCGAAAACAGACAGAGCCATACCTACTGCAGATGTGTAGTAAACCAATGTCCACTTTATGGCTTAGAATGATGGCACATTTCATTGACATTGGTGAGATAGGGCTGCTGGGTAACCAGTACTAAATGATCGAAGAATTAACCCTGTATAAAATAGAATTTTGTTTGAAAATCCTATTGCATCCGTGTATTTATATGATGCTTAAGTCCACTTCAAAGATGGCAGCGGTTGGCTTCATTTTTTTCACTGAGTTCGATATGTAGTTAGGCCGTGGGCATGACATGAGAATTCCGCTCTGAGCATCAAGCGTCGCTGTGTAAAAATGCTCACCTCCGTGCTCAGCTTCAAAAATTTTGATAATGATTGTGAGCGTAAGCGTTTAATGCTCAGGTCGTATCCATGGCCTCATAGTATAAACATCTGTGCATGGGAGTCACAGGTGAACCATTACTCACGTAGCGAGTCTTTACTCACATATCGCTCTAGAATATGGGTGTATAATTACGTAGGTACTTTTATTTTACCTCGTAATACCAAGGCGCACTCAGAATCGGACAACTTTTTAACCGAGAGAACAGATCACATGATGCTGGTTAGAACGCACATTATGCCGTTTCATTCTGAATGGTTGGAATGCACCTTCACCCGCAGTTTGTGAAGTTATCTCTTATCATTTTTTACAAAACAAGCTTCCAACACATAAACAAATCTCTTTTAACTTTTTACATTTGAGGATATGATGGAGACAGTATAAAGGTGCTTTTGATGGTTTGCCTGTGGATAGCGCCGCCAACCAGCACCGTGTGTACTTCTTTCTCAGAATCTGCTTAGAGGAGAAACTCGCCTCGTGCATTTGTTTGTAAACACTGGCGCACAAAATACCTCATTTTACCTTCATCCGCAAATCTGATTGGTCCGGGGTATTTCATACTATTATCAAGACACGTAAACCCCGTGGTAAAATTGTACCGTGTCGTAGGTATATATCCTCGAAGCTTTTTACCACTTTTTACTCTACTCGCGAGCAGAGTGAAAAGTTGAACGCCCCCACCGAGTAACCGAATGAAAACGAACGGCTCGAGTGCTGCAGCCAGGTAACTAACGGTACGGTCGACTCCGAACCGTTGGTTGCACAACTTTTCACTCCAGCGCTGACTCGGAACACACTATCGCAGTAAAGGTCTACCTGATACCGACTCATTCGCAGCTGATCTTTTGAAATCTGAATTTTGTTTTCAATTCGTACAAAATAGCTATAGGTACCTATTATATGGGTTAAAACAAACTTTGTCATCTCCGGAGCTACCGTGATCAGGCCTCGTTGGGTTTTTTTCATTTCATTTCCCCCTCTTCTCCGCAATAATTCTTATTGGAAGATGTAGCCATCAAACGGATTAAATAGAACGTAATGATTTATTTGAATGGTGCCGTATAGGGGGTTGATCGTCATTAACTATTAGAATAAGTATAAGTAGTTTATATATGGATATTTACCCCACTCGTAAATTAGGTAAATTACCGCCTGTAAGTTTTTTCGTAGTTTTCAAAAAAAAAAATCGTTTTCTCTAGGTACTATACGTATATTGTACTGACTGAGAAGCCTACTACCTGCATCATTGTCTGTAATTTATACGAACAGTCGTTATATTTTCAGTAACAATGCCCCTTCGAATTGGTCATTTCTTCATGAATTGTTTTTTTGAAAATTTGAAATTTTATAAAAAGCTTACCGAAACTGGGTCCTGCTGCGTGTTAATAAAATTTTTTCTTTTCCAATTATTTTCAAATTCGAGTTAGATAATACTTACCTAAAATGGCGTAATGTTTTTCCTGTGAAAAGAGTGCTGATGGAGATATTGCGGAATGCTTGCATTTTGACCACTTTGAATACCTACGTTTGAACGTGACGGTTACGTATTCCGTGCCTACTAAAAAGTATGAAATCTTAATAGCCTAAGTGTATCGCAAATTCTTGTATAAATTTATTCGAATGATAGTCGATACCGACGGAAGAAATTGTAAAATTATTAACTTATTTTCAGCACTATACTCTGTCTAATTTAAGATGATGCGTGGCTTCAACGCTACGTTGCCAGTAAATACGTACACGATGAATGTTATTTCATCCATCAAGACAAGGTACAGCTGGCGTTATGTATTAGTGGCAACTATATGTGTATCCATTTAAAGCGGTCGTATTTGCTGGTCGGCGTTATCTTCGATGTTTGTCAGGGATCATCTTTATGTTAGACCGAGTATAAATTAATATTCGAAATTAGGTTCAAAGCGAAAGTTATCTTCTGCTGTAAATATCGACATTCACTCGAATAAAATGTGAATGGGGTCGCTTTTTGCTTTGCCGTTGGCAGTTCTTTTTATGTACGTCTGTTTCAAGTATCCATCGAAAAAACTTTCTATTTGTAGATAGAAACTGCTCGTAAAATCAACAATTCGGATAAATTATCCGGGAAAAACGAATCTGCAGAAAAATTCGCCTTGAAAATTGAAGAACTTACAGCACAAATTGAAAACAAATGCGCTGAATTACGCGATAAAGAATCTAAAATTGTGGAACTGGTTAGTTTTTGTATTTTCGTGTGAAAACTATTGATTTTTCGTGCTTTACAATCATTTTTGATTATTTTTGCACATTTTTACTAAGAGTTCTCTATTTTTTAGGAGAATTTGATCGCTCAACTTTCTAAAAATGATCGTAGATCCAAGAACTCCCCGCAAACTATAGATTTGGAAAGAAAACTCTCGAAAGCGTCGCTAGATATAAAAACACTTACCCAAAAGTTGAAATTAGTTCGTATTTCTAATACCATCCACCTTATTTACCAACAACCGGTAATTATGTTATGGTTCGTTTTCAGTTAGAAGATGAAAAATTGGCGCAAGAGAATGCGGCCCAAACGACTTTGAGCGCGCTGAAAAATGAAATCACTCTTCTAAAGAGTGAGGTGAAAAAAATGGAGACGAACTTGGAGGTGAGTTTCCTCATTTTCGCCTAATGCAAAAGTAAAATTCGTTTGAAAATTACGGATGTACGTAAACCAAGTCATTGTAGATTACGCGCTTCCCCTGCATATGTAATTTACGACACGAGGAGCTGGGAGATCGTCTACGTATATACTTCCATGCAAAAAACTCATTCACCCAAAGAAGTTCGATCCATGTTTATCATTATTAATCGTATCGCAATCATATAGTTTAGCAAGTTCCGCTCAGAATTTGAATATTTATATCTTATATGTATTCACACCAGCTGTTACCCTCTGGCTCTGCCTCCGTGTGGTCAATTGGTGATTCAGTTTGAAACATGTAAAAATGCAATCCTACTTATAAGATGCCGGACAAAAAAAGGGAGACACAGAGTGAAAGGGTGTTTCTTTCATTTCCTTTTTTTTTCCTTTTGATTTTTTTTTTTTTTTTTTTTTTTTGTTTATTTAGTCAATAGCTGTGTTTGACTTGGTAAGAAAGAGCAGCACCAAAAACTTTTAGGGGGGCTATTCCCTTAATGTTCAAGTGTCATTTTGTTTTTATTGGCACGTATAGTCAACATTAGCGGAATACCCCCTCTAAGTTTTTAGTGCTACTCTCTTTTTTGCCATATCAGACGCAGCTATTATTTTATTTTGAAACCCTTTAGCGTCTCATATATCTTAAAAGAAGGGCCGTGACGCAGCCACGAAAATTAACATTTTCAAGACCAGTGTTATCCTCGGTGTAAACCCTGGCATTCTTTTTGTACATGAGAAATCAACGCTGTAGGGCACAGTGTTTTGTTTAAGCTGATATCAGGAAAGAGATCGCTGTTATCAGCGATTAGGATAGTTTGGTATTAACATTTAGCATTCTTTTTGGATCAATATTTTCGTAACGCCGTCGTGTCGTTTGAGGTAACCTGATATTAACCTGGCGCTGATCTGGTATTTTGATGTTACACCTATCCCTGATGCAAAAACTTAGCAAATAGAACAAACGTATTGTAAACTTTTTGGCACTTATCGTTGAGGTAATATGTTTGCGAGGGCTAGAAATACCAAAAATTTTTAGCGTGGTGAAGGGAGGTCAAAATTCTAAATTTTGAGGACAACGGGCTTCTAATATGGCTTTAAACCTTCCTTAGAACAACACAAATAAATTGAAAAAATTTTACCTCAACCTGTCGGTGGTTCTAAAGCTATAGAAGAACCGACAAGAGGATACCTTGAAATTTATCAATAGGTAGATAGACACGTTGAAGATTTAATGGTAAATACAACTTTTATCCTCTCAAAAGTTGTGTAAAATAACTTTTGGGTGTATCGAACTTTAAATACGTATAGTCAAACCACTCGGTTTATTCGGGCATGAGTCTCCTTAATATTTATTCGTGACACTTGAATTTAGACAGTTGTTGACCACTTAATCCATATCCTGTTGGTTCCCTCCATTTAGTTTTTTTTTTTTTTTTTTGAAGCGTAATTGGGTGGATCGAATTTAAATGAAAAATACAAGAAGGGGAAAAGTGAAGCGAGGTAGCTATTGGTAAAGCTCTTTACTGCCTGGTATGTGCGTGAGGGTGACAACAGATCGTTATATTCTAATTCCTAATTTTTGCGGATGGACAACCTTGCCTACCCTTGTTATCAGACGATAACTTTCTCAGTCAGTTCTTATTTTAGTATGTTTGACGTATACGGTACTTCGTGTTTGATTTATGATGAATAAATCGACATGCAATGGGTGATTTGACGTGAAAAGTGAACCGTGGCGTTTGCGGAATTATACATGTAGGTATAACTATGTGGACAAACAAGCGAAATAAAAGCATCACACGTATGTAGAAATCTTCAAATATTTCTTATTAATTCTCTTTAAAGAACCTTTGGCTTTTCATCGGACCTACGAAATTAAATAGGAGACGCTAAGGAATAAAATAAGACCAAAAACAATAATTTTGAGCCCTCGGAAGCCAAGATAATAAAAGAAGAATAAAAAATTATCTCAGTTTCATTGTTTTTGTGCCATTTCATCGGTTGGTTGTATCGCTTGTACACATACTTAGATGAACTCTTTATTCTAGGCGCCGCAGTACAGCGACGTCAAAAGTAAAATCCCTCATCGTCCGAAGTATTGATTACTCCACAGCAGAGATGAACCGCCATTTTGTGTTATTCTTGTTATGATGTGGTGAATGTATAATGTACAGTAATCATGAAGTAATAAATAAGAAACTAATAATAAACAAAGTAAACTGAACTAACCCAAAATGATCGCTCATCTCTTTTATCACCCTCATTCGCCTACCTGGAAGTAAAGAGCCTTAGTATTGAGTATCGAGTATTTGTGTGTACCAAATGTACCTACCTACCTAGTTAGGAAGTTCGAAGCCAAATATAATAGTTATATTCTCATATTGCAAGGATAATCCATGTATTCGCGCAGATAAATAGTTATTGATTCGAATGTTTTTATTTATGCTACCTATTACACGAAATAATGCAGACAGAACGTGCGGCCAGCTACCAGTATAAAGAAGAACAAACCAAACTGCTGCTGAATAAAGACGACGAATTAAAGTTACTGAAAAAGAAAATTGCAAGTGTGAGCGATAAACGTATCGATGAATTAAAAAAAGACTTTGATACAAAAGCCGATGGTAAGCACCGAATTTGTTTTTTGTTGTTTTTATAACCATTTACCCAACCATCCAGAGAACAAATGACAATTAGATGAATATGATTGCGTAGGTAATATGATTGTCTACTACTAGATTTTTATATTCTACCAAAAGACATTTATTTTGCGTATTAAAACTATTAATTTGATCTGTAAACATCTTAACAAACGATACGTAGAAAACAAAAATGAAAAAGAGAAATTTGATATGGAGTAAAATGATGAAAAATATTGACTTTTAGCGTTCACAGTAAACCTGTAAATAATTGCAGGAGGGGGAAAATTTTAAGCATGCGCCCATCATCGTTTTGTAAGTGCTTGTGAGCGCGAAGTTGTTTATGTACTCATAATTTCCTGTTCTTTTTTTTTTTGTAACACCCAATTAAAAAGCGCATTTTTTTATGACCCTACGCTGAACCAGAAGTAGAGAATTTCAATACGACTTAAAAAAAATATGATTTTACTCATGCGCACATGCAGATGTAGTTTTTTGCACGATTCAATTTTTTGGTAAATAATTTTTTAATAGATAATAATTTGTAATTTTATTGAATTTTGTGTCTGTTCACCTAAAATTATGCAGTTGAAGACAAAATCGAAACAAAAATAAATTTTTTGGATGTACCTTTTGGTCGATCTTTAACAGAATAAAATTAGTAGCTGTTGTAATAAATTATAATGGATATTTTTTGCTAATGTCATAGTTATTGATTCCAAATCAAGCATTTTATAGGCATAATAATATCAGAAATAGATACACCTTAAATACCATCGGGCCAATCTGCACCAAAATTAGTAACGCTTTAAAATACGTTCTAATAAATATTTGTTTCAACTTCCGTTAATAATGGTCCAAAATTTAGTTTTTTATAGCCAAAATAAAAATAAAAATATCTCTGCCACTCATCAACCACAGTGTGTGTTTTCCAAAAGTGTCAAATTTTGTAATGGCTGCCATTCAAAAACCAGCTGACCGATTTCGCTCAAATTCAAAACAAACCAGTTCCTAATAGTCTTCAACTACCATAAAAATTTCGAACCAAAATCTTTTAATTTACGGGAAGTATCGTGATGACAACGTGGTGCATTTGCAACACTTTGAGAACCCCTTCCTCCGAAACTACTGAATGAATTTCAACAATTTTAACACGAATATGTTGCCCTTGAAAGCGTCTAACCCTATCTTAAGTTTAATTGCCATAAGTTAAAAAGCGGGGGCTCCACAGACTCCCAAAAAATGCCAAAATCAGTAAAAAAGTGTCAAATTTGTAATGTCTGCTATTCGAAAACCAGTCGACCGATTTCGCTCAAATTTAATACCAAACCATTCTCAAATAGTATAAAACTACTATAATAATTTCAAGCCAAAATCTACAAATTTACGGGAGTTATCGTGATGAAAACATCCTGGGTTTGCAACACTTTGAGAACCCCTTCCTCAAAAACTAACGAATGAATTTCAAAAATTGTAACACGAATGTGTATCCTGGGAATGCTTCTAACACTACCCCAAGTTTCATTGTCGTAGGTCGAACAGCGGAGGGTTCACAGACTTCCAAAAAGTGCCAAAATGAGCACAAAGTGGAAATATATATATATACCTATATATATCTATACACGCATATAGGATTGGCGCGTTTCCACAGATTCCGCCATGTTACAACCTCATTGTAAAATACTTGCAAGAGTAGACGTTTCTAGTTTGAACTCTGCGACATTATCTTTCTGGACTGATAAGAATTCTCCACGCATCCATTAAAAAGAAAATGAAACAAGACGGCTGTGAAGATGAAGAAAACTTAGATGACCTTCCCTCCTCCTTACCATGGAAGTTCTTAATTTGAGAGAACGAGCCATTGCTGCAGAGAGAGCTGCTGCGAAAGAGGGTCTGGTTCAGCGAGAAAAACGTACGATACACAACTCAGTTACGAGATACTCAGCTCCTGAGATAGGTTCAACAGTTTGTGTTTCAGTACGTGATGTCGACCGTGTCAAAATAGATGACTTATCAGTTCAAGCGTGAGTGCTATGGGCTGCTGAAAACAATATGTATGAGCTGGGCACTAAGAGTGGACATTTGCAGCAGCTGTATGCTCGTTCACAATTCACTATATGCCCAGAAAGGTTCATTGACTATGAGGATGTACCACAACATAGCATTTCACTATGTTCAGTTGGCACAAAACAGTCCGAAAAAGTAGAGGGTCATGGGCGAGGTTTCGTATGTTGTCAGTGCATCAAGAATTGTGATTGCAAGCGCTGTGCCTGTCTTTGTAAAGGTTAATTTGTAATAACAAGTACTATGGCAGTACATGCTTCTCTAACAAATAAGAGCTTATATATTTATTTTTTATTGGAAGATACGACTATGGTATTTAGCGCAGTGGCGGGACCTATGGAAAAGCACCAATCCCGAGACGTAGATCATAAATATATAGGTCACCCAAATTCCTCTTTACCCAATATAATATATGTATATATGTATTTCCACTTTTTGGGAGTCTGTGGAGCCTCCGATGTTTGATCTATGATAATAAAACTTGGGGTAGTGTTAGAACTTTCATGAACTACATATTCGTGTTAAAATTTTTAAAATACATCAGCTAGTTGCAGAGGGAGAGGTTCTCAAAGTTTTGCAAATCCACTATGTTATCACGATAACTGGCGTAAATTAAAAGATTTTGACATGAAATTCGTATAGCAGCTGGAGATTATGAGAGACTGGTTTGGTATTGAATTTGAGCAAAATCTGTCGACTAGTCTTCAAATGACAGCCATTATAAAATACGACACTTTTGGAAAATACAGTTGTACCACGGTTGTGGGTTGATGAGTGGAAGAGATTTTATTTTTTGCAAAATAATCACTAATGTATTTGACTGCATTTTATAATGAATTAAAAATTAAGTTTTGCTCTTTCGTAATTTGCCTATAGTGACTATTCAGAATTTTATGAAAAGCCCAGTCATCTAGGCTAATTGTGAAATTTTATTTCCAATTTTAGTCTAACTCTAATCTTCTTTTTTTTTTTTTTTTTTTCATTGTGCACCTGATTTATTAATAATTTGGACACATTTATGGTTTACGTAGGTCTGTGAATTATTTCTGCGTAGCAGCATTGGGTACTCTCTGGTTATATATAAAGTTAAATTTGCAGGTAATGTGGGAAACTTTTTGGTCTATTGCATAACTACCTTCCTTTTTACAGGAAAAAATGAAAATAATATTTCTCACCTTGGAGAATTATTGCAAATGTTTGGTGTAAATGTGTAGAGGCACTTTAATTTGTTGAACTCGTCTTTGATTCTTGTAACAAATTTCTGGTGATTCACACAAATCCGTTAGTTTGACTAATCAGTTTTTTGATAAACAGATTAATTTTTACAAAAGTAATCGATTGATTAATAATTGTTCAGGCTTGGAAAAACTGCTAAAATCAGAGAAAAAATTTTCAAGGTTTTTATTTTTATCCTACTTTTTACAAGAATTTGATAAAATAAATTGATTTGATTGGCAGATTTGATGTTATTTTGATAAAAAATCAACATCGAATATTTACTCTTGAATAACTGATTAATCAATTTTCCAAATTATTCGATTATTTGGCAGTCAATTACTTAAAATAATCTATTAATCGAACAGTTTTTGATTAATTGCGCACCGCTTCAAATTTCTCACTCGTAGGTATAACAAAGTCACCTACGTTTTGCACTTGTGTTACAAGTAGCAATTTTCATTTGTAAACTGGTGGGTGCTCTCCTTGATTTCTTGCTGCATAGGTGACTTCACTGTTTATTCATAAAAATTTGAGGGTACATTTTCTACAAATCATGCTCTTTTAACATTGGAAATGTTAAACCTAAAGAACATCGTAAAAATATGATGTCATATGCAACAAAAAGTGAAGACAAAGTTTGCAACAAAAAGTGATAAAAATGTTAGAAACTCACAGACAAATTGCATAGGTATCTATTTTACACATATATTCAAAATCAATTACGCCCACAGATATCTACACTGCAATATAACCTAGATATCTAACTTGCCACTTCCACTATTTTGAGCATTCACCCAGAGACATAAAGCTAAAGAGAAGTCCAATGCCCAATCAGAAACATGTCAAAGATAAAATGTTATAGAACATTTCAAGCCCCAGTATTTGTTATTGCATATGTGTTGTAGCTTGATATTGTGTGTGTGTGTTTGTGCGTGTGTGTGTGTGTGTGTGTGTGTATTAGTATAGAGATGTTTGTTTTGACTGAAAAATAGGCCCGACTTTGTATGTGCAGAATGTATAATGCAAGTTACTTCTTCTCTGTATTTTTAAACCACAGCACATATGGAGCCTTGGACATCTCTTTAGCTGTATGTCTCTGCATGCACCCTTATAGAGTGTTGAGATGTTGCATCGATACCCCAGACTGTTGGGAAAAAATAGTGTATACTGCATGACATGCTGAAAAGGCTATTTTCATATTAGTGCTATATGTTCATTAATGCGTGTTCTAATGTCATATTTGGTGTAGATCTTTGACTATATAGTACTGGATCAGTAAAGCTCCATGAGACCAATATACTTTTTAATGTCAAGACACACTGGCAAAAAAGTAAGCAACCCTAATGTACCTTCTGCATATTTTCAACATTTTGCTTGGGTTCACCAATTTAGAATTAATTTGATAAAGACATCCCTTAAATTCACAAGAATTGCGAACATAAACGCAAATCAAAGTATGTCAAAAGGGCCTGTTTAGTGCCAGCATATTTAACCAGAAATCATCTTTCTTTAATGGTCCAGTACTAGATATATAGCAAAGGTGTGATTGTTTTATCAATCTTTAAGATTAAAACTAGGATACTAAAAATTATGGTTAAAAGGTAAAAAAATGAATTTCCTTGTAATTTTCAATGAGGTATTTTGTATTCAAACATTAGATCGAGTGTATAGTGAGATATGAATGGGAAACTTGTGTGTGTAAAGTGCCAACAGCTTTGTTTACTTTGGTGCGGTGTGATAAGGGGAAGAGAAGGTGGCTGAAAACAGGCAAGTTAAGTTTACTGTAAATATCTGTGATAATGCCAAATCCAAGTGGTTTTTGAAATAGGCTACTATAGGTTTCTAAAAATAGAAAAACTCGGTAATCAGTTATTTCTTTTTTAAATCCCCATCACATATACTCTTGCTGCCATTTACAAACTATCTATAAGAACCATAAAGAAATTGTGACTATAAAGAAGTGTATCCAAGTTGTCTATATAAATGAAACCCAAATGCATGCGCAGAAGTGAACTATTTGTTAATAAGAAGCAACCTTTTCATTACAAACGTAAAAATCCACAATAAAAATCACAAACACCAACATTCCCAACTCTCTGTAGTTCTTATTGATTTATATAGACACCTCTAGACATTGGCATATAGATCAATAAAGTAGTAATAAGCAAGAAATGTATAGCTCTTACAGCTGCTTTATAGACATAGCTATAAAGCTTTTAGATAGTTTGTATAAGGCCTCCTGTTTACATAAGAAGTGCCTGATGTCATAAACCGTATCCACATTTATCTGCTTGAAATACGATGTTTGTACCACAAACTAATGCTTTTTGTTGTATGGCAATCTGCATCGATACCTTTTCCTCTCCTTCAACCAACCACAACATCTATCATGATTCTGATATCGCGCACTTCTTAATGTGAAGTGTAAATGAAGTATAGAGCATTTTCCCCATTGTGGGTTACATACCATTCTCCTACTTTTCATGTGACAAACATTAGCTCTGTTTGATAGGATTACACTAACTTACACCAACCTACACTGGTATAGATATTCTACAAATATTCAAGTCAAACTTGGTACGAAGTCATATATCATTCCTACATTTGTAGAATCACCCTCTTGGTGCAGGTTGATGTAGTCTTATCAAACAGAGCTATTATAATTCTACATTGAAAATACACCTGTAATTTAGAGAAGATAAAAATCTTATTCTGGAAAATTGCCATGGTTTGTTTCTTCCCACTTATCTTTAAGGATGAGCATCCTAAATAACATACTAAAAGTCTCAACCCCTCACCCTTCTTCATATAGTGGGAATTATAAAAAATATGCCCCCAAATAAGTTTTTTGCAATTTTCTCAGGAAATATTGACTATAATGGGAGAATAGTTCAGTCAAAAAACGTTGAACATTATATTTTCAATAAATAAGGTTCTTATCATTTTTTGTGTATGACACTTCCTAACCCTAAAAAGTGAATCTGAAAAATACGACTTTCTATACTCAGTGTTAGAAGCTAAATACCAGAAAATGTGAATTTTACCAGTTGAAATGTTATAAAAAATTTGCGATAACTTTAAGGGCTAGTTGTACAATAGAGGTTTAAACTATGATTCAAGCAAACCTTGATCCATAGTTCAAAGTTGGTTTGGTTTTACAATAACTCATCAGCTGTGGTTCCGTGGTCCAACTAAGTATATCGATGTTCTTTTCAACTTTTGCAATGTTTCAAAAAATATTGACCTTTTGTTGGTGGAAATCTAATTTATGACATAACGTGCAAAATAAAATAAATAAGTAATAACATGATAACATTCTAACAATATTTGAGAATTGGATAGTGTTTTGCAACCGTATAAATTTGTAGTTGATCAGTCAGAAAAATCTCGTGATAAGCCAGCCAATGAAAAACTTGAACCATTATAGTCTAAACTAAGTAAGTTGAGCTCCGATGTTTATGGCGCATTAATGCAATGTTGTTTCTCGTTGGTTATTTAACATTTTTACGTCATCATTGGCCATTTAACATTTGTGTATCATATGGCCTATCTCCTTCAAAGTTCAACTTATTTGGTCCGTACTATAGTTGACTCATGAAAATTCAGCAATAAAATTAAATTGTGGTTTACGACGGTTGAACGTTTAACAAATTGTAAAACATGTTTTACCTTTGAACCTAGTTTAAACTCTGAACTTGGTTTAAACTGCTGTTGTAAAACTAGCCCTAAAACTATTAGTCGTACCCACTTGCCACGGATTTCATTTGATTCAGCTCTATAATATACGTAGAATGTAATTTATGTTGTTCCAGCTGAAAATTTCAACTTTCTTTTTCTTCTTTTTGACGTTGTCACATAAAAATCAGGCGGAATGAGGATACCATACCATCATACACAAAAAAAAAATGCCGATGCTCCATAGGATAGTAGCCTAACAAAAAGGGATAACAAAAAAATTACTAAATTCTTTCAAGTAGGGATGATATTTATTTAACAAAATTAAAATTAAATACAAAAATTATTTCCAATACGATATATCCTCGACTATGCAAGAAGTGCAAATGGTGTGAATTTTTTTTTATGATGGACCAGAGAGAAGTGCTGATATTTGCTTTCTCTCTCTTTTACTCTGAAAAATTTTCACATTTTTATTATTTATGCTTTCTTGAATTTCTTCTTATCGGAATTTCCATCAGGGCTGAAGGTGGAGTTACAGAAAAAACGAGAAGAGTATCAGGAGCTGACTGGTAAATATGAACAGTTGGAAGACGAACATGTTAAACTGAAATGCCAGTCGAATTTACAAAAAGAGCAATTGCAAAGGTTGTTTTATCTCTATAACTTGGTCGATTTCCAGCTGGTGAAGATAGTAATATACCTACGTATAATTCGTTCGCATTTCAGTCAAATCGGGTGCTTGCAAAAAGAGTTGGTTACTGTCCAAAATGAATTGCGCACGTTGCGAGAAACGTACAATTGCCGCCAAGATGGATGGATCAAGGAAAAATTACGACTCGAGGTGAGTTTGTGTCGATGGTCTTCGTACAATAATTTCCTAATGTTTCGAAACACCATTGAATGAACGTTTTCAGGAAAAAGTCAAAGACCTTGAAGCTTACAAGTCGACGAATGAAACTCATAAACTGGAGGTTAACAAGCTAAAGTTGGACTTGGAAGTGAAAGAATCGGAATTTGAGAATTTGCAAAAGAATAACGTCGCCATGATGGATCAAGTGGAGCATATGCGGAAAGAGGTAGGCATTATATTGACAAAAATTGTTAAAATCGTTGGCGAGAGTGCCGGGGTAGTGTACATAATTATACTTTTGCTGTCAAAAAGTCTGTCGGAGTGGTAAAGTACGTCGTATAAATGTATATATACTTGTTTTTATTTTTTAACAAATATCCGATGGTGTTGAGCGTATGATACAACGAAATAAAAGGCAAAGTACCATTACCTGACCACCTTAGCAATGAAATTTTTATCACTTTTCAACCGCTAAATTTCAACCACTTGTAAATAGTATCAAAAACGCGCTTTATCGCAGACGAAGCGCATTGGGTAGGACACAAAAGCTTACTTTACATATCTGCATAGGTGTCAGCAATTACCGACTACTGTATGTCACATCAGAGAGCATCAATGAAAAAGTGGCCAACATTTGGCACCGTGGTCAAGTAATGGCATTTTGTCTTCGTAGGTATTGGTTGCAGCCTGCCTACGTAGGTAGGTGTACCTATTTTTTACAATTTTTTGGTTCGAATGATTGTCTTTCGTGGCCTCGTGCCGAGTATTGTACGTACGGTACCACACACGTAGTTGGGTACGTAGGTACGTGAAATATGATCAACGTGTTGAAACAAACGGCGCGGCGGTTGAAAGTAAAATTTCACCCTTGTTAACCGCAACGGTGTCCGAAAATGTTGGTTCGATCGAATTACCAATCATCATTCTTCCAGAACGAAGAACTTTCAAAGAAACTGGACGACTTCGACAAAGTGATTTCCGTTCAGCGTAGCATGGTGGCCGAATCCACGTCCTTGGATTCTCAGTTACGCGAATTGAAAAACAAGTGGGTCGAATGTTTGTGTACAGATTCGCGAATAAACGTTTTTGCATTTAATTTTTATCGCAGCTTTGTTTCGCCGCCGCAGACTCCACAACGAAAAAGAAGGCCGAAAAGTGGAAGTGTCGGCGCTTAAATTGCGTTACGAGAATCACGTTTCCGCCATATCGGACGAACTGAAAGACGTCCAGTCTCAAGTACTGAGACTTAAGCACGAACGTGACACTTACAAGCACTTGCTGGAGGATTCTTCCAAGACGGTGGCCGATTCTAAGTCGGGCGGAGACTCTTCAAATTTGCGTGCCGCGCAGAATGACGTACGTTCGTACGTCGGTAGCCACCGGCCGTTTCAAAATTAATTTTGTCTCGAAAAAATTCATTCGACTCGAATTTTATTCTCGCCAGATGGAGGAGCTGAAGAGTCAAGTTATGTCGCTGGAGCAACAGATCAGCTGCATGGAGGATGAATTTTCCGAAGCTCGAATCGAAAATTCACGTTTGAAAACGGAACTGGTGTCTGAACGCTCGGCTTGGCACGTTCAGCTCTCGGAGATGACATCGAAAATCAATCAGGTAGGTGCCATCGGCCGTTTCGTTGGTACGTGTTGTGTTGCCAGCTGCGCTGCCGTATGCTATCGTCGCGTTTTGTATTTTGCGTAGTTGGAAGAAGAACGGCTGCTGCATTCCGGTCGAACCAAAACTGCTGGCTTGAAAACGCGAATGGAGTTGTCGTGGCAAAAAGAACGCCAAGAACAGATTAGGCTTCTGCAGGAGACATCAACTTTGGCGCGAGATCTGCGACAGACGTTGTTCGAGGTGAGCGGCTCATTCTCTCCCAAGTCGTCTCAGCGGCGCAACGGTCACGTCACGTTTTTCTAAACTGTCGTGTACTTGGGCTGTTGCTTTCTCACAGGTGGAAAGGGAACGTGATAAGGAAAGGTTGGAGATGAAACGTCGTATCGATCAGATGAAAAAAAATTCGGATGAAGAGCAAGACGAAGCGAAGAAGAAACTGCACGAGGTGCGAAAATTTTCCGTCGTTTCCGTGGCGTTCGTTGCAATTCCTTTTTTCCGTAGCTTATGTGGCCGACGCGTGACTGAAGTGACTTTTGCTGCAGAGGAATTCTCCACATTGACTAATCAAAAATTTAGCGAATTTTACTCATTCGACGCCGCCACCACCACCACCACCACCACCACCACCACCACCACCCCTCCCCCTCTTCGCAGCATTATTTTCGTTTCCGAAGTTTGATCGAGTTTGATTTTGTAGGTACTACTTATCCACTTGCAAATCGTAGAATGCGGTGTGGGTTGGCTGCACGTTAAAATAATTTCACCCAGCGTCTGAATTATTATTAGGCGATAAAATAGAATTTTCAACCGCAAGCGAAATAAGTTTCAAGTAAAAATGAATTCTTTCAAATACACATTCGTAAGTGTGTAAAATGTTGTGCGAACGAGTGAAACCTGGCGCACTCACGCAGACACACCCAGCCGAAGCTGGCGATCGCGACGGTAGCGCTTTCGATCGGTAGTCGCGAATTCGATGCTCGGTGAAACTTGGAGCACACGCGATACAAGCCGATAAAAATAGGTGCTCGGCTATACATACGTACTCGAAATTACGTTTCGATTCGAATTTATTTTGAAATTTTTCTCCAATTTAGTACCCGCCTACTCCTTTTTAGAAAATAATAAAAAAATCTACTGGAATTAAAATGAAACGAAAAAGCGTTACGGTAATGTTGATGAGTTTTTTTTCTCAAAAAATAAGACCGACTTCAGAAAAACAATAAAACGTGCGTTAAAAAGAGAAAAATAAACTTTTTAAAACTGCTCCGGCACGATGTGGGTCTTGGGACTGAAATTATCCAATTCGGCGCTTTTTTTTTACTTCGTAACACGTCGGCTAATCATACGTCAATTCCGTCAAATTTTCGACTTGAATAATTCCAGTCTCTAGACCTACATCCTGCTGGAGAAGTTGTTAAAATATTATTTTTCTCTTTTTAGCGCATTTTTTATTGCTTTATCGAAGTGGGTATTATTTTTTGAAAAAACATTATTAATATTAGTACCATATAATGCTTTTTCGTTTCATTTTAATTGCGGTAGATTTTACTGGAGAAATTTTAAAGTAATTATTTTTCACCGTTTAGAGCATTTTTATTCGGTTTTTATTTTTCGAAGGTCGCTAGATTTTTTGACGAATAAATTATTTTCAATGATTTTTCGTTTCCAGCGTTAGCGTCAATATTACTTAAAAAGTAATAATTTTTTCGTTTTAAGAAAACTTCAAAACTACCGAATCGATTTTGAAAAAAATTTAATAGGATCACTACGGGATCATCCTCTTTTACTAAAAAATAAGTTCATCAAAATATCGGTGCCGACGGTGAGAAGTTAAGGTGGAACAAACATTGAAAAAAAAACAATGTAACCTTACGCGGAGCTACTCTTATTTTTGAAGTCTTTTAAAAATATTAAGAATGTCACACTGTTGATGAAATAAACAAGCTAAAAACTGGCATGCGAATTTGGTAACGACAAATGCTAAAAACAACTAACCGAGTTTTAATCCAACGTTTTAAACTGGTTTATAATTTTTTATAAGGGTAAGCGATGGCCACTACCTAGTCCTATTAAAAAATCGACATTGTATTTTTTTATCAACGAAAGGACGCAATCAACCGTACTTGTTTACTCGTTATGAGAAAAATGTAAACTAAAGAAACTAAGCTACGAATATTTTCTTTTTTGTTTTTTGTTTAAACTTTTTTGCGACCAGCGGAAGTTTTAAATTTTCACGAGAATTCAGTTAGGTATTCGTCGGAGGAAGAGCGCGACGCTATTAACGCGGAGCTCTCGACCACTTCTTTTTACTTTTTTCTGTTTTGCTTTGCACTCCCGTAAGAAAATAGTGGCAGCAGCACTTGGCGAATCAGAAGCAAATAAAATAAACGTTTTTTCTACTCGGTCGACAGTTGCAGTGCGATCTCCTCGAATTAAGAGATGCCCATGCGAAACTTCGAACAACCAACGAAAAACTTCGCCGAGAGAAAGAAAGCTCGGTTCGTCAAATCTTGCGCGTCAACTCGATGGAGTATAGCTGGGAAAAGATTAGTTCCATCATCGATATCGTACGTTTCAACTTCTCGACCCGTTTTGTGTTGTTCTCTTTATTGCCGTACAACTCCCATTCAAGGCACGTTTTATCGACGGTTTACAGATACTGCACGATTTGGCCAAAGTGGCTGCCTTTAACCCGGATAAAGGACTGCCTCCCGTACCACCGAAAAAACACGTACGATTATAATATAGTCGTCAACCGCGGCGTGTCCAAGTATAGGTACCTACGCCAAATTTGGGACCGCACTTAATATTATATTTTTTTAATGATTGTTGCAGGTGCTTCGGGACTCGGTATCCGACTCGAAAAACGCGTCGCGAGGTCGGTGAATTTATTGTCTATCGTTGGGCGGGCGCAGTCGTGCTCTGGCCATGGCGAAATGAAAATGGAAAAATTCGCGAAGAGAAGTCACTTAAGTACCAATATATAGATAGGAGAAAAAAAAAGAAGTGAAAAAACAAATAAAAATTAAATTTGGCCAATACCTTCGGGTAAATTTTATATAGCAGCTGAAATTGTTAGAATTTCGTCGCCTCTTGCGGATTTTTTCATGTTTTTCGAGTTTCTGTTCGATCAATTTGTTGGCTACTTCCATGAGAATGGCTGCGAACTGTCTACAGTACACGTAATATATAAATACATATGTGTATATGTATATATTATATTCGATATTTACGACATTTTGCAGAAAGTTCGATAGTTAACGACGATTCGCAGTATTTGGTGCAAAAATTGATTGATTTAGCGCGACAGGTGCGCGGCAATGCGAACGTATCGAATCGAGAAGCGGCTCGTAAAGCGTTCGCCTCGAGGAGGTAAGATATAATACAACGGGTCTGTACATAGGTTTGAAAAGCTGCCTCGGGCACTCATACGTAATCGTTTGCGAATCGTAGGCCAGCGTCGACCGAGTCGGATAAAAGCAACGAAACGTACGGCGGACTGCAACGCAGAGGCAGTTTATATCGAAAATGTATTTCGCTGGAGCAGACCGCCTCTAATCACGACTCGTACGAACCGGTAACGTATTGGCGTATGGCTATCGTGTCAGCTAGACGCGTGTTAAGCGATCTGTTGACAAAAGTAATCAGATTTTTGACGCGTTGTGCAGCGTATCTGGCGAGGCGGCGGCGGCGGCGGCGGCGGCGGCGACGACGATACAGACGGCAGCGTAATTAGTTTCCAGTCGACGGAGGAGTCGAGCGCTCAAAAATTCCCGCACAGATACGATCAGTCGTTCGACAGGTAGCGGGGGCATCGCTCATCTCACGTCATTTCGCCATCCGAGAGCCACCAAACGATCCGAATTCATCGTACGTTCGCCGTGGGCTGCGGGAAATCATTTTTTGACGTTGAATATCGTTCGGCGGGTTGGGTGGGTTCTTAACGGCTCTTCGGCGGTACCCTCGAGCAGAAGCTTCAGCGTGAAAATTCACACCTTTCTGCCTGAACGCGACGGCCGGACCCGGTTGGTCACGACTCGCGGTTGGGACGACAATACCGGCGGCGAATGGCGATAGCATGTCGACCATTTCGAGTAACCAAGTTGAACACTGCCGTTCGCAAACAATCTATTTTAATTGCGCATCTTGATGATTTGATGCCGGAAAAAATAGGAATACGATACGGTAGTCGTTCAATTTTCATGCACGTCCCACTAGTGTTTGCCTGGCCAGACGACTTGGCCTGGTGGACCGCTCCGATTGCGTCCATTGAGACACGGCGAGTGGCGAAATTAAAGAATACAGAATGAAAATACGCTTCCGGAATGCGAGCCGCTGCTCCGTCTAACGCTTCGCGGGAGGTAGGTACGTTCCACGGCCCAATCCCGGATCTGAACGTGACCCGCTTAACGCCTCGTCGGTGGTTTTCATCCCTAAACACCGCGCCTTCCGTGGTCCGGTATACCATACCCCCTACCTTCAATCCCCCTCGGCCTGCTTCGATTTCCTAAATTCGAGACAGAATTTTTGGCACCATTTTTACCAGAGGAGTGAGGTCGCAAACGTATTGCACGTCGAAAAATTCGACAACTGTGAACGGTCCCGGCTGGAAATACTTTATACCGTCCTCACTTCTCGAGACAACCGCACTACTATTTACTCTCGAACGTTAACTAAAAATGTCCTTTGAAGTCGTTCGTCATTTAAATCGGTAATGACGGGTCGAAATAAAATAAAAAAATGGTGAAAAACTATACTTCCCAATTCGTATAAGGCTATTATCATTATTACGATTAGATTTGTTTTGTTTGTTTTATTTTACTTCTTCGACGGTACGATGACCGATTTCGTCGGATCAACCATCGCCGAATGAGTTTAAAGTCGATTCGAAGTTTCGAGCGTAATATTGTAACGCTATTGCGTTTAATTGGGAACAAGGAGACCGCTTCTACGATATCAGGCAATGCGACCTCAAATATGCTAATGAACGAGTGTTTTCAGATACCGTAGTTTTTAAATTGCAGAAATAGCGCATTTTGATTGTTTTATCTATTCTTTTTTTTTTTTGGGAGGGAGAGGCTAAGGTGTCAGTCAAGTTTTATCTGTCCCCTCAACACCTCCTTCCTCTTTCCCCAATCTACAAAAAAAGAAATAAAATCTTTCGTACCTACTTTTAATTTGTTGACAAAATCTTATAAAGTAGCCTACGTAACCTTCTTTTTAAATGGGGTATTGTCTTTACTTGCCTCATCGTGTACTATCTGTCAGTAAAAAACCCTTCAGAATTTCAACGGATATCGTACTTTTTTTTTTGAAAAATCTCCGAAGGCACTAAATGCTTGTTCTGGGGGAGATTAGCCCCCCAATTCCCTATGATTGCGAACGTCACTTGGAAAATTTTACATTTGGTGAAGATGAGTTTTTCCCCCAAGCTGCGACGATGTACGCCTTTTACGTGAATTCGGATCGTTTACTGTGCGGCTGGGTATGGCCATCAAGTAGTGCGCTAACCTACACTTTACTCGTTCCGCAGTCGTCTGTCTGGCGGTTCTACCCACAGTGAAATGCTGTCGTCGACCCTGGAGCGCAAAAAGAAGAAAGGATTTTTAGGAAAACTAAAGAAGCTAACGAAATCATCGCGTAGCATGGACAGTGGCGCAGAAACGCTTCCCTCGAATTGCGTTAATCAGCAGGTACAGCCGTACAGCCGTACAGCCGTACAGCCGTACACCATTGATATTCGAGCGAAAAACATTTATCGACCAATCCTTTTGCATGTTTGTAAACTTTTTCGAAATGGCAAGCCATTTTCAAAATCACTTCTAATTCGTTCAATTTCGATGATGTACTTGCACACGTCTCAGTGTTATGTATTTATTTTTCACAAACGATCAACATTGTGGTCGTTCCGCGTCTCGAAAATATTAATTTCGAAATCGATTATATTTGCTCTCATATTGCAGAGTAATCGGGGCTCGGACGCCTGCATTTCGTCGAATATCATTCCATATCCGGAAACCGTCGCAAAAAAAGATATTAAAACTCGTATCACCGGAATATTCAGATCGTCAGATTCTCGTAGTAACAGGTAAGAAGTAAATCTACAATGACGGCTAATACGCGCTACAAGTTTTTAATTATAATATACTGTAATTCTAGAGTCAGTCCTTCGGTGCCACTATCACGCCATCCCATTTACAAGTACCTATTTTTATCTTTGCCTCGAAAAATCACATTCAAACTTTGTTTAACACATAACTCGAAGGAAACGCGTATCAGAATAAGTTAGGTTAGGTTAGGTTAGGTTAGGTTAGGTTAGGTTAGGCTAGGCTAAGCAAATCAGACTCGTGTGAATGTAAAAAATCTCAATAATCCGGGTAATAGTGGAAAATAATACTACACCTACGTAGACAACAGCAAACAGCAAAAAAATAATATTTTATTTGAGCTGTTCAATGTTGACGGCAAATATACACGGTTTTGAAGTGGTTGTTGCTGCTTGCTGTTCGCTTCGTTGGTGTGGCGTAGGCGTGGCGTAGGCGTGGCGTAAGCTGTTTCACAACCAATCGAGCGTGTTAAGCCGGTTAAATATTTTACCTCCTTGATAATTCACTTGGTTGCCTTTGGATTGTCACTTTTATTCTGAATGGTGTAAGACAACTCGTACGGCAACTGTAATTTGACTGGTCCATGTCCCGATATCAACTCAAATCTCCTGACCAACTTGCGTAAATAGGTAAACGGTGGTTTAGGTAACAATTAATTAACCATCTCAAGATTAGGTTGCGAAAGTTGTTAGATGCTCCTGAATTCTGCGTCACTCGAAGGTGTTTTCATGTTTGAACCGATTCGAGGTTCTCCTGCTGGGAAAGCTGTTCGAGTGTAAAGCTTCCGCTACATTGAGCTGGTAGCAGTGCTGATTTTGGGACTATGAGCTGTACGCACAAGCATGCTCATCCACCATTTCCTTCACATTTTGTCGATTTGTCGTATAATTACAAGATTCCGAATAGGTTTTGATAGTTTTGCCTCAATTAATTTAAAAAATACTTATTTCAGTTTAAATAATCATCATCAAAGATAAAATTTCATGTTTTTCGTAGAGATTTCTCTGAAAAAAAAAAAAAAATTCATAAAAAATACTAAAACTATTAAATTTAAAAAATCTGATGTAAAAAATTTCAACAGTTTTTCCTATTCAGTATTTCTTTGTATAATTCAATTTTTGATCATAATTATATTCTAATATTTCACCGTATAATATATTAATTGTTTAGTTTCCAAATTGGGAAGAAAATGGCGGATGAGCATGCCTGTTGAAACTATTAAAGCTTTAGTTTAAGGGTGTATATAGTTTCCAAAATCTCTAGCTCTTCTATCTGATATCAACAAAGGGTGAAAAAAGAATGAAATGAACAACTAAAGGTTTAAAAATAAGATCAATAAATGGCGTTTTTCTGATATCTTAGAATCGAAGGTGAGTATTGAAAAGTAAGAACTTTTTCCTTTGTGAACCTGGACAAATATTTTCTGAAGAAATGGAGAAAGAGAACAAAAATTACTGGAAGAACTGAAAAAGATGTAGACCATCACCATACTGATATACTGTATAGGGAAAGCCTATTATGAAGCAGGTACAATTGGCTTTACTTTCTGTTAGCGAGTATGCCTTGTGTGTGATTCTGACAACAGTGGAAGTGGTTTGTTTCATTACGGTTTCAATAGAAAAAAAAAAAAAAAAACTCTAGGGCAGCAATAATATTTGGATAGAAAATTCAGTTGGCAAATTTTTATCAATAATTCAAAAAACGAATTTCAAATTTGCTAATAGTTGGAAAAATGTCAAAAAACTAACGATAGTCTTGGATATCTGACAAACATACCGATCCTTTGATATTTTATAGCTGGTTTTAGTTAAAAGAATCAGGAAAAAATAACAACAGTAATCAATATCTATGACAAAAATATCGATAATAATAATTATCTCTAAAAAATATATTGATTTACTGATATATTATTGTTAAAAACTGATTTTTCAGGAATTTTTTTTTTCTAGTTTTCTCGAAAAGTACTGAACTCTATCAGACTTACACAGACATAAGGATAATCCATTGAGAAAATTTCAGCCATATCCCGTATTGTTTTTTAAGATGTTTACATGAATTATTTGATTTCCAGTTTTCAAAACTACCCAACCAATAAGCACTAAACTTCTTTCAGACTTGCTACTTTATGAGATCTATTTCTCATACGGATTGAGAAATGAAATGGAAACTGTGGTGACGGGTGATTGTTGACGAACGAGTGTGTACTACACACTCGTCAACCACCTAGTGGGCCAGTGGATTATATCCACAAACTACCTTTTTGCGCTCATGGCTATATATTTCATCTACGTAGCTAAATTGTTTACTGAGCTCGGCCCACACACACATACATCGTAGAACACGCAGCAGCCTTCCTTGGTATTTGTGTGGTGCAGTGTATTCACCAATACACACACCCATAGAAACTGAATTTTTTGAAAACAGAAACCATATTTTTTTTGTGCCAGAAACCGAAATAAATAATGGAAACGCCAAAATTCTGAAATGGAAACCGAATCTGAAACAATTAAGCAGTTAGTTTCGAGACCGATAGAGGAAACATTACGGAAACTGAATGATGAATCATTTCTGTTTCCATTTCTAACCTTATTAATTTCTTATCTCGGATAAAAAATATCTGTATATGAATATTTGTACAGGATTGAGAAAATTTTAAATGAAGGAAAAAACTATTTTAAATGAAAACAGAAATGGAACAGGAAATAGAAACTGAATGAAAAATTTTGTTTTAATTAGAAAATATAATGGAAACAAAAACCAAAATGATGGTAATAGAAATAAAAATTGACTAACATTATGGTAAATTTCAAAAACTCAACTGAAGGAAACAAAATGAAAAAAGGTAGCATTTCTCAATCCCTGATTTCTCATGAAAATTTTAGCTCTATGCATTGAGTAATTTTCTCAAAACCATAAACAAAAATTTTTGGTCAATATATGTATATGAGTGTGGGAACCGCCATACCTTGCTTAATACAAAATACATTTGCCAGTTATAGTTGGTAGTAAAATGGCTGTGTGGTTAAGTTCATAGTTTTTAGCTGGCAAATATGTACGTCCCAGATTCGATTTCCCAAACCAACAAAACCTTCAACGTGTACAAATAAACAATAAATTAGGTCAAAATGGTAAAACAGTACCTATTCTTTTCTTTTCTCATGAAACAGATAAATTGACAGAAAGAAATGTTTTCCAAATTTACAGATTATATTGGTGGGTAGGAATTCTACCATCCTTCTATACTCGGTCTCGAATAGCAGGATTATTACGAGAGATTGCAAAGCGCCAAGTACTGTTTGAATTCCTAGGAAACTAACGAGATTCTAAATGTCACTCGGGACTCCAGCTTACGATGTTTGGATTGTTTTTTTGTTTCTTTTTTGTATTTTTTAAGTGAAGTTGATCCTATACTTGCTAGCTAATCAACATACCTAAACACCCTTCAAAATCATCGTAAAAATAAACTCATGGAAAAAAAAAAAAATACTCTACCAGTAGGTTTTAAACCACTGACCTTCGTATTAGATACACAGATTACAGGAGGGCGCCACACCGATTACAAAATTATCACAATTTAAATTACTATATAAACGAAAAAATATGTAAAATCAACCAATCATAATGTCTGTAAAGCCCGAGTCCAGAGTGAGATTTAGACGCTTCTGAAAAACTACACCGTTAAAGCATGGAGAACAATACAATTAAAGTTATCGAAAGCAATTGCGAGATAACCACTAGAGTTAGAAATCCAAAATTTTTGTGAGACATGTACGTGTGGTAGCTCAAGATTCTTTGAAAATTTCCGTCCATATTGGCTGATTTGAATGATATGAATTCAAACAAGCTGGGAAATTTTAGCGCTATATCTTGAGAACAAAGCGTACCACTGAACTGAAATTTTAGCGAGACATTAAAATACGTTAGCTGTAAATTTTGTGAAAATCTGACTTAAAAAGTTCGTGTGGTTTTCAAAATAACGCTGTTATTCCCCGACTCGATCGAATTCGTATCATTTAAATCATAGAATCTGAACATAATTTCAGCGCTATCTCGAGAACAAAACGTACATTTTTCCGTCAATATCATAGAATTTTCAGCTAATGTATAATATGAATGTGTCACCAAAATTTGAGTTCAGTCGTACGCTTTGTTCCCCAGCTTGTTTGAATTCATATCATTTGAATCAGCTAATACGAACAGAATTTCAGCTATCTCAAGAAATAAACATACAATCTTCAGCCACCATACTCCGCATGTCTCACCAAAATTTCGGATTTCAAACACCAACGGTTCTCCCCTGATGGGTTTCAATTATTATTATTATTGTATACGTTCACAATTCTTCAAACGCAGCCGATTATCCAAAATAAACATGTTTCACAAAAGGGCTAGCAGAAGGTGACTACTTTGCCTTTAGATCCTAATCGGATTTTGAACAGGAACTTCTATTTATATGGACACGATCGAAAGCAAATTGGAATTACATCAGTTCGGGCCGATAGGGTGAGCACGGATTATTTTCCTTCATTGTGGCTGGGGTATAATAAATTTTCGCCCTTCCATAAGTAAGTTTCGCTTAGGTCGCTGGAAAATGAGATTTTATCACGTTTCAAACCTTCGTTTGAAAACGAAATTGTACCTATAGTAGTTTGAAGGGGAATTGCACATTTTAATATTTTATTTCAGTTTTAAATCGATTTTGCTTTTCAATAAACAAATTCGAGGATACCGCACCCAATAAAAGAGTAAACATTTTTCCTGATTAACTCTTTTTGGGTCACAGGGGGTAAAATGAATGGTTCAGTTCAAAAGTTAACCGCAGACCATACATTCGAACCCAATGCCTCAAAAAACGCGACCGACGACGTATCACACGCTTTTTCAAGAAAAACAAATAAAAATAATTCTAATCCCATTTTGAGGTCACAAAGGCCACCAAATGAGTGGTTATATCCAAAAATGAATAGAAAATTTGAACTCGGCGCCTCACGAAACGTAACTGATGATGTATGACTTAATATTTTAAGACAAAATCATCTTAACGTTTTGAGAGTCTTATTTACAGTTGAATGAAATTCACATTTTCATAGGCAAAACTAAGAAAATACAAGTGAAATGTGGGTTAGGGAAAGTGGAGGCGGAGACTTTTTCGCGGACGAGTCAACCTAACACTTAATAATTTAATAAAATATTTATAAGACTTGTCGCTTATGCAGTATGGAACGTTCTAATTCGCTTCAAAACAACGAAACTTGCGACACCTCCGAAGTGGTCAACGAAAATATCAACTCGAGTCAAACTCTGCCTAGAAGAACGGTACCATCGCACGGGGTAAGCAATCACCACCATCGATACAGTTACGTTCGCTTTCATTCGATTTTTTTTCCTCGAGTTTATAATTTTCTTCCATAGAAGATGAGCAAACACGCGTACACCGACTCGAGTCAAAGCGGTGCAACAATGCCCAGAATAATGTCGCCGAGAAAACACAAGTAATTCGAACCTGTCCACTCGTGCCCATCGAAAAACGTTGTAATCTTCGCAAATAAACGTGCAATAATCGTATCTCAATTAATTTATTAACGATCTCGACTATTCAAAATTCAATCTTAATCACAGGACATTATAACGCCACGAATAGACTGCAGACGGCGAATGCGTCCATTATTTCGTTTCTGGTAAGTCCGGAATTGCGTCCGCTCTCTGCAAAATAAAATGGAAATTAAATAAACCGAACGGATTTTCACGTAAAAAATATCGATAATTTTTGCGCGAAATGAGAAGGCCCAAATATACGTACAGACGGAACAAGAAATCTGAACTGGAAGTCAGCGACTTGTCCAAATAGCACGCAAGATATTTGTAAGATGGCTGTTCGCATCGAAAATTGCGATTAATACGTTTGGGAAAATGACAATACTATTACTGACAGTCAGCGATGTTATAACAATATAGTTTCGTTTCGTTAATGTTACGTTATAAGCATAGTTTACACGAGGCTTATTTGCCAGCTGCTGGTGGGCTGGTTCACTAGCGCTGATTCAACCGCAGCTTTGTTTTTTTGTACACACAATGCTGGTAAAAAAGTCTAAAAAAGTGAAGTTGTCATCAATATCAGTTGTTATCATGAATCTCACCAACATTCTAATTTACACGAAGTTGAAACACTAGTTGGTACCTTAGCTGTCGGTGAATCTGCTCAAAAGTTGAAGAATTCCAACTTGACCAGCTCACCAGTGAGCCAATAAATAAGCGAACTAGTTCTTATTTACATGGCTGGTTTACAAGTTACCAACGCACTTTTTCCCCAGCAGATGGTTAACGACTATTGTATAAACTATATGCTATAATAACTAACAACGCAATCACGAATAACATTATAGCTATAACGTTATTGAATTCATTCCATTACGGTAGTGTTAACAGAACTCACAAAAAATTTCAAGTATGAAGTGGAAAAAAAAAAGTTTCAATGATTTAGGTTTTGACTGTGGGGGTCCCTCAATAACAACCAAAACCCTAAACGAGGGTACACATTTGTATCATTTACCCGTATTGTATCATCGTATCTTCTCAATGTGTACGAGGTCTGTAAACTCGTACCATATCAAAAAATGATAAGATGATACGATACAGGCCTTTTCCATTCGATGTTGGTTTCTGCCATCACATCAGAAGGCGTTACTTGGGACCGCAAATATTTCAACAGAATTCGAGGGTACGATATGATCCCAGGCAACCCCTCACAAAACTAGAGCCATGTCATTGGTGCATATCATATCATATCATTTTACGCACTGATAATACAGCATGGCAGAAAAATACATACGTGTAACCGCCTTAAGACTTTTTAAAGGCTTGCAATGGGGGAAGGTTTATACCCCTAAATATCCTTTATCTACAACTAAGCCATTGAAAATAGAAATAAATAAGCTGAAAAGTGAAGATGACTATCCATTATTTCATCCAACAAATAACATATTATTAATATCTGGTTTTTACTTTTAACTACGCATTTTTACAATCTAAAAGCCAGATTTTTTGGAAACTGAATGTAAACAAACAAGTTACAATCAAGATTTCATAATCCAAAAGTTTGGGACTGTCCAACTTTTTAAATCTTGCTTTTTTGAAGCTGATTGAGGAGCAGCTGTACGCAAACACATAAAATCATAAATGAAGATTGTACTTGGGCGGTTTTTTGCGAAGAAGATAGTTAAGAGCAAGCTTCAAAACAATCTTTAATATAAACAAATGGAGTAAAAAACTAAAAATCTGTGCTTCTAAAGATGTTTACTAGTAGCATGTAAAAAAGCCTAGTGAAGATCCTGCTAATACTCGATGGCAGTACTTTTCCTAGAAGAAAAAACACTCAAAACCAGAGCCAAATTTTCGAAATAGCAACGTATTTTGCAGATTGTAAAAGAGAAGAGAGGAAACTTTGAACGCTAATCGCGAGATACGGAAAAATGACAGAGCATGAGAAATAGTAGGTTTACTACATTGAAATTTCAAAAGAGAAAAACGATGCTCATATGCTCTAAACAATCCTTTTTTCATCCAGGGTTGCATTTACTTCTGGAGTGATGCACAAACGTAATTGAAAGTATTTCGTTTATGAAATCTCGATGTTTACGTCATTGTTTCAACTAGAATCTGCATTTACGTAATCACAAGGTTCAACTTGAATTTCCCAACATTTCGTAACAACTTGAGCCTCAATTGCCTCAATGTTAATGTCGCCTCAGTATAAAATGTAAACAATCGTGGTAGTATGTGTCACAATTTCTGGCTTAAAGAGCGCAGCTTTCATAGACTCAATGATGTACTGAAAAACTGAATACTCAACCGTTAATTCAAACATTGAAAATTTAATCAACACCAGGAACTTTTGACAAAGTGAGTATATCCCGAATACTTATTTCGTTGATCGATAATTCTAATCTTTTGGCGTATATAACGAACAAAATGAACTTTAGAATGTGACACAGCGACTTAGAAGAATAATTTCATTTCACAAACGTTTATTCAAATGACTAATACTTACGGTTGGTATGTTTCCATCGCCAGTGAAATACATGTCTCTGAACCAGAATCTCCTGACCTCAAGCAAATCTGTGTTTTTATAATATTTCTGGGGGGAAAAAATGAAATTTATAATAGTGATAACTCAAAGTTCTTCGAGAAAAAGTTACGAATAATAACAAATACATTTTTGTTCATAAATTCTTCATACAGTGGCAGTAAAACGGTTGGCAAGTAGGTGACGAGAATTAATGCTCCAACAGCAGGAAGTGTTTCGTACCACATCGTGAAAAATTGTTTAGATGTTTAGTAAGACTTCCAAACAAATTAGAATACAGAGAAACTCGAACTCGAACCAATAAATTTGCAACTCATAAGAAATTAAAGAAAATAAAGAAGAAAAAAAATTTTTTAAAGAGTTAAATCAACCAAGAACTTAAAGGTTTAACCGAAGAATGATCCCTTTTGGTCTTTTGGAACTCGGACCACCCCTTTGACAATATAGCTTAATGGACTGCTAGAACTGATAAGAAATACATAGGGTTAAATGGA